>CM040120.1:235349717-235919373 GCA_022559845.1 Amorphophallus konjac | reverse complement strand
CTCAAGAGCGGGAGATGGCGGGTTGCTTCTTCCTCTCCTTCCGGCCGGCCGACGGAGAGGGCTTTCCTCGGGTACCCTTGCAAAACAACGACAAATAAATGACAAGTGGATTAGAAAGATGGAGGTGTAGTATTCAAATCCTTGCGATAAAAATAATGAAATGATGGCAAGACACACACCTAGTTGGTGTTATCTTTTAAACCCCTCTCGGACTCGAGTAGGAGGAAAATGAGATGATGGATGCAAGAAGTATAAGAGAAGAAGCACCCTTGTGAAGGGGGATAGAGGATGCAATATGATGAATGTAAAGAACTATGGAGAAAAAGGGGAAGAAAAGGCTTATTGGATGAGCCGAGGGTGAAATCCGGCGGAGCTCCGGCAGCGTGGGGACGACGTGGAAGCGCGGTGGATGAAGACGACCTTCCTCTTGCGAGCGTGGGCACCCGAGAAGCCGACAGAACCTCCACCTACAAAAGACCCGACGGGTTAGAAAATGACTATGTAGCCTCTGGGCTCCGGCAGCCTATCGGATCACTGCTTAGCTCTCCCAGAACTGAGGGGGTGGGGCTCTATTTATAGAGCTCCGGAGGGTGGAGGCGTCCAGGACCCTGGACACCTCCATCAGGGCCGAAATAATATTTTATTCTATTTTTATATATTTTTTTGGAATACTTTTGTGGGGGCGTCCAGGGTCCCGGACGCCTCAAGTAGGTCCACTGAAAGCCGACGACGGCCGCACGCGGTTTGGCACAACGCGTGGTTTTGTGAGGGGCGCCTCGTGATTCAGAAATGGGCACGTCCAGTTGACTGGACGTCTCTATAATTTGGATTTTTTCACACACGACAAACCGTCGATCGGTGGCCGGCACCCGTGAGGGAGTTGATCGAGGCGTCCAGGGGACTGGACGCCTCCAAAATTATATTATTTTTCTTTTGTCTTTTATACCAGGCTTGGCATTATATATTTTTTATATGTTTTTATGGAGGCGTCCAGGGGCCCGGACACCTCCATTAATATATATATATTTTTATTATTTTTTGTGTTTTTATGCCAACTGGCATCTTACAAATATTTTTTATTATTATTGTTCATGGAGGCGTCCAGGGGCCTGGACGCCCCCATGAATATATATATTTTTTATTTTGTTTAGGGCCCTGAGAAAATAATAAAAGAAATTAAAAAGATGGGGGCGTCCTGGGGCCTGGACGCCCCCATTAAAATCAACCCGGGTCCTCGGATCAGGCGTCGGCGGCCGCCCGGTAGACCCCCTTCTTGATTCCGGAACCTCCTGATGCGTCCGACTGGTGTTGATGTCGTCCGAATGCCGTGACGAGACGATTCCGGATGCCGAAAAAGGCAGAGGAAGACCCAAGAAAAGGAAGCACTCGAGCGATTCAAAATGCGTAAGCCGTTGCGGGGCGTTGTATAGTAATATGAGACTTTCTCAAGAGACGTCAGGAATGGCGTGTCTACAGCTGTCCCGCCTTGGCGTCTGCTTTGCAAGGGAGCGACACGTAGTGGAATGGTATCGAAGTGGAGTGAAATGTAGTGGGAGCGGACTGATAAGTGGATGCCAAGGTGTGATGAGACACGCTTGTGACGTAACTGTTTGGAATCTTTCCTGGAGCTTCAATGAGGCGACCTTGCTGAAGGTCTTTCAAATATTGATGGTTGCTTGGACGGAGATCAAATAAGGGAGGGTGAGATGTGCGCTCAGGCACGAAACAAAAGGAGACCAACTTCTCGGTGTGGAAGTACCTGGGTCATAAACCTGAGGTTTCACCTTTGGGGAGCGGTTACCAGCCAATGTGGAAGTGCTGCGGCCAAGGTGGGTCAAAAAAGGTAAAGGAATATCTGAGGGTCTGTCCAAACAAGGGTCTCCTTTGGAAGAGCAGCGTAGGGCTGTCTCAAGGAAACTCAGTATTTCATTCGGAGTGGAATATCTCATATTTGTGGGAATTGGAGCACAACGGCTTTCACAATCGAATCACTTGAATGATCTTCCGCAATAAATCAAAGTCCTATATGAATGCATGCTGGGTTCAAAGAAAAATTTAAAACAAACAAAAATAGAAAATAGCCAAGGATAATATTGTCAACTTGTGAAGAATGGGTCAGGATACCGACCCGGTGAGCTGATACTGGGCTGGGGCCCGTTTATCCGCGCACCAACTCACTGAATGGAACCGTCGTCCCCATTCTATCACAAGTTGACGGCCTATCCGTACAACCCAAATTCCTCCGGGATCATCATCATTTTTGTTGAAGGGGAATTCAGATCCCAGATTCGTTCGAGCCGCAAGGTCCTTGACATGTTCTAGTAGCGTAAGTATCATATACTACGATGCATGACAAGGTGGGACCAACCAATGAAAGGTGGGACAGGAGATAGGACAAAGACGTCCGTTAGTAAAACCTGCACAGGCCAGCAAAGGTTAGCAACATCATAAAGTAGCAGAATGATAGCAGAAACGCACCACAGTTCAAAGGAGATCTAGACAAAATCCTGATAGCGACCGCTGATGTGACATGTTCTGTCCTGTAGCGATCTTCCCTTCCTATAAGAACTCCCCTTAGGCTAGTTCATTCAAATGCACCAAGGTGGGTTTTGGAAGCTCAGGAGAGGAAGGAGAGGAGAATCTAGAGATTTCAGGATGGAAGGAGAGTCTTCCCGCGCTATGAAGAGGAGCAGGCCTAGCAGCGAGATCAGGCGACTCTCCGACCTCGAGGGTCATCTGAGTAGGACGATCTTGTCGCATATGGTAAGCTGATTCATTTCAAATTTCTCCACGTGAGCCTTCTTCTTACTTACTTCCTTTCTTCTTCTTTCCTCTTCTAGCCATATCCACTCTTCCCAGGCCCGAGGAAGTTTTCCAAGCTGCCGTGGCTTTCAAAGCTGACTTCCAATATCTCCATTGGCATGAGGGCCATACTCTCGAAATGGCATCTGCAGGGGCTCCTTATTCACGCCAAGCATTACGAGAAGATTCGTATGGACTGGGCGGCTATGGGCGCACTAGTGGAGATCTGGCATCCCCAGACCCACACTTTTATCTTCCCGACCTTTGAGGTGACCATCCTCCTCGAGGAGGTGGAACTTCTGCTCGGATTGAAGAAATTCAAGAGTGACGGGAAGGTGAAGGCTATGCGGATGCTGACACGGGGGACTTCTGAAAGTGTCCTCGGAAGCTTCATGCCGCCCGACGCAGCCCAAAAGGTCCGTACTCAAAAGGGGATCGATCTCCAAAAGCTTGCGGAGTGGGTCATGGACGCCCTGAGAGGGTCACCAGACGATGACTATTTGGAGGGAATCATGAAGGGGTTCACCATTTGTCTGGCGGGTGCTCTCTTGTTCCCTTATACCGACAACGTGGTGGAGGAAGACCAACTGGGTGCTATCTACGGGATCTGGCGTGGAAAGAGGGTGGGACCTGCCGTCCTTGCCTATCTTTGCAGCGGTCTTACTGCCTCGAGCATGGGTAAGCCTCCATTTGGTTGTGCACTTGTCTTGAATTGCTGGCTGGATTTGCATTTCAAATTCGACCACCGCGAGGGAATGCCAACCGCTTCGAAGCTCTTCCAACAAAGCCCTCTTCATCACATAGCCGACGTGTTAGGCTTCGGTGGTACTGTAGTGAATCGCGTTCCGTGGCTGAAGAAACGTGAAGACTGGCGGTCTCACTTCCGTACCGTGACACAAGGCTTCTTCACTTGCGCACCGACATGTTTGCTTTCGCTTGATCTCCTCATGAGGCCTTCTTCCGAAGTTGATCTTCAACTGATCGGCGCGACCGAGTTTGTTCTTTACAACGCGCATCGGTGCTGCCTGCAGATTGGCATCCCACCTCATTCGTTCCCGCCACCGACTGACATCGTTCCTTTGAAGAAGAGGGAGTTGGGCACTGAAGCGGACGCGAAGGAAGCGAAGGCCATTAAAGCACCCTGGAAGACAAGTGTTGCGGGAAAGGCGTTAGCGCACGTGGTGGAAGAATGCGAGCCGTGGAGGGCTTATGTAACCGAACTGGGGAAGTTAAGGCCTAAGGTGCCTAAACCCCTGATGTAGTTCACTCTGCTTTTCTGATGGAATAAAATTTGGCATTTGGATGTTTTGGACCCCCGTCCCCTTAATTATTATCTTTTTTATGGTTTTTCTTTTTCTTTATGTTTTTTTTTATTTTGTTTGGATTATATACATATTCTTGTCTTTTTTTACTTTTATTATATATAAATATTTTTTTTGAAAATTTTTTATTATGGGGGCGTCCAGGGGCCTGGACGCCCCTAATTTTTATTTTATTTTTATTTGATTTTTTGTTTTGGGGGCGTCCAGGGTCCTGGACGCCCCAACTTTTATTTTTTTTATTTTGTTTGATTTTTTGTTTTGGGGGCGTCCAGGCGCCTGGACGCCCCAAAATTTTTTGAATTTTGAAATAAATAAAAATTATGGGGGCGTCCAGGCGCCTCGACGCCCCAAAGAAGCTAATTCCTATTTATAAGGGCTGCCCCCCCCTTTTACTCATTTACTGTTCAATCTGACGACCCAGTCACCCTAGACGACCTATTCTTAGTCCCCATGGAGCGAGGAGGATCGAGCCAGGGTCCAGGGAAGCGAAAACGACTGGCTCGTCGTGCGAGGAGGTTGAGGGATGATGCCGAGGAGGCTGCAGCAGAGGAGATTGCTGCGGAGGAGGGGATGGAGGTGCCTCTCCTGGCCGCGGAGGCTGCTGCGGATGCTGGTGACGCGGGAGAGGACGATCACGACCCGGTAAGTACCTCGGAATCCTCACTCTGTGGTTTAATAGGCTAAAACGGGCGTACGAGAGGCTGTGAGAGAAGGCCGGGTAGTGAGAGAAGGAGGCGTCCAGGGGCATGGACGCCTCCACTTTTCTTTTTCTTTTTATTTATTTATTTATTTACGAAAAGTAATAGAAATATAATTAAAAATAAGGAGGCGTCCTGTCTCTAGGACGCCTACATTATAATATATATATTATTTATATATATATATATATATTGGTTTTGTTTTTCTTTTCCTAAAAATAAAACAAAAGAAGAGGAGGCGTCCAGGGGCCTGGACGCCTCCACAAGAAAATATAAATATTTTAAAAATGTAAAAATAAAATAAAAGAATAAGTAGTATATATACAGTGTTATTGTTTACTACTGTTCATGATGCTGATGTGTTCTTTGTTGGTTTTGTGGTTTGCAAGGTGTGATGAAGGGCCGGATCAGCTGGTCCTTGGTGGTGGCAGCATACCGTGGGCTGTCGGATTTCCAGAGGGCGCGTGTAGACGCCATGGGCTTTGGAGCTTTCCTTAGGATCGAGCCCTTCCGGCTCGACCTTCCTCTTATCCAGGCATTGAGGGAGCGGTGGCACGCACCGAGCCGGGCGTTTCTGATGCCCTGGGGGCACATGGTGCCGACACTTGAGGACGTGGCTCGGATCACCGGGCTACGAGTTGACGGAGAGGCAGTCAGCGGGGTCACCTACCCCGACTACCGAGAGAGCGCCCTGGACCTGCTGTGGTTGGAGACGAGTGTGACTGATAGAGACAGCAGGGTAGTAGGTCGAGTGGAGATCATGGAGGCGCTCGGATTCGTCGACCCGCGCCAGCGGGTTAGCGAGACCGGAGCGGAGTTCTTGGCTCGACTAGAGGGGGATGCTCGTGCAGCTTTCACCCAGGATCCGAGCGAGAGGGAGCTGGTGGATCTAGACCTTCGGAGGTTCCTTTTCTTCTTCCTGGGCCGCCTTCTGCTGGGGACGAAAGGGGATGGCATCCACTGCCGTTTCCTCGGGATCTTGGCGGATCTGGACAGAGTGGGACACTACGCGTGGGGAGCAGCTCTGCTTGCCCATTTGATTGTTGATCTCTCCCAGACTTCGGAGAAGGAGACGACAGTCAGTGGCTTCGCACCTTTCCTCCAGGTAAACATTTTATTTTGCATTACTACAGTTAAATATGCAATTATTGTACTAATGATGTATGATGGAGGCAGGTGTGGAGCTATTACTATTTCCCGATGGGGAGGGCTAGGCATGGGAACAGGAGGGCCGTGCCTCTGGCGCGACAGTGGAGGCCGGTCGTGGTTGCAGCACCCCACGGCTACCAGCTGGTGTCACTTCGTCGGGAGCTGAGCGAGTATCCCGAGGCCATGGTATGATGCTTATGATTTTTTTTGTGTTTATGCGTGAGACTGAATGGTAACTAACATGATGTATGTATGGTGATGCAGGTGGTGTGGAGACCCTACCTGGGCATGGGCGACGTTGGCCAGCCCTGGGTTGTAGCGGGTCTTCCTCGTTTCAGGCGGGACGTGTGGGTCCATTGCCTGAACGAGATTGAGCCGCTGTGGCTTAGACTGGTCATGAGGACGTTGGGGCTGGCCCAGGAGTGGGTTGACGTAGATGCGCCGGCCCGCATTGGGCGGAAGACCAAGGGGAAGGCGAAGATCGTGGACTGGCGTACGCGCTTCCCAGCACAGTACCAGGACTGGCAGCAGGGCGGGGTCCCAGTGGTGTCCCACGTACAGGACAGCACAGACTACATGAGACGGTACCGAGCTACGTACGGGGACCGCCTCTCCTTGGGTGGTATGGCAGGGGTAAGTGAAATGAAACTGCTCCACCTTTCTATATGTATATGCATGGGATACTAACTTATGTGTAATGCAGGATGCTCGTGACAACATGATCGCCGACCTGCGGGCCCAGCTGGCGGACGCCAGGCGGCAGTTAGTGGCCATCCGACAGGAGTTGGAGATCCTGGTGAGTCTATGCAATGCATTTTTTTTGTGACCTGGATTTTTGATGCTTAGCCTTTGACTGACGTTTGCCCCGTGTTTCAGCGGGCCCACCAGACAGCGGCAGCCGGGATGGCTGGTGGAGCGGGTTCCAGTTCGCGGGGCCCTCCTCCGGAGGTTTCTGCCCTCCAGGAGCAGCTGGCGCACGCGGTGGCTCGGGCTGAGGAGGCCGAGCGTGACCGCGAGGCTCGAGTGAGTGTTTGCTTGGCCCCGACCCTTTTCTAGCTGCTTTCCTTCTATCACTGTTCTCTTACGGTGCATGCGTGCTTTGACAGGTGGCCGAGATTCGGGAGGCCCTGGCCCGTGCTGTTCGTGCTGAGCAAGAGCGTGATGCCTAGGTGGCAGAGCGTGACGCCCGGATTGTGGAGCTAGAGGAGGAGCGTCGACGGGAGGCTGAGGAGCTCCCTCGTGACGTGCTGGATCTGCGGATCGCCCTCGAGCTGTCGAGGAGGGAGGCGGTGAGAGAGAGAGAGAGGAGAGGGAGAGGGATAGGGAGACCATGGAGAGAGAGAGGGAGTGGGATAGAGAGACCCTAGAGAGAGAGAGGGAGAGGGATAGGGAGACCATGGAGAAAGAAAGGGAGTACAGGATGGCAGAGCGATATCGGGATTGGGACGAGAGGAGAGCTCTGGTGGCCCAGGTGTCGGAGCTCCGGCTGAGTCTTGGCACGGCGGAGGGGAGACTCCGGGAGAGTGAGGAGCGGTATCGGAGGGCGAAGGAGCGCGGGGAGCGACTTCGTCAGTCCGGTTCCTTTTCAGTGGGCAGCTTTCTAGTTTCTTCGGCCGAGCAGCGTCGCCGTACCTTGGAGGCTGGCATGGTGCCACCTGGAGAGGCGAGCACGGCTTCTCAGGGTTCACAGAGGTCGCGGAGGCCCCCTAGGGATCCCCGTCAGAGGAGGGAGGAAGGAGATGACCAGGAGGGTGACGGTGAGAGTTAGAGAGTTGCTTGTACGTCACCCTTTTCACTGTATGATGTACTTTCGGCTATTATATGAAATGGAAATGGCTTTTTTGTGTTGTGTGTACCTTTCTCTCTCCCACACTCTCTTCTTTGTACTGAGTTGTCCTTTGAGACATGCTTCGCGAGACCTTGCCCTGAACAGTGGGGAACTACGCTTTGCACGGGGGGATTTTGTTCCCTTTTTCCCCTTTTGGGCGCGTCCAGGCGCGAGGACGCGTCTTAATCCTTGATTTCAAATTTAAAGCGACGGGTGGTCCTTCTTCTCCCGTGCCTTACCCGCAAACGAGCCCGCCTTCTGCCGAAACTCGCTTGCCCCCCTTTCCGTCTTCCTCTTCTTTTGATCGATGGAGTTCGGTGGGCCCGACCATGGTGAAGGTGGAGAGGGACGAGGAACTCCTCGCCCAAGGAGGGACGCGCCCGAGCACGAAACGGCGTCCATGGAGGAGGAAGGGCCGCTCCGGGCCCCCGAGGGACCCGAGGGGCCCGATGGCGTGGGAGGAGGTGAACACGGTCCGGTAGGTCCTCCGATCTCTTCCTCTTTTAATTCATTTTGGGTTTTGAAGCGAGCCGCGCGAGGAGGAAAGGGTTCGGCGAGTGTTGCACTCAAATGATGGACGCGTCCTAGACAGGGGACGCGTTCCTTTTGACTGATGTGGGACCCCTTTCTTAGTACAGGACATGGCAAGGACCCTGGGCCTGGCTGATGAGTGGGCGAGTGCGGACGAGCCGAGCCGCGTCAGGAGGGAGAGTCGCGGCAAGGCTAGGCTCGAGGAGTGGCCCGTACGTCTCCCTGGACAGCAAGGGGGTATACTGGTGCAGGACAGTGCCGACTTCCTGCGGCGGCAGAGAGAGAGCTACGCGGGGCTTCCCCAAGCTCGGGACACGCGTGGCATCGGCGGCTCGCGCGCCCAACTGTCAGAGACTAGGCGGCAGCTGGCCGTTGCTCAACATGAGTTGTTGCTCCTGGTAAGTTATGTGCCGCACTTTTAACTTCAGATTTTGGAGTTTCACTGACGGCCGTTGTTTATTTCGTTCCAGCGTGCCCAGCAGACAGCGACGGTGGGAGTGGCTGGCGGATCTTCCAGCTCCTCGGCCCCTTTTCTCGAGATTGCCTCCCTCCGGGAGCAACTTGCCGGTGCGGTGGCCCGCGCGACCCGGGCGGAAGAGGAGCGTGACGCCTGGGTGGCGACTGTAGCGGAGCTGCGGCATCATGGTGAGGAGAGACCTTCTCCAGACATCCTGGAGTTAAGGGTTCTTCTGCAGATGATGAGGAGAGAGGCAGAGAGAGAGAAAGCCGAGAGAAGGTCCGAGCGACAGCGGGATCTGACCGAGAGGAGGGCCTTGGAGGCCCAAGTGAGGGAGCTCCAGCTGGGCCTTCAGGCCGTCGTGCAGAGGCTAGGAGGGATGGAGACGCGCTACGAGAGAGCGCGAGAGTTTGGGGAGCGACTCCGCCAGTCCGGTCGCTTTGCCGCCAGTGGCTTCTTCGCCACGCCAGGGGAGGAGCAGCGAGTCACTGCTGCAGAGCAGGCGCCCAGAGGCGAGGCAGGTGCTACTGCACGGGGATCCCGGAGGCTTCTGAGGGACCCTCACCTCGGGGGAGAGGAGGAGAGTGCCCGGAGAGATGAGTGATGGTGAGGATTGGCGGGCCAGTGGGCCTGCCACCTCTCTATGATTGTAGTGCTTATGACAGCTTATGTAGAATTATGAATGGAGTGATTTGATTTTCTGCTGTTTATTTGTTCTCTTGTGCGTTCCTTCTTCCCTACACTTCTTCTCCTTTGCACTGTTCCCATGTGATGGGTCTGTCGAGACTCCGCTCCAAGCGGAGAATCGCGTCTTGTTGTGACCATTTTTCACGGAAATCTGCCGTCGAAGTCAATACTGACGGCCCTAGTTCCTTTTCCCAGATGTTGTGCCAAATTTTGCGGGCGTCCTCCAAAACACGATAGGGTATCCCTAGACAACATAGGGGCTATTCGTCCTATTCTTCGTCCAGTCAATCACCCTGTGCGAGCGGTGAAGCGACACATGGGGCCGCTTGGCCGGTGTCTCATTGCGAGGGCTATCATCGACAGGTGATGGAGGCAATCTTGGCCCGCACTCCTTCCATTTCTATAAATTCTTGTCCCTTTTATCCTCCCAGGTATATCGAGAGCTAACTCGAGGAGCACAAGTTCTTACGGGAGGGGAGGAGTTCAAAATTCTGAGAGTTGGATGGAGGGCGAATCTTCCCATTCCTCGAAGAGAAGTAGGTCCAGTGGTAGTAGTTCCAGGAGGCTTTCAGACCTTGAAGGGCACTTCAGCGAAAGGGCCCAATCACAACTCGTAAGCCAAGTTTTCTTGCCCTTTTCTCATTTTTTCTTCCTTTCTTCTGACCAAACCTCACCCCCATTCCTTGTATGTGTACGTTGTGATGAAATCACAAATCTCATGGGAGTTGGTAGTAGCAGCGTACAGGGGCCTCCCAGATTTTCAGAAGGCGAGGCTAGACGTGATGGGATTTGGTACCTTCCTTCGGATCGAGCCGATCCAGCTTGACCTAGTCCTGATCCAAGCCTTGTGTGAGAGATGGGACCCAGTGAGCCGGGCATTCCTGATGCCCTGGGGGCACATGGTGCCCAGCTTGGAAGATGTGGTCCGAATTACGAGTCTCAAGGTGGATGGCGAGGCAGTGACCGGAGTCACTTACGCGGACTACCGAGAAGGTGCCCAGAAGTTACTGGGTTTGGACCTAGATGGTCGGAAAAACAGGTCGGTAGCTAGGGCGTCCCTCATGGATGCATTAGGGCTCACCGACACTCGTCGGCGGGATGACGAATCCTCAGAAGAGTTCATGGAAAGGATGGAAATAGGATGCCGTGCCGTGTATTGCACAGATTTCGGCAACTGGGAAAGATGTAACATAGATTTGAGGAGATTTCTCCTCTTCCTTTTGGGGAGATTGGTACTGAGCTCGAAAGGGGACGGCATCCAATGTTGCTTCCTGGAGCTGCTGTCAGACCTTGAAAGAGTAGGGTACTATACCTGGGGAGCTGCCATGCTGGCGCACTTGTTTGCAGGCCTATTCCAAGAAACGGATCGTGAGATGACTGTGAGTGGTTTCACACCATTCATCCAGGTATTTTTGGTTTTGCTTGTTTTGTATTTTTTTTTTGTTGTTTTCGCAAGGTGCTGATGACCTGCGCCGAGCAGCTATGGAGCTATTATTACCTCCCCATGGGGAGAGCTCGACATTGGCGACCCGTGATGGTGCCGCTAGCCAGGCGGTGGGAGCCCATCATGAGTGCGGCACCCCTAACCTACCAACTGATGGTGTTAAGGCGGGAGCTACAGGAGTTCCCTGCAGCGATGGTAAACTGGAGACCCTACTCAGACATGGTCGATGCCAACCAGCCGTGGGTTCTAGCAAGTTGTGCCCGGTTCGGACGGGAACTATGGATGCACTGCCTGAATGAAATCGAGCCGCTTCGGCTACGATTAGTTATGAGGACTTTAGGACTGGCTCAAGAATGGGTGGATTCAACTGCGCCACCTCGTGTCGGGAGAAAGACGCGAGGACCGGCGACCTGCATTGACTGGCGCGTGCGGTTCCCTGAACAGTACGAAGACTGGCAACGGGGTGGCACGATTGTAGAATCGCAGGCGCGGGACAGCGAGGACTACTTGCGTCTATATAGGACAAAGTACGCAGAACGGTTCCAACCCCGGGGACTTGTGGAGGTAGGTTTCCCCTTTTTCTCTTCTCTTCTTTCTCCTTTTCTTGGTTTTTCTGGTGAAAATGCTGACTTGTAAGGCTGCAGGATGTCCGGGATGCCATGATAGCGAATTTACGAACTCGCTTGGCAGAGATGGAACAACAGTTGGGGGATGCCCGCGAAGCTACGAGCGCCTTGGTAGGTGCATAGTACATTCCTAATTAAATCCCCAGATTCCAGATGTTGGCTGCTAATTCACATGGTCGTAGCATGCCCAGATTGGCGCGGCCTCCCCAGCGATGGGAGTAGGTGGTGCCTCTTCCAGCTTGTGGATTCCCACCTCAGAACTTGACTCGCTTCATGAGCAACTTGCTCACGCCACGCAGCGTGCTGCGGAGGCAGAAGGGATGCTCCGTATACAGGTAAAAGTTTCAGCGTTGAGTTCTCTTTGTTTACGCCTTATCGCGTATCTGAGATGGTACACTCGGCAGGAAAAGGAGACGGAAGAAGCGCTTGCCCAAGCTGCACAGAAGGAGGCTAGGATAGCAGAACTGGAGAGGGAACTGCGGCGTCATCCTGATGACGACTCATCCAGGGATGCTATGGAACTGAGGATCACCCTCCAGTTGGAGAGGGAAGACCGTGAGAGAGAACGGGCAGAGAGGGAAAGAGACGCAGAGAGAGAAAGAGCCAACAGTTTGGCTGAAAGGGAGGAGCGAAGGGCCATGGAGGCCCAACTATTCGAACTCCGAATCGGCCTTGGTCTTGCTGAACAGTGGCTGAGAGATGGTGAGGAGCGCTACCGAAAAGCACGAGAGCGTGGCTTTCGTGTTGGTAGCTTCTCTGCTGCTTCCGTGGATCAACGCCGGGATGTGGGAATAGGAAGAGGAGTACAGAGTGGCAGGAGTACCGCTTTTCGTAGTTGGGTAGCACCTTTGAGAGTGTTTTGCCCGGAGAGTAGTGGGACGAGTAATGCAGAGAGAGAAGGCGGAACTTGATGTAAATTTTTTTTGGTTTTTGGAATAAAACACAAGGTTTGGTTTGTTTGTTTTTCACCTTTGCTTCAGTTATCTGAATCCCTGCACATATCACTGAAACAAACAAATCAGAATTTCTGTTCTGACTTGGCCCCTTGCTCAATAAGCAAATGGTCACTGTGACTGTCCTTGATAACTGGTCAAGGGGCCAAGCCTTTATTTAACGAAGGCAAGGGAAAGATGCGGTGATGATAAATGTGACAGTCAAGCACACGAATGCAAGCGATATTAGAAATGAGATGATGCACGTAAATGCAATCATGCAAAATTGATTTGTTTTCTTTTTTATATTTGATATTTTTTTTTGTTTTATCATAAAAGATTTTTTTTTGTTTGCAAATATGTACATTTCTCTTTTCCATTTTTTTTTGTTTTTGCTTTTATCATTTCGATTATTTTTTTTGTTGCTAACGCCCGGCAAGCACCCAAATGGCACCTAACCTACGTGAGACAGGGGTTTCTTACTAACCTCCCGGATATCCTAAGTGCACATCTAGATTGATCTGGGCCTCTAGACCCCTCGAATGACGATCCCGCCGGCTAAGACTTACCCTGATGACAATACCGTCATGCCATGCTTAGGCTCCCAGTTGCTTCCGACCACAGGGATTCACCCAAAAGGTGTTTGAGGTAAAAGATTTGCCCGACCCGGGTCTGTTTCCTCACAACTCTAGATGGTATAAGATGGAACACCCTGGAACCCTAACGGCCAACCGCGCGACGCTGACCCGGAATCAGACGCCGTCGCACCCATAGGTGACGCGCTTGCATTGGCCTAAGCCCGAGGTTAAACAAGAAGACATCAAGGTGGTAAACAGGGGTCTTGACCAGCCAGAAACACGGAGACTCCTTCGCAGCGATAGCTTTTGCTTTTCAAAGTAGGCAACCAAAATGTGTATATTAAAATAAGGTCGCAGACCCTGGGCAGTTTTCACCTTTCAGAAACTCCATCGAACCTTCATCTTTAGAGGGAGAAGGAAGAGTGTAGGGGATAAACCTCCTGAGAGGACCGGCAAAGCCGTTAACCCGGCGAGCGAATAAGGGCCCATTAACTCTTTCCTTTCGGACAACTTCGGACCAAATCTCGAGCATTTACATTCCACGGCCCCCCTTTGTGGATTCAGACTTTTGCTTTGAGGGGTTTCGTTTATCGCACCAGGCACGGTCACGACCAGGCTTTTCTCTTGATTTTGACTTTGTATTTTTTTTGTGGGGGAGATATAGTCGTTTGACGTTTGTGGGCTCCCTTTTTGTATGCCTGCGGGGACACTGCCCTCTTCTCGTGCTCTGATCGATGCTCGAGGAAATGGGTCCTACTCTTGCCTTTGGGGTTTGAGTTTCGGTTTCTCATGCTCAGCGTTTTAAGGGCGCCGACTGTCTCATTTGGTCGGAGAGAAAAGAATAAAGATTACAGCTTCTGGAGATCTTCTAGGTGTGGCCCTACCGTAGGTGATGCTACCAAATTTTTTTGAATAAAATACATAAGTGAACATATGTTAGCTTCCTTCGAGCGAGCATAGGCCGACGTGGCCGGACAAGGATCTCCACGGTTCTGGCAAACCAAGACCCGGTGCCTACCAAGCCTTAATGGGCCCTATCCTAACATGAAGGTTAGATGCAGGGACTTAACTACATGGTGACTGCCAGGCATCGGCGTTTTGAGTTTTCCATATTTTTAGTGGTTTTCAATATTTCTTTGTTTTTGATGTTTTTTATCTTTTCATCATTTTTTTTGTTTTGTGCTAAGGGTAGTATTTCTTAAGATAAAGCCCATTCCAAGGGTGGGATAACTCGGTCCCTTCGGCGTTGATTAGCTTGTAGGCGTTGCCAGGGTACACGGCTTGAATTACAAATGGTCCTTCCCAATTGGGTTGGAGCTTAGAACGTGGCCCTCCAGGTTTGACAAAAATTCTTTTTACGACCATCTCACCGACTTTGAATTTTCTCTCAACGACTTTCTTTTGGTAAAAGCGAGCAAGTCTATTTTGATACACACGCGCGTGTTCGGCAGCGGCCAGTCGCTTCTCATCCAAGAGTTCCAACTGGGCGAGGAGTGAATTACGACGATCGTCGAGGGGAAAGTCCTCGTCCAATTGTACCCTGAGAGAAGGGATCAGAGTCTCATACGGGACTACCGCTTCCATACCATAAGTAAGGGCAAATGGAGTCTGCCCGGTGGGGGTACGGATTGAAGTGCGATAGGCCCATAGGGCTTCGATAAGCTTTTCTGGCCAGTCTGAAAACTTACTAGACTCGCAGGTTTTTTTGATGATTTTGAGCAATGTCTTATTGGTGGCCTCCGCTTGGCCGTTACCTTGTGGGTAATATGGCGATGAATGATGCAATGCAATTGCGTACCTTTTACAGAGGTCCTGTAGGTCCTGAGAAATGAATTGTGGCCCATTGTCGGTGACGATCGTGCTTGGGACGCCGAATCTGGCGAGGATGTTCTTCATGATGAACTTGCAGACTGTTGACGCCTTGATTTCCGCGTAAGCTTCGGCTTCGGCCCATTTGGTGAAGTATTCCGTTGCAGTAAGGATGAAGGATTTCTGCTTGGTGAGGGAATTGGGATCACCTAGGGGACCAATGATGTCGAATGCCCACATGGAGAAAGGCCATGGGGAGGATATTGGATGAAGTGAGGAAGATGGTGAATGGATTTTATCGGCGTGAAGTTGACACTTGACACACCTACGGACGTAGACAGCACAATCTTCTTCCATGGTGGGCCAATAAAAGCCTTGACGAATGATCTTCTTGGCGAGCATCTGACTATTCACGTGGCCACCGCACACACCCGAGTGCGTCTCTTCTACACATTTCCAAACCTCATCGTCATCAAGACATCTTAACAGAATACCACTAAGGCTCCTTCTATAGAGTAGACCTCCAACCAATGTATATTTCTGAGCCACCCTTCTTATGGCTTTCTTGTCCTCTGTGGTGGCCCCTTCAGGATAAGACTGATTTTGGCAATATTTGACAATTTCATAGAACCATGGTTTCTCTTCATCAGCCAGTTCTTCTTCGGCCTCTGCCAACATGATCTCCCTCTTTTCAAGGATATCTTCCTGCAGGATCTTCCTTGCTATCCTGTCTTTGATGTTTACGTAGGAAGCATCATCGATTGCAGGAGCATGAAGTTTGTAAATGGAAATGGACTTAAACCATCTTCCTAGAGGGAACCTTATGGATGATGCCAACGAGGCGAGGGCATCGGCGAGAATGTTCTGATGACGAGGGACATGAACAAAGATCAGTTTGGCGAACAGTTTGGCAAAGGCAGCAGTGAGTTCTTGGTATGGCTTGAGTTTGGGATCGCGAGTGCGATACTTAGTGAGCACCTGGCGAAGGATGAGTTGACTATCACCTACGACTCGTAACTCAGTGATACGAAAAGAATGGGCGAGTTCTAGGCCAGCTAGAAGAGCTTCATATTCAGCTATATTGTTGGTGACTGAAAATTTGAGCTGATATGCCAACGGGAATGTGAGACCTTCAGGCGATAGGAGGGCGACGCCGATTCCTCTCCCTTGAGAATTCAGAGCTCCATCAAAATATAGTGTCCACATTGGCTCATCTGATTGGTTGATGGACATTAGTTCCTCATCTGGAAACTCTGATTGGACGGGATCGAACTTGGGAAGAGGATGGTGAGCGAGGTGCTCGGCTATGGCATAGCCTTTAATCGCCTTTTGCTGGATGTAGGTGATGTCGAACTGAGAGAGAAAACTTTGCCAGCGTGCTAGCCTATCCGTAAGGATGGATTTCTCCAGAAGGAATTTGATAGGATTCATCCGAGCAATCAAGTGGACCTCGTGAGCCAAGAAGTAGTGCTTCAATTTCTGCACCACCCAAACGAGGGCAGCACAGGTTTTCTCCATGACGGTGTACTTCTGCTCACAGGGATTGAGAAGTTTAGACAAGTAATAGGTTGCCCGTTCCTTGCCTTCTTCATCAGCTTGTGCGAGGACGGCTCCCACGGAGTCATCCAAGACTGAGACGTAAAGGATCAGAGGTTTTTCTGGTTTGGGTGGAATGAGAACGGGTGGACTAGCCAGATATTCCTTCAACCCTTCAAAAGCTTTCTGACATTTAGAATTCCAGTGGAATTCTGCTCCTGGCTTGGTCAACTCGTAGAGAGGTCTACACCTTTGTGAATGTTGAGACACAAACCGACGAATAAACTGCAACCTCCCGATTAAACCTCGGACTTCCCTCAAATTCTTGGGAGGCGGCATATCCCTGATGGCCTTAGCTTTGTCGGGATCAATCTCGATCCCTCTTTTACTCACAATGAACCCCAGCAATTTTCCCGACGACACACCAAACACACACTTTTTCGGGTTCATTTTCAATTGGAACTCTCTTGACCTTTGCAAGACCTTAGCCAAAACTTCTGGATGTTCCATCCTGGTCCTCGATTTCACCAATAAGTCATCCACATACACTTCCAGATATATGTGCATCATGTCATGAAATATGGCCATCATCGCTCTTTGGTAAGTAGCTCCAGCATTCTTTAATCCGAATGGCATGACCACGTAACAATATGTTCCCCAAGGGGTAGTGAATGACGTCTTTTCCTGATCCTCTTCTGTCAAACGAATTTGATTGTATCCTGAAAATCCATCCATGAACGAGAGGGTTTCATAGCCTGCCGTGTTATCAATCAACACATCAATGTGAGGTAAGGGAAAATCATCCTTTGGACACGCGCGGTTAAGGTCCCGGAAGTCGATGCAAATCCTGACTTTCCCATCTTTTTTCATGACCGGGACAATGTTTGCCACCCATTGAGGATAAAGAACGACTCTAATGAACCTGGCTTTGTGGAGCTTATCGACCTCTTCTTTCATTTTCAAAGCCATCTGAGGGTGGAAATGCCTTAACCTTTGTTTTACCGAGATGGACCCTGGTTTTAGGGTTAAACGGTGTTCGACCAAGGTTGAATCCAGACCCGGCATATCCTCGTAGCTCCATGCAAACGTGTCCTTATATTCCTTGAGAACCTCAATTAATACCTCTTCTTCAGAGGGTGGTAGGTTGTCACTTATGAGGATGATCCTAGGGTCTTCCTCAGTTCCCAAGTTGACTTCTTTGGTGGATTCTTCTACGGCGGTTGACGGCTCGTCGAATCTCCTCATTCCACTAGCGTATGCGCCCGCCGCATCCTCATATTCTTCACCCTCATCTTCAGTGGGGCATTCTTCATCCGTGATCTCGTAGACTCCATACCCTTCATCAGATGCACAGTCGCCCTCGCATTCTATTTCGGGTAGCTGGATGGGATTTTCTTACAACTGGGGGATGACAAGAAGGGCCTGACACCTGGCGGCCAAATCCAGAAGGAATCGACGTGGGATCCGCCTACCCTTGGATTTCTTCCTAGGTATTACCCTTGGCCTATCATTCCTAGATTGACTGACAATATTTACAGAAGAAGAGAAAGACGAAGAGGATGGTGTAGAATATACAGGAGAAGACCCCTCAGAGGAGGGGTAGAAAAGGTCGCTCATCGGACCTTGGACGGGTGGTCCGGAAGGCGGTACGCACCCGTGGGAGATGTAGGAGGTTTCCTCAACGAAGATGTGTTGTTGGGGAGTTTGAAAATTGACGTTTTTTTTCGTTTTCATTTTTAATGACAAAGCAGTGAAAAGAGATTGGAGGAGAGAGAAAAGGGGTTATGGCTAGAGGATTGTGAGGCTCATAGAGCAGATCATGGTTGAAGACCTGGCGCGGGTTGAAAAGCCCGCGCAGGTATGTAAGCAAAGAAGGGGACCTGGGAAGATCATCAGACAATTGTCTGGCCCAGGAAGAAGATATCAGCAAAGGCTGAGACGAGTGGGTGGAGAGGATGGCGGCTAATGAGCCGTCGACGGCAATGTTGAGGACAGATGAAGATCCGTCGATGACAGAGTCCTTCTGGCGAGGACGAGGATAGTTTGGAACATTGGCAAGAGTGGTAATATTCTCTGGTATTTCGGAGATCGATGGTGGTCCTTCAAGCTGCGGAGACGAGAACATCCTTTCCAGTGCAACGGAAATGTCCCGTATGTCGAACCATTTGTCCCACTCGCATTCCGGATCTTTGATCTTGCCTCTTTTGGTGATCCTCGGACATTTTTCAGCCAAATATACAGCATGTGATCCCCCATGTGCTTCTCGTGGGTGATCTCCCATCTGAACAACGGGTCCTCTGTTGAAGTGGTTTGATAGAGTCCACGTGAGGGGCTTCCAATCTGCCTTGAACGGTCCTTTGAAGGCTAGGCCAAACCTGCGGTTCGGTCTAATTTCCTTTGGCGGTTTGAGCATACCCTGTAACTATGCGCCCAGACCCTTTCCTTGTTGATAGCCGATGTTCCTCATAATCTCCCAACCTTTGGAGTGAGAAGGGAGGCATGATGTTGCGGTTGCCCTGACCGGCTCCTTTGGTGCTAGTGGAATGTGAGATGGATCACGCACGTCCAGCAGTGATAATATGGGCCGATGAGATGGCCAAACGGAGGGCAGAGAGGTGTTGATAGCATCCACTGTGTGAAGGACCGGTGTACTGACCACTTTAATAATTCTCCCATTGTAAGGAAACTTCATGCACTGATGGTTGGTGGAAGGCACAGCGTCCATGGCTTCGATGTAAGGGCGACCCAGTATAGCCTTGAATGTGGGGTCCATGTCGAGGACATGGAATTCCGTAAGAATTGACATGGGGCCTAGTTCTGCCTTTAGAATAATCATCCCCTGTGGCGGCCTTTTGCTATTATCATAAGCCGTGACCGTGATCGAGGAAGGTCTTATTTGTTCCTCGTTGACCCCACACAACTGAAGAGTGCTCATGGAGATCACATTTATGGATGCACCCGTGTCCACAAGA
The DNA here is from genome assembly GCA_022559845.1 of Amorphophallus konjac. Lineage (NCBI taxonomy): Eukaryota > Viridiplantae > Streptophyta > Magnoliopsida > Alismatales > Araceae > Amorphophallus > Amorphophallus konjac. The sequence goes on along the minus strand of CM040120.1, from coordinate 235,900,002 downwards.
CACGGGTTTATGGTTACCCCATTAATTTTTATTGAAATGCACAATGCATATTTCCGAGCTTCCTTGGGAGCGAGCTCGTAGTTGTGGAACATGATGGCCGGTTGTGTGTCTGTTGGGGTCAGGACTGTCGAAATCTTCTCCACGGGGAGGTCTTCATTAACCATGACTCTTTGAAGGTATTCCATTAAGGCTGCCTGGTGGGATGTGGATCTTTGAAGAAGCTCCAGGATGGAGATCCGGGCAGGTGTCTTATCCAGGTGTTTCAATAGATCATACTGTGTTCCAGGGATAGCTCTTTCTGGTTGTTCTGCATCATCCTTCTCTGGCTGAGATTGTTCAGGATTCTGACTGTTGTGGGGGGAAATCCTGTGGAAAATCCTTCCACTCCGGAGCACCATTGCCTGCGGCTTTTGTACCTCTGTGGGGGTAGCGGTGGATCTTAACAGGGGTTTGAGGGGTAGTAGTGGAGGAATGGTTGATGAAGCAGGGGTGATGATGGGAGCAGGGACTCTGATGAGGGGTTTGTTAGGTGGAGGCATGGCGGAGGTAGAGGGGATATTGCGCGGATTATGAAGGATAAGGGGTTTAGAAGGTGGCGGCGGAGGCAAAGTGGAAGTGGGTAAGGTTTGAAACGGGTGATGGTTTTGAGGTGGATGGTGGTTGATGAGTGGTTTTGAAGGCATTAGTGGTGATGTGGTGGAGAAAGACGGGGTTATGTATGGTTGACGGATGACAAGGGGTTTAGAAGGCGTAGGGGTAAATGTGGTAGAGGTGGGTGGTAAAGTGGGGGAGTGAGAGAAGATGAGAGGGTGTGAAGGCGTAGTGGAGAGTGTCGGTTGATAGGAGGTCGGGGTGCGGATGAGAGGGCGTAATGGTAGTGGAAATGGTGATGGTGATACTGACGCGGGTTGATGAGAGAGAGGTGCTACCCGGGCAAGGTGAGGGGGGTGCATGACGATAGGGTTGGAGGTAGAAAGAATGGAGGTACTTTCCTGGTGCCACACCTGCTCTCTCCTGACTTCCGAGAAGGAGGAGATGGGGTTAACCTGATGATGGGGCTGTTGGTGCTCCGGTAATGGATTCTGGATTATTCCCATGTCGGGCTGTTGTTGTGGTTGCTGCTGCTGCTGCTGTTGTAACTGCTGCTGTGGCCTCTGAGGAGGTCTCCTAGCCTTGAGAGCCGCGACGTACCGTCTCATCTCATCCCAATCTATTTGATGTTCATCATTCATATCATGGATGTAATCTTTGAAATGGAAGCAGTAATCTACTGTGTGTCCCGGCTGCTGTGGTAGACGCAGTATTTAGAGGTATCAACATTGGGGGGCCACGCGGGCCTTTCTTTGGGTAGGGCGAGTTGGTTTGATGCCATGAGGGCATTAAAAATGTCTGCTAAGGTTTCCGGTAATGGTGGATAGTAGGCTCTTTTGGGACCGAGCGGCCTCCTTTGTTGCTGTTGGGGACCATAGTTCCCCGGGGGTGGAACTTGGTTGTACTGAAGCAGTGGTTGTTGTTGCTGAGGTTGTGGTTGTTGTTGCTGGGGTTGGCGTAATGGAGGCATATTATCCTGGGGTGGATTATTTTGGGGTGGAGGACGAAGAGGGAAAGGACCTGGTTGAAGGGGAAGTCGGGGCATTTGTGGAGGCCTTGGGTTGACTGCGTAATTGGCATTGTTGACCGCACCCACTTGCTCATTTGTCACAACCCCTTCTGTGGCTCCGCCCGGGACACCAGCGCCTGTCTTTCTGACCACTTTGGGCTTCGGTGACTCAAACATGTTCATGATGGGGGAGTCTTTTAGTTGGGTTTGGATGTATCGGGCCCTTTCATAGAGTTCCTCCATTGTAGTAAGTTTATTCATGGCCAGGACGTGTCTGAACTGTGGGGTTGCATTAGACACAATCATCTTCACTTGTTCGGGCTCAGAGAGGGTATCCCTTATTCTTTCCGCCAGAGACCTCCATCTATCAGCATAGCGGACAAAATCCTCGTCGGGTTTCATCTTTTCGGCAACTAGGTCGGTAATGGAGAGTGAGGGACCGACCCTATCCCTATATTTCTGCAAGAACCTTCTCTGCACTATTTCAAAATTCTCGGCCTCGCGGGGCTCCAGAGAATAGAACCACTCAAGCGCGGGACCATCCAATGATCTCCGAAAGAGGTATGCCAGGGACCTCTGATCGTTTTGCCAGTAGGAGGACTCATACATGAAGTCCTTGAGGTGAATGAAGGGGTTGCCGGTACCATTGTACCTGCGGTACGTGGGCATTTCGGAGGGGGGAAGATGAATGACGGGAAGGATTGGCAAAGCAACCTCCGGGGTGGCTTTTACGTCCACCATTCTTCTCAGATTTTGAAACTGCTCGTCCATGCTGTTGAACCTATTGAGGAGCGATTGGGCGAGCTCCTCTGGAGGTGAAGGTGGCACTTGCCACTGGGGGAGAAACTGTCTCCCGGAGACTTGAGGGAGAAACCCCGAATGAGAGGGAGCTGTCGGATCACCGACAGTTGGCCCTGGCTGAAGCGGTGTGTGGGGAACAACGGGAGTTTGAGATTGTGACGGGAACTGGAATGAGGGTGGTTGTTGGCTCGCTTGACCTTGAAGCGAGGGAGACTGGATGGCTTGCGCCAATGAGGGAGATGGAATGGCCTGCACGGACTCTTGGAGAGGTGCGATGGCCGGAGTTGATTCCTGGGGCGTGGGGGAAACATATTTCCCTTTTAGAATGGCCTGGAAGGCCCGGAGCTGTTCAGAGGTAAGCTCCGTGTTGGCGAGGACGCCCAGTAAGGAAGTGATATCCTGTGGCGGGGACGTGTCCCCGGCAATAACCTGCACCTCATGCGAGGGGTCATGAGAAGGACCCGAGTCCATAGCATAGACTCGCGGGTCGGCTGTCAAACCACGGCTAGGGTGGTTCTCCTCAAAAGACTCGTGAGACATGCTCACAGTTTTCCCAGAACGCAAAAACATACACTAGCAAGTAGGTAGCAGAGATTATCAAACAAGTGGATGCCTTTACGCCCTTTTTTGTGTTTTGATTTTGATGATTTTTTTTGTGTTTTTAACGAGATCCGAAGTTCACACAAAATGGGGACCCTAGTTTATTTTTGTTTCACCGCCGTGTCAGCTAGGGTCTCTCGTCTCACCACGAATGAAATGACTAACTCCGGGGAACTTCAATGGTACAACCAGCCCAGTGAACGAAGAGGAGATTCTTCGATGTTGGGGACTTACGGAGGTCCCAGTGTAGGAGATTCTAGTCCGTTGAGAGGAATTCCCAAACGGAGAGTCCTTCCTTCACCGGGAAAGGGTGATCCTCAAAGAAATAAAAAAAGGATAGAAAAGAGGAATGGATGTATGCAATGGAATGCTGACAGATATATAGAGTAAGAAAACAACAGAAATAACAGACATATAAGAAACAAACAACGAATCACAACTGATAGTGCTGCCGTGAGCACAACGGGGGCGCGCGCGGGCGCGAAGGTGGAGAGGCACGGGTGGTGCCGAACTTGCAAGGGTAGCCGAAAGGAAGCAGTAGACGTCCCACCGTGATCGCCAATCTGTGAGCGACGTCACGCGGTTCCGGGAAGAGAGCGGGGAAGAGGAAGCGGAGCACGCGCGGGCTCCTCTTTTTTTGTTTGTTTGCTTGTTTTGCTGCAACACAGAGATGATAGAGAAGAGAGAAGGGGCCACCATGGGAGATTGCTCCGGCGGGGCGAGCGGGACAAGTATAATATAGCAAGATATGGGGTTCAAACGGCCATAGCGGGAAGTGACTCGCCGCGACCTCGGGGGGACGGGAATGGTGCAAAAATTAAATAACAAGAATTGAAACGGCCATTGGGGAAGTGACTCGCCGCGGCCTCGAGAATATGAGCAGATAATAAGATGACAGAATATGAAGAGAATACAAAGTGCGGGAATTTAAACGGCCATTGGGGAAGTGACTCGCCGCGGCCTCGATGATAGGAGCAGAATATAACAGAATATAAAGAGAATATAAGAACGGAAATTTAAACGGCCATTGGGGAAGTGACTCGCCGCGGCCTCGATGATATAAGCAGAATATAACAAAACATAAAGAGATTATAGGAATAGAAATTTAAACGGCCATTGGGGAAGTGACTCGCCGCGGCCTCGATGATATAAGTAGAATATAACAAAATATAAAGAGAATATAGGAAACAGAAATTTAAACGGCCATTGGGGAAGTGACTCGCCGCGGCCTCGATGACAAGATGTGATCGCCAGGGGCCGAAAGACCCCAAAATAAGAAAGTGATCGCGCCTACCTCAAGAGCGGGAGATGGCGGGTTGCTTCTTCCTCTCCTTCCGGCCGGCCGACGGAGAGGGCTTTCCTCGGGTACCCTTGCAAAACAACGACAAATAAATGACAAGTGGATTAGAAAGATGGAGGTGTAGTATTCAAATCCTTACGATAAAAATAACGAAATGATGGCAAGACACACACTTGGTTGGTGTTATCTTTTAAACCCCTCTCGGACTCGAGTAGGAGGAAAATGAGATGATGGATGCAAGAAGTATAAGAGAAGAAGCACCCTTGTGAAGGGGATAGAGGATGCAATATGATGAATGTAAAGAACTATGGAGAAAAAGGGGAAGAAAAGGCTTATTGGATGAGTCGAGGGTGAATCCGGCGGAGCTCCGGCAGCGTGGGGACGACGTGGAAGCGCGGTGGATGAAGACGACCTTCCTCTTGCGAGCGTGGGCACCCGAGAAGCCGGCAGAACCTCCACCTACAAAAGACCCGACGGGTTAGAAAATGACTCCGTAGCCTCTGGGCTCCGGTAGCCTATCGGATCACTGCTTAGCTCTCCCAGAACTGAGGGGGTGGGGCTCTATTTATAGAGCTCCGGAGGGTGGAGGCGTCCAGGACCCTGGACACCTCCATCAGGGCCGAAATAATATTTTATTCTATTTTTATATATTTTTTTGGAATACTTTTGTGGGGGTGTCCAGGGTCCCGGACGCCTCAAGTAGGTCCACCGAAAGCCGACGACGGCCGCACGCGGTTTGGCACAACGCGTGGTTTTGTGAGCGGCGCCTCGTGATTCAGAAATGGGCGCGTCCAGTTGACTGGACGTCTCTATAATTTGGATTTTTTCACACACGACAAACCGTCGATCGGTGGCCGGCACCCGTGAGGGAGTTGATGGAGGCGTCCAGGGGACTGGACGCCTCCAAAATTATATTATTTTATTATTTTTCTTTTGTCTTTTATACCAGGCTTGGCATTATATATTTTTTATATGTTTTTATGGAGGCGTCCAGGGGCCTGGACGCCTCCATTAATGTATATATATATTTATTATTTTTTGTGTTTTTATGCCAACTGGCATCTTACAAATATTTTTTATTATTATTGTTCATGGAGGCGTCCAGGGGCCTGGACACCTCCATGAATATATATATTTTTTATTTTGTTTAGGGCCCTGAGAAAATAATAAAAGAAATTAAAAAGATGGGGGTGTCCTGGGGCCTGGACGCCCCCATTAAAATCGACCCGGGTCCTCGGATCAGGCGTCGGCGGCCGCCCGGTAGACCCCCTTCTTGATTCCGGAACCTCCTGATGCGTCCGACTGGTGTTGATGTCGTCCGAATGCCGTGACGAGATGATTCCGGATGCCGAAAAAGGCAGAAGAAGACCCAAGAAAAGGAAGCACTCGAGCGATTCAAAATGCGTAAGCCGTTGCGGGGCGTTGTATAGTAATATGAGACTTTCTCAAGAGACGTCAGGAATGGCGTGTCTACACCAGGGTCCGCCCAATAGCACTTTATATGATGTGTTGGCATCGATGATGTAGAATGTCACCTTGGAGGTGAAATCATCGAGCACCAAATCGACGTCCACCCAGCCGAGGACGTCCTCGGTGTCCTGATTGAAGCCAGATATCTTGACCGCTTGAACCTTCTTGAGGTATGGGGTCAGATATAGGGTCTTGAATGTCTTGAGCGACATGATGTTGACAACGGCACCGGCGTCCACCAAGATCCGGTTCACCTCATGTCCATTGACCTTCCCCTTCATGTAGAGGGGACAGTTGTGGCACAGAGGGGATAGCAGCATGTCCTTCTCCGTGAAGGAGACGGTGGCTGTGAAGGCTTCATAGGCAGCCACCTTCACCTCCGCGACATGTGCTTCATAGGCTTCTGGCTCTTGAAGTATTTTGATAAGAGTTTCCCTAAGCTCTTTACTCCAAGCAATGGCTTCCCTGATTGTAATGCTGGCGGGGAAGCGCTTCATCTGGTGGAGGACTTTCCGGTCGGCTCGAGCTCGAGCATCCTCCAAAAGGGGTAGTATGTCAGGCTGAGGTTTCTGCGGGCTACCGCGTCACTCCCCGTCAAGGAGTTGCACTCCTTGCCTTTGCCACTAAGATCAGACTGACTCTGATCACCTGTGGACTCCTGGAATAGGGGTGCCAATGATGGCTCTTCTGGGAGTGTCTAGCGAGCTGGCTCGTCCTTACTGGACGGTCTTGCTTGTTCTACGGAAGAGGAACAAGCTGGTGCAAGGACTGGGGTACTAGCAGCAATCTCTTTGATGTCGAAAGGATCGAAGATGCCGGGTCCCGTCTGAATTTCCACCTCCAGAATGGGGGCGGTTGCTTCTCCTCGGAAGAGGATAATTCGCTCCAGGTCGAAGGTGGATGGGTGGAGAGGTAACTCGGGAATCCTCCCGTGACCTCTACCACACCCTCGGCCACGACCCCGGCCACGGCCTGTGTGTTCTGGAATTGGCTGTAGCCCGAGCGGGGCAGTAGTCCTTTGCCTGGTTCGGGAGGCCACCAATTCGCCTCGCCGAGAAGCGTTGATGTTATTAGGGGGTGGAATAGCTACCATATTACAGGTACAGCCACGAAGCATTTCTTTCAGCTGCTCTGTTGTGGTCTCCTTATCTTTATAGAACAAGGAGAGTTCTTCTGGGATCAAGAGCCTTTCGCCATCCTTGAGCTTTTGGATCATCTCTTGGACCCAACTTCTGAGGCGGGCTTGCTTCTGCATTTCTTCCCATGGGATATAGCTGTCGAGTGGGGGAGCTCCGGTAGGATGAGGAGGGATGTATTTCTCTAGGTTGTCGATGAGCCGCTGAAGCCTCTGGAGAGGCGTTGGCTCGGTTGGAGCCTGTAATGTAGCTGCTTGCTCAGCTTGTTTCTTGAGCCGCCTTTTAAGGTTCTTCCTCCTATTTTTCTCCTGTTTCTTGGCGATGGCCGCCTCCAGGGGAGTAGGAGGGAGAAGTGCTGGGGCCGGAGTTGATAAATCCCCATGAGGATATCTCCGAGCTGATGCCTTGGTAGGGTGAGGTCGACGACTTTTCTTTGCCCGAATTTCGATCCAAGCACCTTCCACTTGTTGTATCTGGAAGGTGTCTTGATCGCCTGCTCGATGACCTCAGGTGGTAGCTCTTGGTATGCTGGGATACTAGGACTGGCGTTCGAAGACCTATGTGCGGTTTGATACCTTACCCACGGCGGTGAAGGCTTCTGCTGAGAGGCGGACTGGGAGACGTGCTTAGCATCTTGCTCCTTGGTCTTGCCTTTGCGATTGTGCTGGGAGCAAGGTCCGGCAGCAGCCGAAGGTACCATAGGGCCTTGCTGCTCTAGGTAGTTACCCCAACTTTGTGCATTGACTGGGCCTCATGGCGGCGGGCCCGATGTACAAGCCGAAGTCGCTGAAGACTCCGAAGATGTCTTCTTTGCAATCTGGATTGGGTTGCAGGGCAATCGGGGAGGACCCGATGGCTCACCGACTGAGGAGACATGACACGGTCGGGCCAGGACCTCACCCTGCTTTTGCTTCCTCTTCCTATCCCCAGATGCCAGAGATAGAGGTAGGGCAGGGGGAGAGCGAGACTGACCTGAGGAGCCCATCGTCGTCTCGCCTACCAGGACATTCTCTCGGCCAAGAAGGACCCAAAGGAGCCTAGCGGTGTCTTCTCTGGAGAAGGGGAGAGACTCCAACTCCGGCCAGGGCCACCATTGCATGGCTGAAGTGGCAGGGGCCGGTTGGCTGGCTGGCGGTGTCTGGGAGTATGGCGGAGCTGAGGTGGCGGGAGGATAGATGACGTTGACCGAGAAATTACTCGACTGGGCCTCCTGACTGGTGTCTCGCTCCCTGCGTCTTCGCAATCACTCGAGAGCTTCTCGATTATCGGTCCGAAACTTGAGCCATTCTGGGGTATGCTGGTAAGGCAGCCCATGCCCATTTTCTTGAGGTGGGTCTGGCTGTTCTGGTGCATCTCTGGCGATGCTTAGGGTTTCTTCGACAGCTTGTCAAAGTCTCAAAAGTGCCATGGAATTTTCCTCAACATCGATCTGCTCCCATTGGATCTATTCCTAGATGAGGTACTGAGCTTCTTCACAGGACTCGATTGCATGGTAGATTCTGGTGTGGAAAGGGCAGTACTGGGGGAGACTGAAGTCCCAGTGAGGGTAGTCTGCCGATGGGTCTCGGGGCATAATTTGCCCCCTCTTGATGAGGACATCGAAGAGTCATCGGGTCCTCTCCTTGGGAAAGGAGAGAGGTATGCGATCATGCCAAGGCCTCCACCCCGGATACTAGAGCGAACGCTCGCCTTGACTGGTGCTGGGCTCCTCTGCTTCAACGTTAGAGAGGGAGAACATTGCCATCATATGGATCACATTGGCCAAGTAGTGAACCACACGTGCTACCTTGGCCGGTCTGGACCACGTATGTGGCTGTGGGGGATCGACGAGACCACTCTTCATTTTGATGAGACCGTCTCGGATCAGCTTCTGTGCCTGAGTCTTGAAGACATAGCAATCTTCAATTGGGTGCCCCAATATGCGATGATATGGGCAATAGCTGGGATCGTCGGTTTTCTAGGCCTTGTCCGGCTTGCGGATTTCTGGCAGCTCAATAATCTTCTAGGTCATGCAGAGGTCGAAGAGCATTTTCGTATGTTCCTTCTTGAAGGAGAAGGGTGCCTTCATACGCTCTGAGAAGGAAGGAGCGGCCGACTGGTCCGCTGGCTTTTTGTCAGGGCCGCTTGGTTCGGCCTCCTTACTGGCTTTGGCGGCAAGGGTGAACTCAATGATGTTCACCTCCTTTTCGGACTGGCATTCTCGTGCCTGTTTACCCTTTGCTGAAATGTAGATTGGGTTGTCGGTGAAGAACATATCTATTTCGGCGACTGCCGAATTAAGCTGGTCGAAGCCTTTGATGTTGGTGTCGAGGAGCTTTTCGTTGACCTCAGTTGCCAAACCTCGGCGGCATATGGTGATGGCATCTTCTTAGACTGGCGGGTTGACACACCTCATGCTGAGGTGTCGCCATTTCTTAATGAAGTCGAGGGCGCTCTCACCCTTCTTCTGTCGGAGAGAGCAGAGCTCAGCCAGGGAGATCTTGCGCTTGGCCGTCTGGAAACGGTCGACGAATTTCTTCTAGAGATCCGCCGAGTCGATCACTGAATTGGGCTTCAGGCGAGAATACCACTGAAAGGCTGTTCCTGTAAGTGAAGTGGCGAAGTAGCGGAGGAGATATGACTCATCTAATGCTAGCTTGCCCATGCCCATAATGTAGTAGGCCAAGTGCTCATGTGGAGGCCCTTGCCCGTCGAACTTCTATAGCTTCGGGGACTTGGCATACTCCGGAGGGAGCTTCTTTAACTGGTGATGGAGCGGGTAGGGTACACTATAGAGGTCTATAGTGGTGACCCCTTCCCCATACTGGGCGAGCTTTGGCTCGACAATCCGCTCGATCATCTGGCGCTGTTCTATGAGATTTTCTGGCACTGGCATATTGGATGCTCGTGGTTGAGCTTCGAATGGGGACGTGTCGAACCCGGCTGTTGTTGGGGTTTGGGTAGCTGTCGCTAAGGCATTGGCACCATTGTGCCCAACTAGCGGGGCCAGTGCCTCAGCCGGAGGCCTAGCAGGTGGCTTGTAACACCCGAGAATTTTAAAATAGAAATGTACGAATAAAGTTATATATATATATATATATATATAACTATTGAACCCATATTCTAATTCTATTTGATTAACCATTTAAAATCATTTAATTAATAATTCAAAAGCCAATATATACTTTAGAAGATGCCAAATTATATTTTAGGAAATACCAATTTATATTTCAATCACTTAGGAAATTAATAATATATCTTATTACACTATTCTAAAGAAATAAGAAATAGGTTATATAGATAGAGTTTTAAAGGATAAACATCAATTTTACAAGATGCTAAATCATATTTTCATAATTTAGAAAATGTTATACTTCAACTTTTACATTACATCATTGTTCTGGAGAAATAAGGGTATATAGATGAGATGTTAAAGGATAAACATAATTTAGGAAGTGAGAAAGGATATATAGATAATTTTGGTTAGTGTAGATTGAATAGAAAAGTCTCTGTTCAAAATCACGACCGTTTTTAAGCCGTTACTCACAAAATAACGACATGTAAGGTGTAGTTATTCAACTAAAGTAGATACATAAGGATGGAAAGGATATATATCCAATTTCGATCCTTAGAGGGTGATAGGAAAATGCTCCAAAAGAAGTAACGACCCATGCATGGTCGTTATTCACTAAACAACGACATATGTTAGGTCGTTATTTCCTAAATGTGAATAGTGATGTGAATAGTGCCACTTTTTATTTAATTTTTTTTTAAAAATTTATATGTAAAAATAGAGAAAAATGTAAGGATCTCATCCATCAAATTTCACAAACTAACTCCATCAATTTTTAAAGATAAAAATCATTGAAGTTAAGTGGGAAGTTTAAAATAAAGAAAATGAGGATGAATCACGACCCTCTCATAGGCACCATTTTCCACCAGACAAACTTTTCGATTTCTTATCCCCAACAGCCTGTATAAGCTGGCATCCCACTGAGATCCGATTTTCACGGATCTTGTTTTCCCCTCGTGTCTACTCAAACCTTATATTATACTCCTGGTGAAGCAAACCTTCAAGGCTTGCTGTTGAGAAGGGGAGACACTTCTAAAGGGTTGCAGAGGAGGGAAGAGCTGCTTCTTCCGTCTGCTACAACTCCTGCCACTTCACAGAGGTAGGTGTTCTCAACTTTTTACTAAACTAGTAGCTAATCTAGGATGATTAGTCTAGGCATTTAGTCTTAGGCTCATTTCCATGCGATATTTAGTGTTTACAAAGCATGTGTTAGCTTAAATCTAGGAAGATTAGCATGTATTAGCTTCATACCTAAGATAATTAGCATGTATTAACCTTATACCCAGAATAATTAGCGAGTATTAGTCTTATACCCAGAATAATTAGCAAGTATTAGTCTCATACCTAGAATAATTAGCATGTGTTAGCTTAAATCAACGATGATTAGCATGTATTAGCTTCATGCCTAAGATAATTAGCATGTATTAGCCTTATACCCAGAATAATTAGTGAGTATTAGTCTCATACCTAGAATAATTAGCATGTGTTAGCTTAAATCTAGGATGATTAGCATGTATTAGCTTCATACCTAAGATGATTAGCATGTATTAGTCTTATATCTAGAATAATTAGCAATTATTAGTCTCATACCTAGAATAATTAGCATGTGTTAGCGTAAATCTAGGATAATTAGCATGTATTAGCCTCATACCAAAGATAATTAGCATATATTAGCCTTATACCCAAAATAATTAGCAACTATTAGTCTCATACCTAGAATAATTAGCATGTGCTAGCTTAAATCTAGGATGATTAGCATGTATTAGCCTCATACCTAAGATAATCAGCATGTATTAGCCTTATACCCAAGATGATTAACATGTATTAGCTTCAATCTAGGGTAATTGGTATGAATTAGCTTCATGTCCATACGATATATCCGTATAACGCAAGTTTTATCATTTAACTAACATGTTAACATACCTAATTAACATGTTAGTGGATCTACTAACTAATTAGCATACCTAATTAACCTGTTAGGTAGCCTATCCAGAAACCTGGTCTCCATTTAGTTCCTGTAAAATGAAAACTAGTATGATACGTCATGTTAAAAATTTGATATTTGAGCAACTAAAGCATGAAACGAGTGCATGAATACAGATCTATAATCCTTACAATTTTCTCTATCTATCCATGTCATCAATTTTACCTAAATCAACTTAAATTGAAGGGCGCCCCTGACCCGGACGCTATTCATTGAACAGCGGCTGTAGAACAGACGCTTATTCTAAATAGGAAATGGGCAAAACTGCCCCTCTGTGAAGGGTGCCCCCCCCCTTGGGCACCTATTAAAATTTCATGGCAGCCCCTAGGGCGCCTTCTAATAGAAGGTGGCAGACCAAAGGGCACCTTCTTTTAAGAGATGGCAGCCCCGTGGGTGCCTTCTAACTGCATGATGTTAAACTGATCGTCCAGTTAACCCTAGCTTAATCAAAGATTAATACCTTAAGCCATTTTGAGTAGATTTGAACTGCTGAGTCGACGCAGCCTGTTCACCGCGTTCACGTGATGCACTGCTGAGTCGATGCAGCCGGCTCAGTGCGTTAACGCAATGGGGCATTCCAGGAAGCCATTTTGAGCAGATTTGAACTGAGGGGTTGACGCAGTCTGTTCACCACGTTGACGCGATGAACTGCTGAGTCTACGTAGCTTGTTCACCGCGTTGACGTGATGCACTACTGAGTCGACGCAGCCGGCTCCGTACGTAATCGCGATGGGGCATTCCAGGAAGCCTGATGGGAATCGACGCCGAGCAAGTACTTTTCATATTGCATTTATATCCTTTAGTTTATTTTTATATCCACGGGAAAGTATATGCGCAATATTACGGCTTTATAAGCCAATGCATCATTCCCACAGATTGTTTGGGTTTCTTTGTAATTTGTCAGTAGGACCAGCAAGGGGGCCCTCAGCCCTTTCCCATTGGTCCATGTCACTCATGTGGGGCTGGTCAACCATCCTAGGTGGCCATCTAGAAGGGTTGAATGTCAAATGCCACATGGGTAGATAAGTGGTTAAATTGGTCCAAGGTAGGTCACCTACCTTCACCTACCCCATTCAACCCATTAACCTTGGTCAAGGGGGCGCCCCTCTCCCCTTAATATTTTATTATTTTTTGTGTGTTATTCACATCCAATCTAGGCCCTCCATTCCCCACCCCTAGATCTAATGGTGTAGATTAGATTTGACACATGGCATATAAAAGGTTGTATTTTCCATTTGTTAGCATTAATGAAGAGAAAATTGTTGGAAATTCAAGAGCGATTCTTGAGCCCCTCTCCCTTCCCCTGGTGTTCATCTCCTCCAACCTCAAATTTTAGAGTGGTTCTATCTTCAATCCCCTCCCCTCTATCTCCGGTGATCATCTGTGCCGCCGCCGTCGCCGTTCGTGCCGCCTTCGAGCCGCCGCGGAGCCATCTTCAAGGTTCTGTCCTGCTGGACAGAGGTGTCTTCCACGAATTCTTTCTCTCCACCACGTGAAGATCTGAAGCTGAAATGTTGTGGGTGTGTTCTTACCTTGAATCCCCACCTCCAACTAAAGTTTCACGTCCTAACTCCTCCATTTAGTAATTTTCCATTTTCGTTCATTTGTCATTCCCAGATCTATTTTGTCTCTATCTACAGTGACAACAGCTCTGAGTTTCACATCTCCGACCACCTTTTTAAATTTTAAAAACCCTCTCATTTTTACTGGAAGTTTTGTCCATCATCCCCTACATCCACCATTTTTCTTGATTTTTTATCCGCCATCTATCCATTTTTCAAAATTCGTGTTCTATCTCAGCTACAGTGCTTTCAGCCCATTTCCAGATCCGACCCACTTCCAGTTCATAAATCCCATCAATTCGTAGCCACATCCAAACTTGTCCAAACTAGTTTTTTCGTTTTCCTAGTTTGATTTCCTACAACTTTACTGAAGACTACCACTTCAGATTCGGACGTTCACATATCGGTCAAAGGCATTTATCAGACAAGTTCTCTACAAATCTGAGAGCCCGGTCACTGTACAACAGTAACTCAACAATTCATTAAAGCCTAGATCCGTGCAGATCCAGGCCAGATCTTCAGGCCTATATTGAAGGATTTGAAGTTAGCTTTTCAACGGCGCTAGTATCGTGTCGATCCGACATCGGGGCTGATCGCAGCGCCCGTTCTCGCCGGGACGCGCGCTGAAAATCAGAAGTTGCAGATCCGTGACCGGTTATTCCGACCGGTGCCGAACGGAGCCGCCCGGCCTCCGGCCAGCGAACCAGCGAGCCTCCACTCCAGGGAGCGCTCATCCAGGCATCCACCACTACAGCGGTGCCACCGGGTCCCACACGGCCCCTCCGGACGGCACGTGGGCCCCACCATCACGTGTTCGGGTGTTGCCGAATCAACGCGAGAAGCCGCCCTTCAACCCGAATTCGGCCCTCCCGGGCCCAGTTGTGTAGCCCTTTACCTCCCTGCGTGGAGTGGGTGATATTTCATTGCTGTCATCATTATGTAATATTTATCCCGGGAGTACGAGTTTCGGCCGGGTCCGTCTTCCCCACGCCGAGCGCGTGGAGGTATCGCATTCGCTCCCTTACTTGGCATTTTGCTTACTTCATATATATTTGTTTATGCCGCTGCTAGAGAGCATGTGTAGGGACAATTAGATCGCTTTATATTTATATCACCGCTGCTGCGAGAGAGAGCGTTACCGTCCCGTGACCCGATTCGGGCACAAGTGAGAGCCGACCACCCTAGCTCACTGCCGGTTTCTCAACCGCGCACGTCTGACGCTTCCCTCGTTAAGGGGCAGTCACGAGCTTGTCGTGTCCGTGTCTCGTCCCGCATCAATTTGGTATCAGAGCGAGTTGAGTCTAGGGTGTCCAAAAAAAAAAAGAGTGTCATTTAAGTCTAAGTATCTAAGTCGGTCTTAGGAGTTGCATTTGCATACCATTAATCGGTATATTAAAAGGTGTTGTCCGAACGTTAGGCTACGCCTATCAGGATGGCCACACACTTGCGCGAGTGATCTTCGGATCGATTAACTCCGCCACGTACCGAGTCTTGGTGTCTTGTCCTTAGTGTGCATGCATCCCAACCTTGCATAGTCGGTCTAGTGTCTTGTCTAAATGGCCTTGCATACCCATTCCTAGGGATCCATTCCCTTCTTTTCGGCACCAATGGCCAACCCATGTCGACTCATCCAAGGTGATAGGTCCGTGTCCGAGTACATCCGGGACTATGATAAGTACCGGTTGGAATATGGCTTGGGAGAGGAGAGCACCACGACCGCATTTCAGTTCCAGAGAGGTTTACGGTTTCACTTCCAACTTGAATGTATTGTCCGTGACGCGTTCTCGCTGGCGCAATCTTATAAGGTCGCTCTAGAGGTCGAGCCCTTTGAGTCTCATTTTTCTCGCTCTAGAGGTCGAACCCTTTGGCAAACATCTACCTCCCAACCGAGTCCCGAACCGATCGGACTACCTAACCCAATTCCTTCACCACCCGAGAGTGCTCCATTGTCACCCTCACCTTCCGATCTTAATTCGGAACCCTCTCATTTGGAGCCACCCAAGCCCTAGCCACCCGTGTTTCTAACGGGTACGCTTTTCATCGTCGAGTCGCTTCTTAGTTGGCTCAAGGATGGCTTGGTCCCACATCCCTTCCCATCCATGGACCCCACCTTACCTTTAGTGCCGGTCAACTCATTCCATACCACATTTCGATCTAGTCACCATGTTGACACGTTGGACGATCTTGTTATGGGACTAGACACGCAATGGAAGTTGACACATATGTTGGCCCGAGACTTCGACCAACCCACGAGTCGTAGCTTCACCCATCCGGCCTTCGGGTCCATTACCTCCGAGTGCACCGTGGGTTGTATCACCACGGAGGTTCTTCTACTTCTCCCGCTACCGGATGAGCCCGACTTCAGGACTTTGCTTCCGAGGGAGGAGTCATATTTCCTATACACGGTCCCATCTACCATGACGGAGGAAGGTGACCACCCGCACCTTCAAGAATTTCACGATTGGGACCGTGTCATGTTGGAACCCACCATAAGGGGTCATACCTTCTTTGATTCCTTTGACCCCTTCCCTAGTGGATCCCTAGACCCTTCATATTCCCTTCACTTCTTCGGGGAAGTCCAGCTTCATACCCCTTTCCTACGGGTCGGGTCCTCCATACCCACCAAACCCATACTCGATACACCCACACCCGGCTCTTCCACATCCGGGTCTTCTAGCTCTCTCAAGTTCCCCAAATCCAAAGGGCCGTCCATGCATGACTGGGTCATACTTGGACATTTAGGTGTACCCCATGCCACCCATCTCCGGTTACGTCAAATGCATGTATGGTACATATTCGGGTGTCCTGGTCCGCCGTCATCCATGTACGGGTCTGACTAACACTAGTTTTGTCTAGAGTCATGCATGAGTCCGTTTCTTATTTGTGTTATATGCATATGTGTGTTAGTGTTTGGTGAGTCTACATGTGTCTTGTGCAAGCTTGTTGTCATTCTCTTATGAGTAATGGGCGATTGGACTCACTCGATGAGTATGGGATCGGTTCTACATCTATACCCGGATCAGTCACCTACAGGGAGTCAGCGGTGATTCCTAGTGAGTCTTCGAGCTGCTTCCTTCCCTTTTGAGAGTGCCCCACCCGGAGTGTCCACCTCTAGCCCATGGCAGTTTGCGCATAACGAGTATATATGGAATGAGCAGGTGACGATCACTTGGAGCGGAGCATACCCGCGTTACTTGGCACGGTGACGGATCCGCCAGAGTACTCGTGCATCCCTACCCCTACTCGACGCGGTCGAGTTCCTCCCACCCGGGGAGAGTTGATGGGAATCGACGCCGAGCAAGTACTTTTCATATTGCATTTATATCCTTTAGTTTGTTTTTATATCCACGGGAAAGTATATGCGCAATTGTACGGCTTTATAAGCCAATGCGTCATTCCCACAGATTGTTTGGGTTTCTTTGTAATTTGTCAGTAGGACCAGCAAGGGAGCCCTCAGCCCTTTCCCATTGGTCCATGTCACTCATGTGGGGCTGGTCAACCATCCTAGGTGGCCATCTAGAAGGGTTGAATGTCAAATGTCACATGGGTAGACAAGTGGTTAAATTGGTCCACGGTAGGTCACCTACCTTCACCTACCCCATTCAACCCATTAACCTTGGTCAAGGGGGCGCCCCTCTCCCCTTAATATTTTATTATTTTTTGTGTTTTATTCACATCCAATCCAGGCCCTCCATTCCCCACCCCTAGATCTAATGGTGTAGATTAGATTTGACACATGGCATATAAAAGATTGTATTTTCCATTTGTTAGCATTAATGAAGAGAAAATTGTTGGAAATTCAAGAGTGATTCTTGAGCCCCTCTCCCTTCCCCTGGTGTTCATCTCCTCCAACCTCAAATTATAGAGTGGTTCTATCTTCAATCCCCTCCCCTCTATCTCCGGTGATCATCTGTGCCGCCGCCGTCGCCGTTCGTGCCGCCTTCGAGCCGCCGCGGAGCCATCTTCAAGGTTCTGTCCTGCTGGATAGAGATGTCTTCCACGAATTCTTTCTCTCCACCACGTGAAGATCTGAAGCTGAAATGTTGAGGGTGTGTTCTTACCTTGAATCCCCACCTCCACCTAAATTTTCACGTCCAAACTCCTCCATTTAGTAATTTTCCATTTTCGTTCATTTGTCATTCCCAGATCTGTTTTGTCTCTATCTACAGTGACAACAGCTCTGAGTTTCCCATCTCCGACCACCTTTTTAAATTTTAAAAACCCTCCCATTTTTACTGGAAGTTTTGTCCATCATCCCCTACATCCACCATTTTTCTTGATTTTTTATCCACCATCTATCCATTTTTCAAAATTCGTGTTCTATCTCAGCTACAGTGCTTTCAGCCCATTTCCAGATCCGACCCACTTCCAGTTCATAAATCCCATCAATTTGTAGTCACATCCAAACTTGTCCAAACTAGTTTTTTCGTTTTCTAGCTTGATTTCCTACAACTTTACTGAAGACTACCACTTCAGATTCGGACGTTCACATATCGGTCAAAGGTAGTTCTCAGATAAGTTCTCTGCAGATCTGAGAGCCCGGCCACTGTACAACAACAACTCAACAATTCATTAAAGCCTAGATTCGTGCAGATCCAAGTCAGATCTTCAAGCCTAGATTAAAGGATTTGAAGTTATCTTTCTAACGGCGCCAGTCTCGTGTCGATCCTACATCGGGGCTGATCGCAGCGCCCGTTCTCGCCGGGACGCGCACTGAAAATCAGAAGTTGCAGATCCGTGGCCGGTTATTCCGACCGGTGCCGAACGGAGCCGCCCGGCCTCCGGCCGGCGAACCAGTGAGCCTCCACTCCAGGGAGCGCTTATCCAGGCATCCACCACTACAGCGGTGCCACCGGGTCCCACACGGCCTCTCCGGATGGCACGTGGGCCCCACCATCACGTGTTCGGGTGTTGCCGAATCAACGCGAGAAGCCGCCCGTCAACCCGAATTCGGCCCTCCCGGGCCCAGTTGTGTAGCCCTTTACCTCCCTGCGTGGAGTGGGTGATATTTCATTGCTGTCATCATTGTGTAATATTTATCCCGGGAGTACGAGTTTCGGCCGAGTCCGTCTTCCCCACGCCGAGCGCGTGGAGGTATCGCATTCGCTCCCTTACTTGGCATTTTGCTTACTTCATATATATTTGTTTATGCCGCTGCTAGAGAGCATGTGTAGGGACAATTAGCTCGCTTTACATTTATATCACCGCTGCTGCGAGAGAGAGCGTTACCGTCCTGTGACCCGATCCGGGCACAAGTGAGAGCCGACCACCCTAGCTCACTGCCGGTTTCTCAACCGCGCACGTCCGACGCTTCCCTCGTTAAGGGGCAGTCACGAGCTTGTCGTGTCCGTGTCTCGCCCCGCATCAAAGCCATTTTGAGCAGATTTGAACTGAGGGGTTGATGCAGCCTGTTCACCGCGTTGACGCGATGAACTGCTGAATCGACGCAGCCTGTTTACCGCATTGATGCAATACACTGCTGAGTCGACGCAGCCGACTCAGTGCGTTAATGCGATGGGGCATTCCAGGAAGCCATTTTGGGCAGATTTGAACTGAGGGGTTGACGCAGCCTGTTCACCACGTTGACGCGATGAACTGCTGAGTCGACGCAGCCGGCTTAGTGCGTTAATGTGATTGTTAGGCCTTCACTTTTGCCATCTCCACTAATAGATGGTAGCCTGAGAGGTGCCATTTAACTCCTGACAGGGTCCTCAAAACCCTGTATAGTTCCCAGGAAGGGCATCCCACAGTGAGGGTGTCGTTTCTAAACATGTCAGGTGGCCCATAAGGCACCTTTCTTATCTAGTTTTTTTTTTCCGCGTATCAAACGTTACTGGTTTCCACTCCTAGTTCGTCCCTACATATCAATGCGCCCTTAGATTCCATTCCATAATTCCGCCTTATATATCATACTGGTCAAACCTTGAAATTCCATATTGGCTATAAATGAGAGTGGATGTCGACAAACATGATTAATGCTGTGCATATAGAGCCCGATCTGGTCCTGGGAGGAGCACCCGAAGGTACTTATGCCCATGGGAGTTTATTGACCACGGTGTTTGGCATTGCACCGGAGTACTTGCTTGCTAGACTTTAGACATTCCACTCATTCATGTGATATTACTTGATCGATTGACTTGAGGCCCGCGGAAAGGTAAAAGTATTTGCTTGAATGAAATTAATAAATAGCAAATTCCAGTTATACATGCTTGAAATTACGTTGCTTACTATTACTTGCTTGACATGAGTTCTTACCTTCTTGAAAAAATTATTGTTAATTCCAGTTATTGCTTGCTTGATCTCTCTTGCTTATTGAAGTTGGAATCTATATACTCTCACTTGTTATTCCTATACTGCTCTTGTCGATTTTACAATCCTTGTTATCTACTTATCTACATGCATAGATTTACCAACATTAATTGAACTTGTAAACCACTTAAAGCATGTTAAATCTTGAGATGTAAATCCTACTGAGCGATTCGCTCATCCAGTTGCTTCTAACATTTTAAGGTGATTTGGATGACAACTAGAACTCAGAAGGGAATGAGTCTAAGTGATGAGTGTAGAAATGGAGTCATCAATTGTCATGTTAACTGTGTTGTCAATTGTGTTATTGTAATTCCACTAATTTGTGTTAATTGTAACCCTCCACTATTTTGTGTTAATTGTAACCCTACGTATGTCAGTTGTATTATCTAGTTATGTCATTTGTATTTCTTTTGATCAAAACTAATAAAGGAGTGAGGACTAGTAGTTGATTCTACGAATTTGACATTTTGGTTAGTTGTAATAATCGATAGCTCGAACTATTTATGTTAGTTTCAAGTCTAAGCTTAGTAATTTGCTTACTCATTTGTGCACTCTTTAAATTGTCTAAGGAAGATCTCCACTAATTAGCTAGATCGCTTTGGTTCTATATAAAGGACTGTCGCGCCACGGGTAAGCTTCCGTGCTCGGGACGTGACATGGCTGAGGGTAAATGTCCCGTTCCTAAAGAAGGTCTTGCAGGAGGGCCTTCAAATGATGGTTCTCCTTCATGAGAGTCTCGAGGGTCACCTCTTGAACCTCATTTGCTGGAGTATCATTGTTAATCGGTTCCGTGTTTACAGGAGCAGCACGGTCCTCAGTGGGAACTTTATCGGCATGTTTTGATGCTTGAGGCCCGGCGAACGTGCCGACGTGACCTGTCGGGGCCGGAGGCTGAGTCTGATGACACGACTTCCTGAAATGGGCCAGAGGCTGGTTCAGGTCGTCAGACTGGGTGTCGAGTTGGTGTCCGGTGGGGTAGCACACGAACACCCTAACTGCATCGTTGATGAGCTGAACCGTCCGCTTTCTCTGAGAATGCTTCTCAGGGCGGACTAGTACCCCCAGTCTATCAAAGATCGAGGTTTGTTGCAATGGAGTCTCCATCGTGCTATCGACCCGAGGAGAGCCCGGAGCTGGGTGCTGGTGAAACCCAGGATGAGTCCATCTTTGCCTCCGCTTATTCAAGCAGCAGACACTGGGTGACTGGGTGCCGTCGAACAGTACCGATGTAAACTCGGTTACGTCTTGCCCGACGCCAGGCCTGAGCGCTCGAAGGGGGTTTCTGGTACGTGCCCTCTGGATAGCTTGAGCCTCTTCCAGGGTAACCCAGATTCTTCTCAGGCTGAGTTGTTGATCTCCCTCGTCGTTGTTCCTTCGACGAGACTTGGGAGTCGGGGTATTAGAAGGGTGCGGGTGCCCCCGAACTATTTTCGAGGTGCCCGCTTCCTTGAGCTCCACTTTATCCTATCACGTTTAGCGCAAGAGGCTGAAGCGGTTAGTGGTGGGAACCGTAGGAATAGACCACTCCTGGGGTATGATGGGTTCACCTCCATTGAGACGAACCCGTAGGTCGCCGACAAGAATAGTCTTGCCAGAGTTGCTGGTTGAAGCACCAAGTCGCCTGACTTTGCGGCCATTGCGACGCTTCTTCTAGGGAGCTGAGGAGGATCCCGCTCTGAGGTGGTAGACTGAGAAGACTCGATCTGCAGTTGCTGGTGGCACGGGGCCATCAGCCAAAAATACTGGGATCGGCCCCAAGGGCAAGGAGTCCGCAACGGGAGCCGGTGGCCGGGTGGCTCGGGTGTAGGCTCTCGCCCAAGCCGATAAGAGTGTTGCCAATGCTCAAGGCAATGCTCTTGCACCAGGAACCAACATCGCAGGAGATGATGGGGTGCCAACGACCCGAGGTTGTGAGCCTGTATCGAGTGCTGGCAAGGCTGGGGAGTGGGACAGAGGACCCACAGCCGACATCGGAATTGTCGCATCCCATAGAGGCAATCCTGTGCTGGGAGTCGGCGTTGCTGAGTGGTAGGGGGAGGAACCCCGTAGTGGAGCTGAAGGCCCGGGGCCCGATGTAGAGAGTCCACACCGGGGACCGACCTTGAGAAATCATGGGGCTGTGTGCCTGATCTGGGTGCTGGGGAGCCTTGAACTCAGGGTTGGGCACTTGCGTCGGACGATAGCTCTTTCGAGGTTCGGGTGGAAACACCAGAGCATAGTACTAGGGAGCCTTGACCCCAGGTTAGGAAACCCGTGTAGGGAGCTGGCTCGGCTGGGACTTGGGACTGGGGACCCGAGTAGGGTGCTGGGAAGTTGGGCACTCGGGGGTAGAAACTCGTGTCAAATGCCGGCTTGATTGGGGCTCAAGGTTGGAGGCCCGAGCGAAATGCTGTAGTGGTGGCCGAAGCTTTGGGCACAAGGCCCGCACTGGAGATCGGCCTAGACTTGTTGTGCCTCTGTGATTTTGATGATAGCAAACACTATGAGTTACCTGAACATCTGTGACATGATTCTGATCTCCATGATTTTGATGATAGCATATCATGAATCTGTGTCTGAATGACTATTCTGCTTTGGGCATATGAACTATACAGGGTAGTTCATGCATACAGCAAGTCCATACACTCTCTGCTATTATCTTCATGCTTTTGCCAAGTCTACACATTGCAGTCTAGTCTGAACATCGTCTGGCAAAGTCTATACATCGCTTGCATCGTTAAGTCTATACATTGTCGCATGCATCGTTTAGCTCAAGTTTGTACATCGTCCAGTCGTGTGAACATTGCATTCGGCAAGTCTGTACAGTCTACACATTTCATTGCAGCATGCACACACAAGTCTACACAGTGGTCTTCATTCATGTGCACAGTTCGTGCTTCAGTGCATTAACAGAGTGTATACATCGTAAGGCTACTTGCATTGAGTCTATACATTGGTGGCAAGTCCATATAGTCCATGCATCAGTCGAAGTCTGTATAGCCCAAGTCTGTACATCCATCTGTCTGCACAGTCTATACATGCATCTATTGATAGTTCGTCAAAGTCTGTACAGAGTTCTGCATAGTGTACTGCTAAGTCTGTACAGAGTCTTTTGCATCGTTCATCAAGTCTGTACACTGCATTGCACGAGCTGAAGTCTATACATTGTCTTTGCATAAGGCCATACACAGTCTGTACATGCCATAGTCTTGCATACTTAAAGTCTATACAGCCTTTGCATTGCATGCTAAGTCCATACAGCCTTTGCACTACACGCTAAGTCCATACAACCTTTGCATTGCACTAAGTCTATACATTGCACAGTAGCATGCATTTCTTAAAGTCTGTACATCGTTGGCTAATGCATGCATCGTCTCTCAAGTCTGTACAGCCGTCCGTCTCACTTAGCATCTCATTTGGACATGAAGTCTGTACATCCACCGTCTCAGTTAAGCCATGAAGTCTGTACATCCACCGTCTCAGTTAAGCCATGAAGTCTATACATCCACCGTCTCAGTTAAGCCTTGAAGTCTGTACATCTGTACATCCACCGTCTCAGTTAAGCCTTGAAGTCTGTACATCCACCGTCTCAGTTAAGCCTTAAAGTCTATACATCCACCGTCTCACTTGAGCTTTAAAGTCTATACATCGCAGCGTCTCATGCAGTGTCTCATGCAAGTCTATACATTGCATCATGACAAAGTCTGTACATTGTTCATGCATATACAGTGACTTGATCGCCAAGTCTACACATTGCTTCTTCATGCATTACTTTGAGTCTATACATTACATGCTACTAAGTATGCACATCGTGTGTTCATGAAAGTCGATGCATGCTTACTGTCTTGCTTGCATGAATAAAGTCTGTACATCCGTTTGCTAGCATGTTTGCACAAAGTCTGCACATTGTGTGCTCCATGCTCACCAAGTCCATTCATTGTCATTGCTGCATGCATTTCGTCAAGTCTGTACAGCCTTTGCAGCTCATCCAAGTCTATACATTGCATATGGTTGTGCATCTCTCAAGTCTATACATTCATTGTGCATAACCCATGCATTGCATGAAGTCAGCACATTGTGTGTTGCTATGCTCTAGCTTTGCATTCACTCTAAAGTCTACACATTGTCTGCCGTGCACACTAAGTCCATACATTCGTTGATGGCATGTCTATACATTGCCGCTTGTTTGTGCATCGATCAAGCCTGTACAGCCTGTGTCTGCATCAGTTCATAAGTCTATACATTGCCTGCTGCACAAACACTAAGTCTACACATTGTGGCATGCACGAACAAACAAGTCTGTACACACTTCAGCACTTAAAGTCTGAACATCCTTCAGTGAAGACTGTACACACTTCAGTGCATATGTGCATCTCCTTCAAGACAAAGTCTGTACATTATTTATTTCTAAGTCTATACATTCTATCTTTCATGCTAAGTCTGTAGACGGCGGTCTTGTGTTACCCAACAAGTATGTACATCTCTCTGATATTTTCTTATGACTGTGTGACAGGTATATCCTTCGAGAAGAAAGGTGTCTGGGCACGTGATCCGAGGTTGGCACCTGGCACGTGATCCGAGGTGTACTCTGGACAAAGAGGGCACAAGCCCTGCACATACCCTAGCCGCTGCTGCTATAAATGCGAAGCTTCTTCCTCAGAAGAAGACTGATCGTGAAAAGGATCAAGAGATCGAGATAGAAGGAGAGAGTAGCAGAGAGGCAGGTTGCAGAAGAAAAAGAAGAAGAGTGAAGATAGACTGAGAGCTCGTGAAGAAGAAGAAAAAGAGAAAGAGAGATAGAGAGAGGGTTCGTGAAGAAGAAGAAAGAAGCTTCATCTGAAGATTAGTTCCTACTGGACCGTGGATCAAATCCAGGCCAGTCAGCTCCTGCGAGAGCACATTGTGATTTCATTTCCAGCTTTCTGATCGATGTATTTTCGTTTATTATTTTTCTTTTACACTTCCTTGGTCTTATTCTTCCGATCCTCTAGTTTGAGGTCGAGTTCCCTCCGATTTGGAGGAAGATAGACTTGCGTCTCTGTTTGCCAGTGACTGGGTGTCACTGGTGGTTCCCCTCCGATTTGGAGGAAGGGAGATCTGTTCTCCGGGTTGCTAGTGACTGGTGTCACTAGCGGCTTCCCTCTGGGTTTCAGAGGAAGAGAGACTTGGATCTCTGGGTTCCCCTCCGGTTTGGAGGAAGGGAGGATTGGTCCTCCGGTTGCAAGCGGCTAGGTGTCCCTTGTGGGTTCCCTCCTGGGTGGAGGAAGAAAGACCTCGGTCTCTGGTTTGCTAGTGACTAGGTGTCACTAGTGGTTCCCTCCGGTTTGGAGGAAGAGGGGAGGTTGTTCCCCTAGTCAAGCTGTTTGGCAGCAATTGTTGTAGACTGAGTCTGCTATTCTAGCCTTGCTAGTGGAAGCCTCACTCCGGTTTGGAGTGAGGGGTAGACGTAGGTCTGTGGACCGAACCACCTAAAAATCCCGGTGTTCACTTGTGGTATGATTTTCCTTATGTGTTCTTTTCATTGCTGCGCTCATTAGATGCTTGCTTAGGATCGTGTGAGGGCTAATTGAATTGTTGTCTTGCCTTGATCCTTCTAACTATTCTCAGTTTATTTCTGCAACAGTCTTTTATTCTGCATATCTGAGCATTAGAGATTTAATTAGGTAAGTTTTGAAGAGGGATACATTCACCCCCCCTCTGTATCCGGGCCTTGAACCCTATCAATTGGTATCAGAGCAGGGTGTCTGCATAGAAGGTCCAGCGACCTGCAGATCTGATCCTGCAGTCTTCGGTGCTATCTTGCTTTTGGTGCATCATTTTTCCTGTTGCATTAATTTGAGCTGTTTCCATGGGTGATCCACCGGTTTTCAACGGCTCTAATTTTAATGTGTGGGTTGTCAGTCTGCGCAACTATGCTATATCAGTTAATCCTGATCTGTGGAAGTTAATTTCACACGGTCCTCACAGATTACCAAAGAAAGTGTCCAAATGGACCGATAGTCACAGATCAAAGAATGGAGAAAATCAGAAAGCTTTCAATCTGATGAAAGTAGCCACTGACAAAGCCTTACATTCTTGCCTTTATGATTGCAGGTCTGCTAAAGACATCCTGGATAAGCTAGAGCTAGCTCACCGGATGAATGAGGACAGCTGCATGATGGCTAACAAGAGCAACCATAGCAGTGATCAAGATGAATTCGAAGATGCTGAAGAGGTAATCAATCCTTTCTCTAGTTACACTTTATATGACTGGGAAGATGCCTATGCCAATCTGTTACACTCCTATGAAAAACTAGAGAAGAAGAATAAAAGTCTGACAAAGAAGCTAAAAAAACTGGATCCTATTTCTGGAGGTGAAAATCTTGAAACTCTAAAAATAGAAAATGAAATATTCAGAAGACAAGTGTCGAAACTAGATGAAATCAAATCTGACCTTGATCATGTCAAATCTGAAAATGGAAAACTCAGAAAACAATGTCTGGAATCTGAACAAAAATTAATCAGTCTTGAAAGTGAAAACAGATTGATCAATGAAAAGTTCGAGACTGTTAGAGCTGTGAATTTAAAGTTTCAGGAAAACCTTGAAAACTATG
Source organism: Amorphophallus konjac (assembly GCA_022559845.1). Taxonomy (NCBI): domain Eukaryota; kingdom Viridiplantae; phylum Streptophyta; class Magnoliopsida; order Alismatales; family Araceae; genus Amorphophallus; species Amorphophallus konjac. Next base: position 235,873,616 of record CM040120.1, on the reverse strand, counting down.
ACCCAGAAAACTAGAGTTTCCTAACTGATGTATTGTTTGATGATGATAAACTTGAGCAGGAGAACACTAGTCTAAAGGAAGAAATTGAGAAACTAAGACAGTTGAACTCCACCATGTTAGAGAGATTGCTGACATTTGAAAAAGGAAAATCTGTTGTTGATAAAAATCAAAATGAGCTCAAACTGAAACAAGAAATAGAAACCCTTAAAAATTTGAATGATGTGATGCATCAACAGATTCTGGTCTGTGAAGAAGATATAGTCAACTATGAACATCAGATCTCTTCCCTTCAATCTAAAATAAATGATCTGAACAATTCTCTATCAAAATTTGTGGAGGGAAAAGGTAACCTAGACAAGATGCTGGGAATGAAAGTAAACTTTCAGAAAGAGGGGCTGGGTTTTAATCTTGTTAATAAAAAGAGTTTTGATAGTAAGCTTCACACTTCATTTATATGTTCTGAGCCGACTAGCACAGCCAGTACACCCATCTTTCAATTCAAGGCTCAGAGGAACCAGAAACCCACTGTCAGTCCCAAAACTACTGAACAAACTCAGAAATTGGGAAAGAAAGAAGCCTCACATGGAAAGACCAAAAGTATTTCTACTGATGCTATGAGTATTGCACACAAGTCGCATGCACCCACACACAGTCATGCAAAGATAATTTCATGCTATTATTGTGGAAAAATTGGTCATGTGATGTATAACTGTTATCTCCTGGAATCTGATGAATCGAATCTTCATTTAGGGATGAAGGAAACAAGAAGTTCCAGAAATACACATGTGCACACGACTAAAAAGTCATTCAAGAATTAGTTTACTCACAAAAGGCAACTTAAATGTCTCCACTGTGGTAGATCCGGTCATGCAATGCATGACTGTTGGTTTCTGAAAGACAATAAGAGTAAGTCATTTAGGAGGAACATTGTTCCTAGAAATGCTCCAAGGAGACCTTATTGCAATAAGTGTGGTAAGTCCGGCCATACAACTAGGCAATGTTGGCATGCTCAGGGAAGGAAGTCTAATTATGAATCTATTAAATTCCCTATCAATAGAAACACTTCTGGTACAAATGGATTTGTCTTTGAAAGGAAAACTCTTGCATGTTTTGAGTGTGGTAAGTTAGGCCACAGAGCTAGAGATCGTTGGCAAACCCAAAATAGAAGAAGAAATGCTCATGTAAACATCAGAGAATTTCATGCACGAGCACATAGGTTTCATGATTATGCTAATGTGCACATCAAGAACACAAAACATGTTGTTTCGTGTCGTTATTGTGGTGGCTTTGGGCATTCTATGAATAATTGTTTCGTAATGAAAATTGATGATCTAGTTGCCCAGAAAAGCTTGAGGATGCCATTCAAAGGCATCACTGTCATTTCAGGACCCAAGATTGCTTGGGTACCTGTTTGTGCAAAATAAACCTTGTTTTGCAGGTGTGCCTTGGATTGAAAATAAGCTGGGGAAATGAACCAAGGCACTTAAAAGAAAACCCCTTTCTGAACCCTTCAGGTAAATTCCTTGCACTTCCTGTTCTTAGATTTACTGCATAGCATGTTAAATCTATTTTTGCATATTCATTCATCATCTGCATTGTCAAATTTGAATTCTCTAAACTCTCCTCATTTAAAGTGTATGTTTTGCACTCAACTCTGTTGATGGACATTGCCTGATTAAGAATTCTCTGCAAACATCTGAATTTCACATGATTATCTGAATTTGCATTTGCAGCCATTGAAAAATCTGATGCACTTAGACTTTTGGTATTGCATTGTCATGCATGACCACTATGGTATATTAAATGGTAAGCTACTAAAAGGTAGGTGAAATCTGTCTAGAAGTGCTTGCTATGTGAGAGGTGGTCTTTAGACCAAGTCCTCCGCCTAGTACCCATGGGTCATTTCAATTAATAGGGCTGTCTGAATGAGCTTGAGTCACAAAATCATATGTTCATCCTTCATTGCAATCATTGCACAATATGAGGGGGAGTCTGTCTAGTCTCTTGCATTGCCTTCATGACATATAGGATGATTCAGTGCTTTTAGTTAGGGGGACTCATTGCATAGCATATCACTTATTTTGAAAAATAGAAAAAAAGGGGGGAGGAAGTGACTCACTGCATATAGACAGGGGGAGCATGCTTAATCTTTTCAGTTGTGTCTTTGTCTGAACTCTTCCTGTCCATCTATCTGATTCAACTTGTCATATCTGTAGTGTCAGTGATTCCATCATCAAAAGATCTCTCTTGACTGATTTTGAAGTATTCATAACCTGAATTTATACCTCATCTGTCAACTCTGAACTACTTTGCTCAAGAGCAGTCTCCATGCTGCAATTTTTCAGAATCCATGCTGGTTGTTGAAATATCAGTCAGCTCACTTGAATTAATGAGCCGAGATATGAAGTAAACCTTCAGCCTGAATACTACTTCATAAAAGTTAAAACATCTTTAATGAGGAACCTTCCATTATACATGCTTAAGAACATTTGTTAATTGGAATTGGTTTAAGTCTTATGTACTCTTGTTTGGACTCAAAGAACTTGAAAATATCTGATTCAACCTCTTAATAAACTTTAATTGTCTGCTTCATGTAAATTCAAGTAAGACTATCTGAAATCTGAAAAGTTGAAGTCCATGTCTACGTTGACTGAGATATATAGTGTATGTAGTTGCTCTTAAACACCTAACTTGTTCTGAATCCATTCTGAGAAAAAGTTTGGACAGAGCAATGACTGTGGTTATTGAGAAACATGTCCAAAGGATTGTGTCATGAAGTACCATGGTTAACTCAGTTTAAAGAGATGATTGGAAACTACTGTGAGAATATGGCAGAGCAATGGCATGGTTGTATTGAGTAACTGGGGATTCTGGCCTCTGATCAAGGTGTATCCTCATGCCAAAGATACTTTTAATGCTACCTCTGTTCTCTAAAATGGGAGAAGCAATACGGTTGTCACACTGAGTAACTGGGGATTCTGGCCTCTGATCAAGGTGTCTCCCCACGTCAAAGGGTGTTAATAAACCAAAATTGTTCATTAAAAAAAGGGAAAAATATGAACAAGTGTAAATCAAATTCTGAAAGAACAATTAAAACTCAGATGCATTCACTTATGTATCTCTTAAAGCAGTCATGGAAAGTAAACTAAGTAAGATGGGAGTTGGTTGAACTAGAATTTTATATGAGCTTGTAGTTCCTTTTTATTAAGAGTTGGTTCAGATATGAGTACAATTTCTTTTGAAAAAAAAACTCAGTTTACATCATTCTTAAACCATATCTGACAATCAAGGATTCATAAGCTTTTATAATGGAGGAGTCTAAGACTTAAATTCTATTTTATGAAGTTGGTATCATGCTGAAAAGTTCTATATCTCAATTTTCACTATTTGCTTAATCTGTTCATCCTATTGCACCCTATCACTATGTTTTGATTGACATTGGTTCTCATTTATGTGAGGCACAACTCTCAGTATAACCTGTTTACTTGCTGCCTTTGGATAACCAGAGTTCATCCTTGTTGTTTACTCTTACATCATGGATCATAAGGGAAGAACTCTCTGGTCAAGTGTGTCTGATTATGTTTTTTCTTTTTGATGAAGTCAAAGGGGGAGAATAGTTTGACATGAGTCAGTGTGACTCATAGTGTTGCCATCATCAAAAAGGGAGAGATTGTTGTGCCTCTGTGATTTTGATGATAGCAAACACTATGAGTTATCTGAACATCTGTGACATGATTCTGATCTCCATGATTTTGATGATAGCATATCATGAATCTGTGTCTGAATGACTGTTCTACTTTGGGCATATGAACTGTACAGGGTAGTTCATGCATACAGCAAGTCCATACACTCTCTGCTGTTATCTTCATGCTTTTGCCAAGTCTACACATTGCAGTCTAGTCTGAACATCATCTGGCAAAGTCTATACATCGCTTGCATCGTTAAGTCTATACATTGTCGCATGCATCGTTTAGCTCAAGTTTGTACATCGTCCAGTCGTGTGAACATTGCATTCGGCAAGACTGTACAGTCTACACATTTCATTGCAGCATGCACACACAAGTCTACACAGTGGTCTTCATTCATGTGCACAGTTCATGCTTCAGTGCATTAATAGAGTGTATACATCGTAAGGCCGCTTGCATTGAGTCTATACAATGGTGGTAAGTCCATACAGTGCATGCATCAGTCGAAGTCTGTACAGCCCAAGTCTGTACATCCATCTGTCTGCACAGTCTATACATGCATCTATTGATAGTTCGTCAAAGTCTGTACAGAGTTCTGCATAGTGTACTGCTAAGTCTGTACAGAGTCTTTTGCATCGTTCATCAAGTCTATACACTGCATTGCACGAGCTGAAGTCTATACATTGTCTTTGCATAAGGCCACACACAGTCTGTACATGCCATAGTCTTGCATACTTAACGTCTATACAACCTTTGCATTGCACGCTAAGTCCATACATCCTTTACATTGCACTAAGTCTATACATTGCACTATAGCATGCATTTCTTCAAGTCTGTACATCATTGGCTAATGCATGCATCGTCTCTCAAGTCTGTACAGCCGTCCGTCTCACTTAGCGTCTCATTTGGACATGAATTCTGTACATCCACCGTCTCAGTTAAGCCATGAAGTCTGTACATCCACCGTCTCAGTTAAGCCATGAAGTCTGTACATCCACCATCTCAGTTAAGCCTTGAAGTTTGTACATCCACCGTCTCAGTTAAGCCTTAAAGTCTATACATCCACCGTCTCACTTGAGCTTTAAAGTCTATACATCGCAGCGTCTCATGCAGTGTCTCATGCAAGTCTATACATTGCATCATGACAAAGTCTATACATTGTTCATGCATATACAGTGACTTGATCGCCAAGTCTATACATTACTTCTTCATGCATTACTTCAAGTCTATACATTGCATGCTACTAAGTATGCACATCGTGTGTTCATGAAAGTCGATGCATGCTCACTGTCTTGCTTGCATGAAGAAAGTCTGTACATCCGTTTGCTAGCATGTTTGCATGAAGTCTGCACATTGTGTGCTCCATGCTCACCAAGTCCATTCATTGTCATCGCTGCATGCATTTCGTCAAGTCTGTACAGCCTTTGCAGCTCATCCAAGTCTATACATTGCATATGGTTATGCATCTCTCAAGTCTATACATTCGTTGTGCATAACCCATGCATTGCATGAAGTCTGCACATTGTGTGTTGCTATGCTCTAGCTTTGCATTCACTCTAAAGTCTACACATTGTCTGCCGTGCACACTAAGTCCATACATTCGTTGCTGGCATGTCTATACATCGCCGCTTGTTTGTGCATCGATCAAGCCTGTACAGCCTATGTCTGCATCAGTTCATAAGTCTATACATTGTCTGTTGCACAAACACTAAGTCTACACATTGTGGCATGCACGAAAAAACAAGTCTGTACACACTTCAACACTTAAAGTCTGAACATCCTTCAGTGAAGACTGTACACACTTCAGTGCATACGTGCATCTCCTTCAAGACAAAGTCTGTACATTCTTTATTTCTAAGTCTATACATTCTATCTTTCATGCTAAGTCTGTACACGGCGGTCTTGTGTTACCCAGCAAGTCTGTTCATCTCTCTGATATTTTATTATGACTGTGTGACAGGTATATCCTTCGAGAAGAAAGGTGTCTGGGCACGTGATCTGAGATTGGCACCTAGCACGTGATCCGAGATGTACTCTGGACAAAGAGGGCACAAGCCCTGCACATACCCTAGCCGCTGCTGCTATAAATGCAAAGCTTCTTCCTCAGAAGAAGACTGATCGTGAAAAGGATCAAGAGATCGAGATAGAAGGAGAGTGCAGCAGAGAGGCAGGTTGCAGAAGAAAAAGAAGAAGAGTGAAGATAGACTGAGAGCTCGTGAAGAAGAAGAAAAAGAGAAAGAGAGATAGAGAGAGGGTTCGTGAAGAAGAAGAAAGAAGCTTCATCTGAAGATTAGTTCCTACTGGACCGTGGATCAAATCCAGGCCAGTCAGCTCCTGCGAGAGCACATTGTGATTTCATTTCTAGCTTTCTGATCGATGTATTTTCGTTTATTATTTTTCTTTTACACTTCCTTGGTCTTATTCTTCCGATCCTCTAGTTTGAGGTCGAGTTCCCTCCGATTTGGAGGAAGATAGACTTGCGTCTCTGTTTGCCAGTGACTGGGTGTCACTGGTGGTTCCCCTCCGATTTGGAGGAAGGGAGATCTGTTCTCCGGGTTGCTAGTGACTGGGGTCACTAGCGGTTTCCCTATGGGTTTCAGAGGAAGAGAGACTTGGGTCTCTGGGTTCCCCTCCGGTTTGGAGGAAGGGAGGATTGGTCCTCTGGTTGCAAGCGGCTAGGTGTCGCTTGTGGGTTCCCTCCTGGGTGGAGGAAGAGAGACCTTGGTCTCTAGTTTGCTAGTGACTGGGTGTCACTAGTGGTTCCCTCCGGTTTGGAGGAAGAGGGGAGGTTGTTCCCCTGGTCAAGCTGTTTGGCAGCAATTGTTGCAGACTGAGTCTACTGTTCTAGCCTTGCTAGTGGAAGCCTCACTCCGGTTTGGAGTGAGGGGTGGACGTAGGTCTGTGGACCGAACCACCTAAAAATCCTGGTGTTCACTTGTGGTCCGATTTTCCTTATGTGTTCTTTTCATTGATGCGCTCATTAGATGCTTGCTTAGGATCGTGTGAGGGCTAATTGAATTGTTGTCTTGCCATGATCCTTCTAAGTATTCTCAGTTTATTTCTGCAACAGTCTTTTATTCCGCATATCTGAGCATTAGAGATTTAATTAGGCAAGTTTTGAAGAGGGATACATTCACCCCCCCTCTATATCCGGGCCATGCACCCTATCAAGACTGATGATTTGGGACCCCTACGGGGGCCAGCAATGGAAGTCCTGAGCCTGACACTCGGATGGGCCGCCGATACGGGACGCCGGCGTGGTGCATCTGTCGCCCTGACTGGCGCAGGCACAGAGAGCGGCTGCGGAGCAGCCACCGGGACCACACCCAAGAAGTAGAGTGATCCAACAACTGGGGCGAAGCTGCCGAAGAAGATCGGCGTCGCCAAGTAGCCCACACGCGCGTGGGTGGTGATGACGATGTGACCGTAAGTGACAGCTGCCATGATGATAGGAGCACTGGATGCTGCGGAGGCAACGGTCAATGATGGTCTTCGAGCACGATCTGGCAGTCGGAATGTGAACCGGAGGCTGTTGGGAAATGCACACGAGTACCCTCCGCTGCCTCTCCTGCAAGGACAGGAAAAGGGCACCAGGACTTCAGGGATGGCACAGGCACCTCTTCAGTAAAAAGAAGGAAGGCGGGAGACGTCCCACTGGGTGTGCCATACTATTTATTGTAGGGGTTTTTTATGTCGATGACCGGGATGAGGGAAGGAATAAAGCGAGAAAGGAAAATACGGGATTTTGATGTATCTTGGGTATCCTCCTTCGTGGCCGTATACCTCTCATGGCGGTACCGAGTACTCTCCTTTTACGAAAGTCGAGAGGATTCGAATGGCACGGGAAGTTTCTGGGATTTGCTGAAAAAGGACTAGGATGCGAGCGTGCCAGTCGATTTCTTGACGATCACCCATGGAACCAAGGATTAACTGGGAAGCGTCGCCAGGACACAGCACGTGGGCTCGGGAAGCGGGTGACACGTGGAGAGAAGGGAGGTTCCACCGGTGCGAGTGTGCAAGCGATTGTCGGGAATCGTGTACTGGATGTCTTTCCCCACCGACCATAAGCAATCGGTGTTTATTTACATCGGATTGAATCCGAACACCTTCGTTCCATGCTGAAGAAGAGTCTGTATATATCTTAAGCCATGGGTAGAGGGCCGGGAATGTTCCGCGGCTATGGGTGCGCTCTTGACTGGGAGGTTTAGTTTAGCTGGAGTCGACGATGCTACACACACACTGGATGATGCGGCGGAGGGCGAGGACCCGGATACGGGCAGAGACACACGCATTCAGGTGGTGTCACATCCCGAGTGCGGAAGAAACCCGGTACGCGTGACGAGTTTATGTCATTCAGGTCAATCAGAGCATAAGGAATTCGATCTTATAGACAGAGTGTGCAAAAGTAAAGATAATAAACCAAATCTTTTAGTCTATTAATAACACCAACATACAAAAGTGATGGGAATCAACACCGAGCACTAACTTTTTAGTTTACATTTGTGTCCTTTTATTTACATTTATATCCTTGGGAAAACGGGTTTTCAATTGTAAGGCTTTATAAGCCAATTTGTTATTCCTTAAGGATGTTTGAGTTTATTTGTAAAAGTCCAGTAGGACCAATAATGGCCTCCCATCTCCTTCCCCATTGGTCCACCTAAGCCCTAGGTCCCATGTGGGGCTGGTCAAAGGTTCAAAGTGGGCTTCTAGAAGACTTGTACCAAGGGTGGAACAAGGTGTTAAAAAAGTCCAAGTTGGAAGCCATATAGTCAAGGGGGCGCCCCCCATATAGTATATTATAATAGGTTTGTATTTTTATTTTATTTGGGTCGAAACACATGGGAGAATTAAATATGATCTCCCCCATTTACCCCTCCCTAACCCTAGATCTTGGGATAGTTAGTGTCATTTTGTATTTCATATAAATAGCTTGTATTTCTCATTTTGATGGAATTAATGCCAAGAATTAAGTGAATTTGCCCAAGAGCAAGAAGGGTGCGCCCTTGTCTCTCTCCTCTCTCCCCCTTGCAGATGGATTTCTTCCTTTCTTCTGAGGTGTGAGGCCTCCCTTCCAACCCCCTTCTTGAGTGTGAAGCTCAGCGCCGCCGCCGCCACCACCATCGAGCCGCCATCGCGCCACCACCGCCATCGCCGGAGTTCTATCCAAATCAGGACAGAACCTCAAAGCCATATTTTTATCTTTTTCTCATGTTATCTAATCAAGCCCAAACTTTGAGATTTTATTCTCCCTGTCACCCCTAATCTTCAGTTCAAATTTCGTGCCATTTGGCCTTTGTTTGATATTTTTCTCGTATTTTTGTTCTTCCCCTCAGTAATCTGCCAGTTTACAAATTTACGGGACAGTGTCCCCTTGTTGTATTTTTCCCACCCCATTAGCCCCCTCCAGAAAATCCCCAAAATTACCAAGTGTTCCTCACATACACCCCTTTCCACCATAATTTTTATGGAGTCTAGACAATTCATTTTCCCTTCAGTCAAAATTCATTTTTAGGGAAAACTCAGTCTGTCATGTGTGTATGTCAGTCCGAGCTAGCAAACACATTTGTGGCACAGTCATTTTAATTTTCCATCCATTCACTTGATGTATCGGTAAAAAATATATGTTTTAGATCTGTGAGTCCTCTTTCCAACGGCACCAACCACGCCTCGATCCGCCTCCGGATCTGAGCACAAAAATTCTTGTCGTGGAGACGCGCAAATCTGTTCTGTGAACAGATCAGCAGAGGCAGTAGCAAAATAATTCCCAATTAATTATCTCTCCTCAGTTTCAGGGACCACCACTTCAAGGAGTCGACCAGGGACGTCTCTCCATCTTCCCAGCCAAGCGCCGCCTTCAGAAGACTCAAGGAGGATGACGTCCCTTTGGAGGCCATTACTTGCTGTCCTGCAACTCAGAACCGAGTCGGCGCAGCACCGAGTCGGTGCAGTACCGAGTCGGAGCAGCAGCCCGATTCCACCCCGAGAGCCCTTCAGGCTTGCTACCCGTCAACCCAGGATCGGTCCTCCGGGGCCCCACTTGTAGCCCTTTACCTCCCTGCATGGAGTGGGCAAGAAATCACTACTGTAATAAGTGAATAACTATTTTTATCGAGAGTTACCGTACTTGGCCGGGATCATCTTCCCCACTCCCCGAGCGTGAAGGTACACTCGCCACCCTCCTCGTAGGCATTTGCTTTACTCATATATATTTTTATATGCCGCTGCATGTGATAGGATTATTAGCTCGTTATACTTTTATCACCGCTGCGAGAGTGAGTGAGTGAACCCGTCCCGTGACTCAATCCGAGTACACGCGGAAGAGCCGACTACCCGACTCATTGCCGGTTCCTCAACCGCGCACGATCCCGCATTTCCCTCGCTTAGGGACGAGTCATGAGCTAGAGTCCCATGTTCGCTGGTCCGTCCCGCATCAAAAAGTATGACCATTACATAATCTATTGATGACTAGACTTAATAAAGGGAAAAGTACAATAGTTGACTCAAGAAAATAGAAAAGACATGACTAGATAACAACTCCAATGGTTGGAACGGCTCTACCCTCTTCACTCATGTTCGTCCCCATCCGAATGAGCTTCGTCATCGGAGTTACTTGAAAAATAGGGGAAAAACTAGGGTGAGCGAACGCTCAGTAGGAATTATATCTCAAAGTCAAGCTTGCTTAAAGTAAATTACATGTTACATGAACTTATGCAAGTATAATGACACATGTATGCAAGATAAAGACTAGAGTGGAGTATCAAGAGATAATATAGATGAACTAGCAAGATTCCAGGATAATTATGTGAAGTATATCAAGAGTGTCAGGCATGTAAATATCAAGTCATGTCATGTGAACTGGCTATTATAATATCAAGTTAGTAAATACCCATTCTGGGTCACGCAAGTCATGTCGAGTCAAGTCAAGTACGAGTCATGGAATGTCAAAATCTAGCAAGTCTTGCACTTCGGTGCAATGCCACACCGTGATCAATCAACTCCCATGGGCACAAGTACTTTCGGGTGCTCCTCCCAGGATCAGATCGGGCCCTATATGCACAAGCATTGAGTCATGTATTTTTTTAGACATCTACTATAGTTATAGCTAATATAGAGTTCCAAAGGAATAAACCATTGTAGGATGATAAGGGAGATTTCATGAATAAAGGAGTTCAAGAACAGAACTTGAACAACTATGACACATCGTTAAACCACATGAAAAATCAAGACATGTCATGAAACAGGGTAATTGGCATCCACTCAGTCGCCATCAATTATAGAAATAGTGCCCATTGTGTGGTCGCTAATTCCTGTGAATAATGCATGCTCGATTAAATAGCGTCCACACGTTGGTCGCTACATCAGTGAAATAGCGCCACTGGCCTGGTCGCCAATTCCTTCTAGCGCCCAAGTCATGGTCGCCAATTGCTGACAGAACAAACTTCTCAAAAGAGGCCAGAAACAGCGCTCTATGAGGGCTAAAGCATCACGTTTCTTCAGAGTGACGTGACAAGTAAGGGTTCCAGGGTTTTTAGGGTACAACCTGCTCGGCTGTCTTGAGGGAATCCAAGGCTAGCGTAGATTTACGGAGGTCTCAATGAACAAAGTACCAGTCCAAAGGAAGGAATATCCCATGTAGGATCCAATCATCACTAAGAGTTGAGTGTGTAATCGATAGAAACAAAACATGGACTCCATCTACGGATGTGAGATGAGAGTGCCAAGTAAACCCGCGATATGGGCTAGAAACGTGATGAAAACTGAGAGACGGTAATTGGCATCCATTTAGAAGTTGTTATATATTTAATTAGCGGCTCTCTGAAGGGTCACTCAACCTTATATTTAATAGAATTTCCAAGAAAATAATAAGAATTAATGACACTTTGCAAGGGCGTTAATTCTAATAATTTCTAGAAATCAATACAATTCATTATAATTAGCGACCTTGTGAAAGGGCCCTCAATCTTTAAATAACGCCTATCACTCTGTCGCTGTTTCAGGATTTTCATACAATTTCTATTTTATTAATTCTTCTACAAAATAGCGCCTTGTTAGGAGGGCGCTAAATCATTAATAGGCGACTGGGTGACAGTCGTTCATTCTTTGTTTGATGCTGCGCATCGGGCAGGTACAATCTTAGACACGTAGCACTGTTCATATATTTTAAGTTTACAGAATCAGAAAAGTGAAGACATGGAGAGATAGAGAAAAATATCAGGAATCTAAAAACATGCTCATGCATGAATTTTAACGTAAGGTTTCATAGATATTAAATTTTAAACGTGTAGTATTTATTAATTCTGTTTACAGTAAATAGCGGCATGGGTAGGGTCGCTCATTAATGGGCGACCAGAAGACTGTCGCCAATTAAGAATTGGCAACCTTCTACGCGGTCGTTCATTAATAGGCGGCCAGTACTTGGTCGTTATTTGGATGTAGACAGCAAACTTCAAAAATAACTTTATAAACGGAATAGCAAGAGATGAAACTATGATTTAATTAGACTTATGCATGTCATGGACCTTTACTATTGTTCTTGGGCTTAGAACTTGAGAAAACCTATCTCTTTTGGCTTGGTTTGGACGATGAACGAAGCAGAGACGATAATAAAGAAACTACACAGCAGTAGCAGCGGCTTTGGCAGCAACTACAGCAATACTAGGGCAGCAACGAATGCCGCAACAAGATGGAAGGAGAGGAGAATGAAGCTTCTGCACGGTTGCTATGATAGGAAGATGCAGTATTAGTAGGAGAAGAAGAAGCCAAACTCCTTCGTAGCTTCAACGGCAGAAAGAAGACCCGCAGGAATACGATGGAAGCAAGAGGAAGCAGGCGCGTTCCTCTTCACGCATGGGAAGCAGAGGCAGGAGGGAATTCTCCTTCTTGTACTAGCGGCAGCAGGTCGACATCGATGAGCAGCAGCAACAGGCTTGCTCGATCGATGGGTTTATATTTTTCGGGACTGATATCTCTGACTTCTAATGGGATTTAAGTTTCCCTATAGTGAATCCTAATAGGTTTAAAACTTCTAGGTTAATCTTCCTATTACTATATCCACAGCCGCTAATCTGTTGGGGTTTAAAAACCATAAAGCCATGCAGTGTTCGAACGTGATAAAAAATCACCCATATTATATTTTTCTTAAATCGTGGGATGGCCATGTTTCTTATTTTGATATTAAAGCCTATATATATATACATATATAGGTTAATGCTCTCTTTTTTTTCTTAGGCTAAACTTCACCTTCGTGAGGCCCATTACACCATCAAGTCTTTGTCTTAATGTGTAAAGGTTGAAGCCCATTAGTGGTGCTTGGGCTTTTTATAATTTGTTTGATTTGGCTCCTTTGATTTTCATTGGAGGTTTTATTTATTTAGGAAATTTTATTCCTATATTTTATCCGGGTTGCTATAGGTGGTGATGTATTTCATGAGAGTCACACGGGCTTTACAGGTGGGCCGAGGAGGCCAAATTACAACTACTGCAAGCCGCGGGACAATTTCGACACGTGGGTCGGTCCCCGAGTCAATGCATGGTAAGGCGGATATACACACACTTTACAGAGGCTCTCCTTGAGGCAAGGGACGTGCCCAATTCGCCAAGGGAGGATTGGACTGGATGGCCGGGGGAGTTGCGGACCGATAACTGGGCAGGAACCGGACACTGATCAGGGAGAGTAGTCGGGTGCGGATCCTAAAGGAGTGAGCATCTCCATACTGGAAAATCGAGGCCGGTCCCGGGAATGTAGCTTTCGGGCCAGGGTCCGGGTCACTCGAATCAGAGGTCAGGGCAGTCGGTGGCCGGCTTGGGGCGAGCGATGGGCACGTGGTTCCACGATGGAGGTAGGTGCGGCGTCATGGCGTATGTGTAGCCGATATAGGTTGTCACACTCGGGCAGACCCAGGGTGAGGGTGTATTTGCCGTCATCACAATGCCTTGTGTGTAACGGGGATGGACTTGTGTGGAATGGCTAAATGCCATATGAGGGGAGTACGAGTGACATACCCTCGGCATGTTTAAGCCGTTTTACAAGCCAACCGCGCACACTAAGCTCCTTGTGTCTGTCCCTGCTTGCCGAAGGCGAGTATGCAGTGTTGAGTCTCCTTGAATGATTTTGATGATAACAAGACTCAGAGTTAAGATTTTATCTCAGTCCTTGTCAATGGAATCAAAACACGAGTCAAGGGGGTTTGAGTTTGAGTTTAAAACATCCTGTGGAAAGCTCAAAGGTTCTATTTGAATCAATGTTTTCAAACTGAGCTAATTAAGTCAAAACAAACCCTAAAATGCATGAAACAAGCATCCACTTAAAGACGTTGTCATTTGGATATATTTCATTGGGCTAACAATTCATTTTTTGCAGGTCTGGGACATTCCGGTCGACCAACGTACCAGGGGCGGTCGACCAGAATCGCCAGAACCGAAAAAAGTCCAACCCTGTAGGATTTTGGTAGACCGCCAACTATGGGCCGATCGACCGGTTCTTCCAACAATGGAATCCTAAACTTCTGCAAAAGTTTGATCGACTGCCCTCATACTTCCGGTCGACTGCAAGCCCCGAGGCAGCCCTTTTTGACTTTCTGGTTCAAGCTCGAGAAGAGGCCTTTTCTCCCATTTGTTTAAACCAATTGCCCCCAACCAAGCCATGATTTGTGGATCTGGTCTGGGGCTTGTCTAATGCCCTTCCATGATCTATAAAAGATCTCATTGGGGTCAAAAACCCAAAGGATTTAAGAAGGAAGATCAAGGGGAGATTATCAAGGAAGGAGGTGCTGGTACTATAGCCGTGAACAGTGATCCGTGGGGGAACTCTTCATCCAGGAGCTGAAGTTTTCAAGGGAAAATCTGCATCCAAATCAAGTGGAGATCAAGCTGGGAGCAAGCTTCATCCTATACCACCTTCATCCACTAAGGGAGAGCTTGTTTTGTGTTTTCATTCTTTGTTCTTCTTCTTCCATTCTTGTTTGAGCTGAGTTGTGTCTTCTTGTAACCTTCAATCACTTTTGTGTGTGTGTGGATCTAGACAGATCCGTGTGTGTGTGAGTTCTTCGTCGTTCTTCACCGTTCTTGTGTGTCGGTGCTCTTGCACCTTCGTGGGAGTTCTATACTCTTCACGTGTGTGTGTGTGTGTGGTGTTGATCTTGTAACTTCCTACAAGATAGTGTGTGAATCCTCATGGTGTATGAGGGGTGGACGTAGGTTGTCGTTGTTGCATCCGAACCACCTAAAAATCATTGTCTCTTGAGTGGTTTGATCTATATCTTCTACCTCCAATTCTGTCCTTGCTTATTAGTATAGTGCATCTGTTAGTTCTTGCGTTAATATTATTCGCCCTACAATTGATAATCACCTCCGCGCTACAATCTGTTAAGGCTTTGTTAAAAATTGTTCATACCCAATTCACCCCACCTCTTGGGTGCCATTTGATCACGGGACTTCAATTGGTATCAGAGCCAAGGCTCTATCTTTCACAGATCTAACGATCTAGGGTTAGATCCAGATCAATGACAAATAAGGGTATGATGCCCAAGGGTCACTCCATTAACCGTCCTCCCTTCTTTGACGGTTCAAACTACTCGTACTGGAAAAACAGAATGCATATTTTTCTGAGGGCTCAAGAGTACGAAGTTTGGAGAGTTATGGACAAGGGTCCTTACAAACTCGGGGATGATGAACAAAAATGGACACCCGAGGAAATCAAGAAATGCACTGTTAAATTCAATGCTATGAATATTATGCAATGTGCGATACACCCTAATGAATTTTCTTGTGTTTTCATGTGTAGCTCGGCTAAAGAAATGTGGAACAAACTGCGGCTCATATATGAGGGAACGTCCGAGGTCAAGGAGACCAAGGCCAACCTTCTGGTCTGAGATTTTGAGCTCTTCAAGATGAAGCCTGAAGAGACAATTTCAGAGATGTTCGCAAGGCTAACTGAGACCACGAATGGTCTCAAAAGTCTTGGGAAAGATTACACTAATTCTGAGCTCGTAAGAAAAGTGCTAAGATATCTCCCTCCTGCGTGGCACACCAAGGCCACCGTCATTGAAGACTCCAAGAATCTGTCCACACTCACTCTAGATGAACTCATAGGGTCACTCATGACCTATGAGATAAATATGAAGAGGACAGTCGAGGAAGATATCAAGAAGAAGAAGGTGATTGGATTGAGAGCTCATCAATCCGATGACGACTCCCAAGAAGAAGAATCCAGTGACGGGAGCAACGAAGAAGAAGAATTGGCTATGATCACTCGCCAAGTGAAAAGATTTCTGAGGAAGAAGAGAAACTTCCAAGGTAATTTCAGAAAGGGGCAAAGGAAGCCCACTAAAACCAAGGGTGAGTCGAGCAAGCCTAGTAGCATCATATGCTACGAATGTAAGATGCCTGGGCACATGAGAGGAGAGTGCCCAGATCTGAAGAGAAAATTCAAGAAGGACAAGAAGCCTAAAGCTATGGTCGCCACATGGAGCGACAAAGAGGACGAACCGTCCGACGAGGAGATTCAGGAACTGGTGGAGAGCTTGTGTCTCATGGCACATGAAGATGAGGCTCCGAAGGTAAATTCTGATCCTGATTTTATTTCGAATGAACAATGAGAATCTGAATATGAGAAACTGTACTTGAAATATAAGAAAATCAGGTCTGAAAATAAAAATCTCAAGAAAAAGATTGATGATGATATCTTTGTTAAATTTGAGAAACTGGAACAAGAGTGGTTCAAATGAACTGAAGAAAAAGAGAGTTTGCTACAAACAATTTCAGACATTGAAAGAACCAAAGAAGAGATTTTATGTAAAATGTCTGAAATTGAGAAAGTGTGTGAAAGACTGAAAAAGGAAGAAGAAGTTCTGAAATCCACAAATTCAGAACTTGAAAGGAGAAATGGGATCTTGGGTGAAGAAGTGGTTGAACTTCAGTCCACTTTGTCTAGGTTTGTTAAAGGGAAACAAAACCAAGATAACTTGTTGGGGGTTAAGGTTAACTTCCAAAAGGAAGGTTTGGGGTATAGTCCTCAAAACAAAAAATCCGTTGAGCGTAAGATCACCACATCCCATGTGCATGAAAAAGGAAATGATTGTGCGTCATGTTCACACTCTAAGCCAATACATGTTCAATCAAAACCACGCCAATTTCCAAGAAGGTCTTCAAATGTAAATTGCTTTCATTGTGGTCGTTTTGGACATGTTATTGCTCATTGTTGGTTTAGACAAAACTCACCAAGAAATCATACTTTTTGGACCAAGAAAAGATATGCACAGAATTAGACTAACTCTTATGGACCCAAACTAGTTTGGGTACCAAAAACAACTGCATGAGAATTTTCCTTCTTGCAGATATGTCTTGAAGTCAGGGGGAGCAAATGGTACTTGGATAGCGGCTGTTCAAGGCATATGACAGGGGACAAGAAGGTGTTCTCTACACTGCAAGATAAGGATGGAGGTTCAGTCGTCTTTGGAGGCCAAGACAAAGGTAAAATCATTGGGATTGGCAACATAGGTAAAAATTTTAAAATTCTTATTGAAGATGTGCTTTTGGTGAAAGGTCTAAATCATAATCTGTTAAGTATAAGTCAACTGTGCGATAAGGGTTTTAAACTTGTTTTTTATAAAACCCACTGCATTGTCATGAACAAGAACACAAATGAGATCAAATTTATTGGAAAAAGGAATAACAATGTCCATTCTGTTGATATTGATAATGTCTCTTGTGATGATTTATGTCTGGTAGCAAACAATCATGAAAATGCATGGTTATGGCACCGAAGATTAGGTCATGCTAGTTTTGGTGTAATCTCCAAGTTGTCTAGACATGATTTAGTGAATGGATTGCCAAAATTAAAGTTTGAAAGTGATAAAATCTGTGAAACTTGCACAAAAGGCAAGCAAACACGAATCTCCTTCAAAAATAAAAATATTGTTTCTACTGCTAGGCCCTTGGAATTGCTGCACCTTGATCTCTTTGGTCCAACTAGGACTTCTAGCCTAGGAGGAAAATCTTATGATTTTGTGATTATTGATGACTATTCTAGATTTACATGGGTGCTCTTTTAGCCAATAAAAATGATGCCGTGACGGAATTTCAAGTTTTTTGCAGGAAAGTTCAGAATGATAGAGGTTATCTTATCACTACCATTCAAAGTGATCACGGTGGAGAGTTTGAGAATCATGATTTCAGCAAGTTTTGTGAAGAGCAAGGATACACGCACAACTTTTCATCACCAAGGACGCCTCAATAGAATGGAGTGGTGGAGAGAAAAAATAGAACCCTGATAGACATGGCGTGGACCATGTTAAGTGAGAACTCCCTACCCAAATACTTTTGGGCTGAGGCGGTGAGTACAGCATGCTACATCATCAACAGGGCAATGGTAAGGCCCATCTTAAAGAAAACTCCTTATGAGTTGTACAAGGGCAAGAAACCAAACATCTCTCATCTTAAACCCTTTGGATGCTCATGTTTCATCTTGAACAATGGTAAGACTAATCTAGGAAAGTTTGATGAGAAAAGTGACAAAGGAATTTTCCTAGGTTATGCACTTAACTCTAGAGCCTACCGATTGTTCAATAAGAGGACTTTGGTTGTTGAAGAAAGTCCTCATGTGATTTTTGATGAATCTGAGTTAAAACTAACAAACCAATCTGTTCAAATTGTGGATGCATATGAGGATTCCAAAAGTCCGAATGATGTCAAGGCCAAGAATGAGGCCACTGAAGGGGGATCTAGCAAGAGTGAAGAAGATGAGGATCCCTCAATTGAAACACTTCAAGAACAGCAAGTGCAACACCCGGATTTGCCAAGATCATCCACTCTTCTGAAAGATCACCCCGCTGAAAACATCATAGGTAATCCTGAAGATGGGGTAAGAACTAGATCCCTCTAAGGCAAGTAGAAGAGGAGGATTTGATTGCCTTAATTTCACAAGAGGAGCCTAAGGACATTCATGATGCCTTGCAAAATGAATCCTGGATCCAAGCTATGCATGAAGAGTTGCACCAGTTTGAAAGAAACGAGGTGTGGACTCTTGTGCCACGTCCTAGAAATCAACCCGTAATAGGAACCCGATGGGTTTTTAGAAACAAGCTGAATGATACGGGTGTGGTTGTTAGGAATAAGGCCTGGCTTTTAGCCAAGGGGTATAGCTAGGAGATGGGGATTGATTTTGATGAGTCTTTTGCCCCGGTTGCTAGGCTAGAAGCAGTCTGGATTTTATTGTCGTTTGCTTGCTTATTGAACTTCAAATTGTCTCAAATTGATGTTAAATATGCCTTTCTTAACGGATATATTAAAGAGGATGTTTTTGTAGAACAACCTCCAGGCTTTGAAGATCCTAAACACCCACGACATGTGTACAAGCTCCAGAAGGCATTGTACGGGCTCAAGCAAGCACCAAGGGCATGGTATGAAAGGCTTACTTCATTTCCGACTAAAAATGGGTTCAAAAGAGGTAAGGTTGATCAAACACTCTTCACAAGGAAATCAGGTAAAGATATATTGGTAGTTTAAGTGTATGTTGATGACATAATTTTTGGAGCTACTAACAATACTTTATGTGATGAATTTGCAAGAATAATGCAAGGAGAGTTTGAAATGAGTCTAATGGGTGAACTAACCTTCTTTCTTGGATTCCAGGTAAAACAAACACCCGAGGGCATCTTCATAAACCAAGCCAAGTATACAATGGAGCTGTTGAAGAAATACAGGATGGCAGAAGCAAAACCTATATCAACTCCGATGGCCACAACCACCAAGTTGGACAAAAATGAAAATGGTAAAACAGTAGATCCTACACTATTTCGAGGTATGATCGGATCACTACTGTATTTAACAGCATGTCACCCTGATATTCAGTACAGTGTATGTCTTTGTGCTCACTTTCAATCATGTCCAAAAGAATCACATCTAATGGCTGTTAAACGGATGTTTCGATATTTGATTGGCACACTAGACTTTGGCTAGTGGTTTCCGATCGATAGTTCTTTTGATTTGATTGCATATACCGATGCCGATTATGCTGGTTGCATTGTTGATCGTAAAAGTACAAGTGGGTACTGTCAGTTTCTTGGTGGTTGCCTAGTTTCATGGGCCTCCAAGAAACAACATTCAGTAGTGTTGACACCCGTTTTAGCCCACAAGTTGTGTCATTTCTCTTATTCATCATTTTTGATGTCCCGAATTAGCCATTATTTTGGAGCTTCCTTGGATAGATTTTGAGCCCATTTTTACCATTCCCTATCCTTTGAGTCTTGGAGATCATGATTTTTTTAGAGCCCTGGAGCTTATCTTATCAAATTCCGGCTTCCAAGTCAACTTACGGCCCATTTAGGCTGGCTTCTCTCAAGTAATCGGCTCTCTCTCACTGCGTAGTCCTGAAAGTCATTCTTTTTCACCCTCTTCCAGTCCTATATTCAAAAAGTTATCTTCACCAAAGTTGTTCCTCTTTCAAAGATCTACAACTTCTTCTTCTACACCGTTGGCCAGTTCTGCCCCGATTGTGAGCTATTCACATTTTTCCAGCGTGCTATGATGTTCACATATGTCCCAGAATTTTCCTCTCTCTTCCAGCCCCATTTTCTCCCTCTTTTGGTAATTTTCTCAACTTGCTTTCTTCATGAAAGTTGTTCCTCTCTTAGCTATCTACAATTTCTTCTTCTACCACTTTCGCTAGTTCTGCCTTGTTTGAGAGATACGCTTTAACTTCTGAAGTTGCGCGCAGTCTGCCCAAAATCTTCCTCCATCAATGTGACGACCCTACATAGGTGCGTTACATCAGTGTGACGGTCCTACAATAGACCGTCACACCAAAACTTGCCCGAAACACCCTGTTCAACACCCAGAATGTGGCGGTCCTACCTTAGACCGTCAGAGTCCATGTGACGGTCTAGTATGGGTGCGTTACAGCAAAACTCATCCGAAAACGCCCCGTTTGACCCCCAGAGTGTGACGGACCTACCCTAGTCCGTTACATAACTCTGACGGTCGTATGATAGACCGTTACACGCACCTGAGAGTCCAATTTGTGCTGGACTCTACTCCGTTTCTGTGCGTCGTGGCCCCCTTGCAGAGTCCATAACTTCTTGAATTCTACTCCGAATTGAGCGCCGTTTGTTCCTATGGTTTCTCCTTGGTATTATCTTGAATTCAGTCCAAAGAACTCCAAATTTCATTGGCTATCTCGCTCAGAATCATGCTCGAAAGATCAGGATTTAAGTATCCTAGTTCAACTCAAACTCTGTAGATAAGGCTCTGGGGCTGCCTTCCAAGAGCCATATCTTCTAGAATCCTCCTCCGAATTGATCCCCGTTTGTTCCTATCTCTTGTCCTTAGTATTATCTCGAGTTTGATCTAGAGAAATCGATTTATCTTGGACTCTATCTTCAGGAATCGTGATAAGAAGATGAGGCTTTCTTACAAAACTCTATAAAAACTGCCCAGTTCGCCGTCGCGACGGGGGGCTCTTTCTGGACGTGGGGCGAAGCCATGCTGCAACGCCAACTCACAACTTCGACCCTATCTTGAAGTGGAAAGTATTAGCTTTCCATTGCATCATTCTGGACTTGATTTCATGGTCTACACTCTTAGTTCTAGTCTCCTCAAAATCATAAATCATCACAGTTTTCTGCACTTTTCTGCTACACATGCGTTTTTCTCCATTTTGCGTCATTGATTTCTCTCTATTCTCTGAATCAAATCTCGTGATTTCAAATCTCATGCATGCACAACACACCCACCTATCTTTTCCACTCTTCCACAGGGGTTAAAAACCTCCCCCCGGTGCGTTCTCCTCCTTTTATGCATGCTATTTTATCACTTTGGGCAGATTTCTACACTTCATGTTCTAAAAGGTTTTTACCTTTGTGTTTCATCTTTATTTTGCAGGAGAGCATGAATACAACGTGAGGCCCTCTTCCTCTAGCCGGCTGGAAGGAGAGGAGGTCGATCCCATACCATTCCTCGCATCCCGTTCTTAAGCGCGATCAAGTCTTCATCCCTTTCCGAGGTACACGGCGCCGTTGCACTCCTTTCTTCATCCTTGCGGCGTTGTTAATCCTTGGTGGCGATCACAGTTAGTATTTCTATCCTTTCATCCCCCTTGTCTTTGATTCACATGTTTATGCATGTATGTATTTAAAGGGGGCGGGATAGGAATCTAATTAAAAAAACAAATCTACAAGTAGCTCTCTCAACGGCCGAGGCTGAGTATGTAGCCGCCGGAAGTTGTGGAGCCCAAGTACTTTGGATCAAAAATCAATTGCTTGATTTGGATGTTGAAATAAAATATGTTTCAATCTTGTGTGACAATACAAGTGCAATCAATTTATCAAAAAACCATGTTCAACACTCTAGGACCAAGCATATAGACATTCGGCACCATTTCTTGAGAGATCATGTAGGCAAGGGGGTTTTTGAGCTGAATTTTATTGATTCTCATAATCAATTGGCCGATATCTTCACAAAGCCCTTAAACCAAGAGCAATTCAATAAGATTAGAAGGGAACTTGGCATGTGCAAGGGTGAGGGCATACGCACTTAGGTCGGCATTAGGATGAGTGATGCATATCAGAAGCATTAAGGGTAGATAGTATGACATGCATCACCATGTTGTGTGTTTTTACTCTTTTCTGTATGATATCATCCTGCATGCGTGATTGTAAATATATATATATATATATATACCCCTCCTTGAAAAATTCTAAAACCCAATACTCCTTGACAAATAAATGTCAACAAATGACCTAGGGACACTAGGCAGTAACTGAGGGGGAGCTTTCAGAAAAACCTCTTACGTTGATTCATCAGAAGTCATTTATTAAAATTCTCCCCAAAGAAGCAAAAAAAGAAAAATAAAAATAAAAATAAAAATAAAAAGAAAGAAAACAAAAAAAAAGAGGGAAAAATTCTCCCCAGAATGTGGCGGTCCTACCTTAGACCGTCAGAGTCCATGTGACGGTCTAGTATGGGTGCGTTACACCGAAATTCATCCGAAAACGCCCCGTTCGACCCCCAGAGTGTGACGGACCTACCATAATCCGTTACATAACTCTGACGGTCGTATGATAGACCGTTACACGCACCTGAGAGTCCAATTTGTGCTGGACTCTGCTCCGTTTCTGTGCGTCGTGGCCCCCTTGCAGAGTCTATAACTTCTTGAATTCTACTCCGAATTGAGCGCCGTTTGTTCCTATGGTTTCTCCTTGGTATTATCTTGAATTCAGTCCAAAGAACTCCAAATTTCATTGGCTATCTCGCTCAGAATCATGCTCGAAAGATCAGGATTTAAGTATCCTAGTTCAACTCTGTCACGCCCCGTACTCCATACCGTCGAGATATTGTCCGCTTTGGCCTACCGACCTCACGGTTTTATCCCTTTTTAACAGTGATCGGCTCCAGAATGGGGGACTTCCCGGACAGGTCACCCATCCCAGTACTACTCCCCATTAAGCACGCTTAACTTCGGAGTTCTTTCCAAGAACTGAGCCGATACTTGAAAAGGCGCCTCGATGATATAGAGTATAACTTAGCTATATTTGAGGGTGTTATAATCTACCCCTCTTATATAGGCGACGTCCTCGTCGCTGGGCACATATAGCACGCAATCAAGCCCCCAGGCAGGTAGGACTCTAGAGGTGGCCCCTACAGGCTCAAGAGGTGGCTCCCACTATGTAACACTTTGCTCCATTATGGACTCAAGAGGTGGCTCCCATAGCGTTGCACTTTGCCCTGCATGGCACTTAGTTCCCACACTTCCGACTGGGGTATCGCTCTGATACCATTCTGTCACGCCCCGAGCGCGGAAGGTACCCGGAGATGCGCGACGAGTTTATATCAATCATGTCAATCAGAGTAGTAGTGTATTCGACACAAAGACAGAGTGCGCAAATATAAAGATAACCCAATCCATTAATTCCTTTAATAAGAATATGTCTATTACAAACCCTTGCAAATACTAGACTCAATAAAAATAAAAGAAAGGTACAATTCTGACTCAAGAAAATATAGATAAGACAGGACTGATGGACGCTTGAATAGCTCTAACTCTTTCACTCTTGACCATCCCCTTCAGATTGAGTTCCCTCATCATCGGACTTACCTAAAAAGTATGGAAACACTGAGTGAGCGAACGCTCAATAGAAAATTATATCTCAAGAACTAGCAAGGGGTTCAAGTAATTACACTTTCCATGAATGCACTATAGCTATGCATGCTCGCAAAACGACAAGATAGAGAGAGAGTATAACAATAAGATAGTAAGAAGAACTAGTCATGAACTTTCAAGAACTTATCAAGCAGATATCAAGACTTTCAAGCAAGTAAACTCATCATGTCATGTTGGAATTTGACTATTTTGTTGCAAGTCAAGCAAGTATACAATTACCCTTTCTCGGGCCACGCAAGTCATGTAATGTCAAGTCAAGTACAAGATTTGTGGAATGTTCAATCAGGCTAGTCATGCACTTCGGTATAATACCCATACCGTGATCAATCAACTCCCATGGGCACAAGTACTTTCGGGTGCTCCTCTCAGGACAAGATCGGGCCCTATATGCGCAGGCATTAATCATGTATTTTAACATCCACTTTTGTATATAGCCAATATGGAATTTTCAAGGATAAAGCTTGTAGACACGTAGGATAGACTTTGATAGAATAGAGTCCAAAAATATGACACTGGACATAGATAGGCGATAATAACGGTACAATCACGATTATCGATAAAAACTAGGTGGAATTGGTTCCCTAACTTGGGTACCATGACAAACAAGTATGGACATTCTTTATATAGAATTGAGGTCCACAAGAACATCAAGTTTAATATAGAATTGGGGTCTACAGGAATATCATAACAATGTTGATATAGAATTGGGGTTTACAAGAACATCATAACAATGTCATGCTTTACCCCGTTCATTAAGATAATTCTCATATCATACACATGGCATGACATGAGGGCCGGTATACCATGTTTCTATAGAGTGACATGGCAAAGATTGTGTAATGAGTTTTTATGGTACAACCTACTCAGTCGGCCTTGAGGGAATCCAAGGCTCGAGGAGTCTTACGGAGGTCTCTATGACTAACTCGCTAGTCCAAAGGAATGGAATATCCAATGGAGAGCTTGTATGTCACCGAGAATTAGTGGGTAAATGATAAAACATCATAAAACATGGGACTATATTCACGGACTGGAATATAGTGCCGATATATATATATATATATATATATATATATATCAAACTCTCGGTTAACAGAAACAAGGGAAAACAGTAATATAGAAAATAGCGACTTTAGCCAAGTCATTAATTATCCAATTGACGCCTTACAGAGGGGCGTTTATTTACAAATTTGACGACTTATACATTAGTCGTCCCTTCAATATTTCTATTCTGCAGAAAATTAATATTCTGGAGTTTTAACAAAAACGCGCCCTGGACAGGGGTGTTACTTTTCAATTAGCGCCCTAGTCTGGGGCGTCAGCTCAATAAGAGACGTCCTAGACAAGGTCGTGAATTCAAGAATTTACCAATTTTCAGATAATAAAATTTCAGGAAACGAGGTACATGGTCATGACAAGATAAATAGTAGGATTTCACAGGTATACTCATGCAACATATTATATTCATGGTTACATAGATATTAAATTTTAAACGTGGGTATTTATTAATTACATGAAATTGACGACTTCTGGCAGGGCGTCAAAATAATAATTAGCGCCCTAGTGTGGGTCGCTTCTTTAAATTAGCGCCCTGGTCAAAGGCGTTTCTTTTAATTTTTAGAGAAACTTTTGAAATCGCAATAAAACTATATGCATGGATGACTGATGGTATTTATTAAAGATCTTATGCTAGTTTGGGCTACGTTCCTGAGAAAACCTACCTTGATTAAGACTAACTGGCGAACAGATGAAGGTTTGGAGGAGAAAACGATGCTCTGTTCGTAACAGAGTCTTCTGATCACCGGAGGAAGAAGAACTTCACGTCCTTTAATCTATATGAGAGCCCTTTCTCGATGCAGGTAACCTACAGGAGAATAAGATGAAGAAAAATTAACATTCTTCATGAGTTGATCGAAAGCAGAGGCAGGAAGAAGAACATAAACCTGTTCTTCACGCACAGCAGCAGAGCAAAACTTCCTTCGACCAAATAGCTTTTAGGGTTCGATGGACAAGGTTATTTATAGGATTTTGGGGATCCTAATAGGGTTAGAGTTGTATTGGAAGTAATACTTCCATGATAGAGTCATTACCCTACACAATCTTCCTCGTAGTTATCCAGAAACTTGCTCTGGATAGTCTCCTGTGTCGAACGAAACTCGAACTGAATTCACGCCTTAGGCTAGGTCGTGTGTTTTAATTGACGACGTTGTCGTAGTCGTTTCTTATTAAAAACGCACCCAAGGTGAGGGCGTTTCATTTCCTTTCCTTAATTTTATTTCCCGTCGTTTGAAATTTGACGCCCTCTTGTGTAGGCGTCCTTTTTAAATTAACACCTTAGACAGAGGCGTTTCCTTTTGAATCAGCGCCTTGATAAAAGGCGTTATTTTCCTCTTGATTAATGATTTACTCATTTAGGCTCTTCGTCATCTATTTACTTATCTTTTATTTTAATTTGATTTATTTAAAAATCTTATTTTTTTTCCAGGGTTGCTACAAACTCAAACTCTGTAGATAAGGCTCCGGGGCTGCCTTCCAAGAGCCATATCTTCTAGAATCCTCCTCCGAATTGATCCCCGTTTGTTCCTATCTCTTGTCCTTAGTATTATCTCGAGTTTGATCTAGAGAACTCGATTTATCTTGGACTCTATCTCCAGGAATCGTGATAAGAAGATGAGGCTTTCTTACAAAACTCTATAAAAACTGCCCAGTTCGCAGTCGCGACGGGGGGCTCTTTCTGGACGTGGGGCGAAGCCATGCTGCAACGCCGACTCACAACTTCGACCCTATCTTGAAGAGGGAAGTATTAGCTTTCCATTGCATCATTCTGGGCTTGATTTCATGGTCTACACTCTTAGTTCTAGTCTCCTCAAAATCACAAATCATCACAGTTTTCTGCACTTTTCTGCTACACATGCGTTTTTCTCCGTTTTGCATCACTGATTTCTCTCTATTCTCTCAATCAAATCTCGTGATTTCAAATCTCATGCATGCACAAAACACCCACCTATCTTTTCCACCCTTCCACAGGGGCTAAAAACCTCCCCCCGGTGTGTTCTCCCCCTTTTATTCATGCTATTTTATCACTTTGGGCAGATTTCTACACTTCATGTTCTAATGGGTTTTTATCTTTGTGTTTCATCTTTATTTTACAGGAGAGCATGAATACAACGTGAGGCCCTCTTCCTCTAGCCGGCTGGAAGGAGAGGAGGTCGATCCCATACCATTCCCCGCATCCCGTTCTTAAGCGCGATCAAGTCTTCATCCCTTTCCGAGGTACACGGCACCGTTGCACTCCTTTCTTCATCCTTGCGGCGTTGTTAATCCTTGGTGGCGATCACGGTTAGTATTTCTATCCTTTCATACCCCTTGTCTTTGATTCACATGTTTATGCATGTATGTATTTAAAGGGGGCGGGATAGGAATCTAATTAAAAAAATAAATCTACAGTTTTTTGGCGATCACGGTGGGACACCAATGCCCATCACGCTTGTTTTCATGCTCTTTTGTAGGTTGGGTGGGTGCATGTTCGTGTTTAGGTTGTATTTCCTCCATTCTCCCACTATTTTTGGTGTTTTACGGGCTCTGGTTATGTGACGGTCTTATGGTAGACCGTCACTGTCATATAACGGTCATTTGGTAGACCGTTACAGCTTCTGGCAGTCTTGCACGCATGCTCACAGGGCCGTGTTCGTCGGGGCATAACGTTTGATCCCGGAGTCCGATTGAGCTGATTCTTCTTGTGCTGGATAGCCCTTTGTATTGTCTTTCCATCCATATATCATTTGAATCATTTGGTTAACATTTGCATATTCTAATATTGTCGAACTTTTTGAGTTTTGTGCATAAGTTCTGCAGGCAGGCTCAGGGATAGGTTCATAGGTACATCTTTACTCAGTGATTTGACTGCCTTCTTGGTGTCTGACTATAGTGATTTTTGTTCCATTGGATAGTCCTTTGTATTGTCTTTCCATCCATAGCTTATTTGCATCATTTGGGTCTCATTTGCTTAGTTAAAAATTGTCATCATTTTTGCATTTTGTGCATAAAATCTGCATGTGGTCTGCACACAGGTTCACGGGGGTAACTTTGCTCAGTGATTTGATTGACCTCCTGGGGTCAGATTGATTTGTTCTTGAGCCCGTTGCGTAGACCTTTGTATTATCTTTCCATCCATATACTATTTGTTTTAGTTGGATCATGTTTGCATAGTTTAATCTAGTCTTGATTTTCTAGTTTTAAGCTAGAATTTGCATGCACTCCGGTGCACATAGGGCCATACATTGCATATCATAGTTGCATTCTCCTACCTTGGTGCGTGGACCTCTCATCTCCATATTCCTTGGAGCCGACCAGGAAAGCACATCAGGGACCTCCATAAGTCCCCGTGAGCCGTGGATTCCCACACGGACGCCGGGCCGGTTGTACCTTTCCACCCTTTAAGCTTGCATTTGCATAAGTGTGAGGGTGTTAACCTTAGTCAACCTAAAGTTTGGACCTTATTCCCATAGGATTCCTATCTTGAGGGAATCATTATTAATTCAAATCATTAAAAGGTCCATTGAAACTTCTAAAATATTTCCCATCATATCAACTTGTTTGACTTGGGTGAAAACTGTCACATTGCATTGTTTGTGTTGTTTGGGCTTGTCCAAGCCCATTAGTGGTGTTTTGTGCTGCATCCACATGTTTTGTTATTTTTAGGCCCATTTAGCTTAGCCCATTTTGTGTGTTTATTTGTCTTGTCCCCTGGTCCGTTGTCCATTAGTGGGTCAGTCCCCTCTTGTCCTCGAGCCCATTAAGCCATTGCTTCCCCACTTGTATTCTGCTTGACATCCTTGTAATTAAGTCTCCATTTGCCCTCATAGAGCAGTATTCTAACCCCTTGTATCATTTTTTTTCCCAATCTTCTTCTTATTCCGGTGTGGAATCCTCTTCCCACGCGGGCCCATCTTCCCGTGGTCCTTCTGATCCATCCGAGGAACATGCTAATCTCATGGCCCATCTTTCAAGCCTTGTTCGCCAAATGGACCCGGCCCAGGCCCAACGCATCATTCCGTCTCATCTTAATGGGCCTTCTTCTCATAATGGGCCATCTTCTATTCATGGGCCTCCTCCTTCTCCTTCATATGTTGCTGGCCCAATTGCTAATGGGCATGATTCTCTTAATGGGCCTCATTATTCTGCCCATGTTGCTACTGGCCCATTCAACCCATGTTCCAACATCTCTTTCAGGCCCGCTTATCCTTCCATTCTTGGAATGGGCCCTTCCTCTTCTCAGCCCGGATCCTCTTATCCGGCCCAATACCATGCTCCTGGTCCTAATTCACATCCTCTTGCTCAAGTTGGCCCATATTCTTCTCGATCTCTCCCTACCCAGGAGATGATTGCTCAAACCCAACGCCGGCTTGATGAGCTTCAACGTCGGATCGATCCCAAATCCCCTTTAAGTATTCCATTCGCTTTCCAAGGTCTTCGACTTCCGTCTCCATCACAAATTCCCGCATATCACCGTTATAGTGGAGTCGGTGACTCGTATGTGCACTTAAAGGAGTTTCTTTATGAGTCGGCCCAATTTCGACATGACCAACACTTGATGGCTTATCTGTTTGGTCTATCATTGGAAGGCCCGGCTCGGGATTGGTTCTTCTCTCTTTCGCAAGAGCAAGTTGTGAATTTTCAAGCTGTACAAGAGGGATTTATCCAGTAGTTTCAAGACCAGGTTGGGCCCAAGTACTCTATTGTGGATCTAGCCCATGAGATGATGAAGCCCGAAGAGGATTTCTGCACCTTTGCCGACCGCTGGCGTCACCTTGCCGCGCAAGTCCCGGGACACATACCGGAGGGAGAGCAAATCAAGATGCCGATATCCAATGCCGTGCCCGAGTATCGGTTTATCTTAGCCCTCAACGACATCACCTCCTAGCAACAATTATACACCCGAGCCCGCTTCATCCGCCAATAAATCCAAGATTCCCTTGACCCCGAGTCTCAACCATCCACCTCCACATATCAACCTTCACCCTCCACGTGCCAATCCTACACTCCCATGAGCTGGCCCGCCATGAGTCAGCCTTCCGCCACATATCCCTCCACGAGCCAACCTCCCGCCTCTACGTACCCATACGCCTCCGCATATCAACCTTCCATGAGTCAGCCTCCCGTGTCAACATACCCGTCTCCGTCCCCACTTTTGGTCAAGGGAACACCACATCCCGAGCAGGTGGATGCCGTCTACATACCTCCCCACTCCGTTCCACATATGCCTTCACCAAATCCCTCCACCACTAGCCACACACTATTGCCTACGCAACCTCCACTTCTGTCTCCACAACCATCTCCATCACATATCCCTCAGCATTCACCTTGCCCGAAGCAGGCTCCTCACCTTCCATTGCCAGAGTGTTTCACCGATATATTTTGGGCTTTGATGGCCACTCACGCATTGCCGCTCTCTCCGGCTGTGCCTTGCCGACCCGCGGTCAGGGATATGCTCCAGTTATGTTATTTCCACCGCCAGCAGGGGCATTTGGTTGAGGATTGTCCCGAGTTCCGGGATTATGTTTATGATCTGGAAGCTAAGAAAAGGATTGATTGGGCCGCTATTCACAAAGTCATTTTACATCTTTGCAGCCAACAGCAGCAGCAAGAAGTGCCGCCCGGGCAGCCGTCTCCGTTACTTCAAGGCCAGGGGCACCCCTGTGATTCCTCATCTAGTGCTGCACTCGCTCCACCACCTACTCCATTACCTTCGCCATCTTCTACCCCGGCTCCATTACCGCCACAAACCCAATGTCACGCCCCGAACCGATAGCAGCGGGAAGCGATGCTCGGAACGTGGCAAGAGACAAGTCACGATAACAAGAGCGGAAGATAAATAATCACAATAAAATACAAAGAGGCCAGACACACACATTTTGAGAAAATACGAACTCTAATTAATTTAAAAAGATATATTTGACACCACTTACAATAAAAGATTCAAACTAAATAACAAAAAGAAATAACTAGACTAGCTAGACTCAAGAAAATGAAAGAGCATACTCCAACTCTAGGTTCCAGGTTCCACTCGATCACACTGATCCATTTCCCAATGCACGTACCGATACTCGCATAACCTGAAAAGGGATGGAAGTAGGGGTGAGCAAAAAGCTTAGTAGGAATTATACTCTATCATCAGGCATAGTTTAAGTGATTAACAAGTAAATTACATTTTTATATGCAATACTAAGAAAGAAATAAATGACGATATGGCATAATGAAACAACGTAATAACAAGATCTTGCAAGGTCAAGAAATATACAATTGATAATGATTAACAAGGATAGCAGATACAAGAATTTACAACAGGAGATATAACAATAGACAGTAGTAAGGAATTGGCCAACAAGCAAGTAATTTATACATCATTCCAAGTACGATCAAGTAACAAGTAACAAGAGCTTTTATGTCGTAGACGGTACACAAGTCATGCATTTCGGTCCAATGCCCCACCATGTCTTTAACATCACATGGGCTCACTAACTTTCGGGCGCTCTCCCCAGGACCAGACCGGGCCCCTACGATGCGTTGGCATTGATTTATTGGATCCAAGATCCCACGAGTCTAGACATTCAGTCAATTTTTAATGGCCAATTTAATCAGAGGAATTTCTGTCATAAGTTCAGATTTAAAGGACCAAACTTGTCCTTGGATTCAAGAGTACAAAACACGGTCAAACTCATCTCCAATAGATGTGCAGTCATAACAGAGCCGCTCAATGGTATATACGGTTCATACAGGGCCTTACATACAGGAACTGGACTGAAACTCAGCCCGAGAGGTCAAGAAAAGAACGGCTGACAGTGGGCCGCTCAAGGTATGAACGGTGCATTATGGGCCGCTCATGTCCAGAAGACATTAAGGCCTATGAACAGGATATACGGTCCATACTGGGCCGTATAAAGATATGCGGTCACAATCGGGCCGTCGAAGAGGTTATGCGGTCAACTATTAACCGCTCATGCCTCTCGTCGTCCGATTCGATCCAAACCTCAAACCAGCGGTTTAAACACATAAAACAGGGTTTGCTGGTGTTTAAAAAGTTCCTAACAGAGATATAACAAAGTTCCAAGATGATGGTAAGACCGCCGGATAGAGTTTCCGGGGGTAAAACTAAGACTAGCACGCTAATCGGCCAACGACTTGCTAAAAAGTCAGAAAGTTAAACACGCTGTTCTACTATAGTACAGCAACTAAACAGCAAGCTAATGACCATATTAATCCTAATTCCAAGCCAAATTAATAAGGATTAAGTTAAACATTAAGTTAAGATGCCAAAAAGAATGATTCAAGGTGATAAGCTAGTGAACAAGATCGCGTAAGTCGCGTAGGCACGAATAACAAGCAATTAACAGAAATTTAGTTGCATAATTAATCACTAATTATGTGGGTTTCTATTTTAATAAGTACCATTAATGACATGAAAAAGAATGCATTAGAACCATTACTAAGTCACTTTCTGTGGGGATAAACGGTTCTGGATGGACCGTATAACTATCGGGCTTAACAGGGGCTGAAACGGGGCTCAAAAGAGGGTCTGGGAGTTGGGCGGCCCTGGGCTGACCGCCCAAGTAGTTGGGCGGTTCCCAGATGACCGCCCATGGGTTGGGCAGCTCTCAGATGACCGCCCATCCCAGGGTCACAGGGATATGTGGTCACTTTCTGGCCGTTTATCCTCCAGGGGGTTATGTGGTCACCTACGGACCGTTTATCTGGTTATGTGGTCAGTTTGGAACCGTCCAACCAGTTGTGTGGTCAGTTTGGAACCGTTTAACTACTGACTAAGCCAGTGTCAGGTCTGGGCTTGAGTTGTGTGGTCTATCGTGCGACCGTCCATCTCTGGTCGTCTCCGGTCATCCCTTCCGCGTCCGATGAACGCCGGGAAGCTAAGGGGTTTGCTAGGGTTGCACTAAAATGCTAATAAATCATGGAAATGAGCTCCAAATAAGGGGCTTTTGGTACTGTTAGAAAGCTAACAGAGAATACTACATAACAGTAAGGCCAATTTCATAATATCTCGCTGAAATCGAGATTTATTAAGGTAAGAACATGGGAAACCATAATTCTGACATACT
The DNA here is from genome assembly GCA_022559845.1 of Amorphophallus konjac. NCBI lineage: Eukaryota > Viridiplantae > Streptophyta > Magnoliopsida > Alismatales > Araceae > Amorphophallus > Amorphophallus konjac. The sequence continues at coordinate 235,840,665 of CM040120.1, read as the reverse complement.
GTGACTAAAACGTAAAATTCTCTCAATATACAGAACAGAATTTGGGGCTTCTTATGTCAAAAGAAAGCCACTCTGATGCTGAATCCAACCATATAAGATATGGTACATGAAAATTAGGATTGGTAACTCGAAATCAGAAATCAACTCGGAAGAACACACCGAAAGCTAGGTCTAGACATGCTGTTACTCCGAACAGAAATTCTCTAGACAGGCTGAATGGAATTTAGGGCTTTTATAATCAATGGAAAGAGCATGAAAAACTCTACAAGATGCATGGATCAATTTCATATTTACGTCCTGAAATCAAAACTAAATCGAAGAAGGAACAAAGTTAACCCTAATTTAACATGCTTCTAACATGCTTCTACTAAATCTTAAAATACTCGCAGGATACTACATGATATTTGGGGCTTTATATATCAAAAGAAAGAGGACTTCATGCTGAACATTTTTATATATTACTTGATGTTTGAGCCCGAGAGAACCTACCTCAATTTGATGAAGAACAAGGAAGAACAAAGGAGGAAGAAAGAAAGAAGGAAGCCGACACCCACGCACTCAACGCGAGATATCTCCCAGATCTGAAAACTTCAGCGACTGCCGCGGCTACCAATTGAGAATAGACTGGAAGGGATTCATTTTGATAGTTTATACACGTTCTGGGATGGTCTGTGGTGAGAGGAATCGACACCACAAGAGGCGTGTTGGACAAGGCGCCGCCAAGTAAGACCAAGTCAAAACTCGACCAGCCGCCTCAATTAGGGTTAGGGTTTCGAGCAATTTTTAGAGGGATATTGAAGTTAAGATCATGGCCTTTAATTTGACACCAATTTCAGATCAAATGGTTAAGTATTAAGGTCGAATTTTGTGTTTGAAGTCAAGGTTAGGTAAAGGTTGAAAAGTGTGAATTTTTCACTTAAAATATTAAATAGATCTTGCTATGAATTTTCACTGGGTTAATCCCAGAAGACAAATTTGTTACATACACTTCCAGAAACCTAATTACCATTTTTATGGATTTTTATCACGTAGATGAATTTTTGATGGTACTATTCCAAGGAATATAATATTATTTAATGAAACTCACTTAAACGATAAATAGATCTAATTACAGATTTTTACTGATAAAACTCAAGAAGGCAAAGTTGTTTCATAAATCATTCTCTATCAATTTACTATTTTTCTAGATTTTTGTGAGAAAGTCGAAATTACACTAGCACTATTCATTGAGAAATATAATATTGATTTCCGAAATTCATTTATCTAAATTAAAATTTTACTATTTCAATTAAACTTCAGATTTTAAAAATCGGGGTGTTACACCCTCCCCCACTTAAAGGAATTTGGTCTCCAAATTCACCGGGTATTACTAATTATGTGAATGTTTAAACTAAGACGATCTTATCTATCAAAATAACATGTTAATTATACTATCTATCAAAATATCATGTTAATTATACAACTAATGACGAAAGAATTTAGCTATAGCTAAGGATAAAAGAGAACGATACCATATATAATTCTTCATTCGGTAGGAGTGGGTTCCGATTTTTCTCTTGTAGTTTTGCTTGTGGAAGTAACTTAGGACAGCTAGCTATTTTATGATCCTGATTTCCGCAACGCAGGCACGCTCCGCTCCTTTGCCAACACTCCTTCGTGAGGTGACCAAGTTTGTGACAGTAAAAACATTCCCTTGGTGTAAGATTACTCTTCTTCTTCTTATTACGTCGGGTTTCCTTACGACGGATTCACCAGCCTTTAGCGGAACTGAATCCTAGCTTACCCATGGAACCACTCGGTTTCATTTTAAGAATGGCTTAGAGACCTGCAAGATAGTTATATGGTTAACTTTTTCATTACCCTTACGTGTAACATGACGTAATCTTGCATTAATTTTATTACTTAACCCACGATACTACCCAATCTCACCAGGTGACAAGAGATGACACGGGTCTTAAGACTTAGGGTAACCTATACTCTTGGACAAAATCCAAGGGACTCAGGCAAGGAGGCAACACTTGGACAAAATCCAAGGGACTCAGGCAAGGAGGCTCTGATACCAAAACTGTCACGTCCCGAACCGATAGCAGTGGGAAGCGATGCTCGGAACGTGGCAAGAGACAAGTCACGATAACAAGAGCGGAAGATAAATAATCACAATAAAATACAAAGAGGCTAGACACACACATTTTGAGAAAATACGAACCCTTATTAATTTAAAAAGATATATTTTGACACCACTTACAATAAAAGATTCAAACTAAATAACAAAAATAAATAACTAGACTAGCTAGACTCAAGAAAATGAAAGAGCAGACTCCAACTCTAGGTTCCAGGTTCCACTCGATCACACTGATCCATTTCCCAAAGCACGTACCAATACTCGCATAACCTGAAAAGGGATGGAAGCAGGGGTGAGCAAAAAGCTCAGTAGGAATTATACTCTATCATCAGGCATAGTTTAAGTGATTAACAAGTAAATTACATTTTTATATGCAATACTAAGAAAGAAATAAATGACGATAACGGCATAATGAAACAACGTAATAACAAGATCTTGCAAGGTCAAGAAATATACAATTGATAGTGATTAGCAAGGATAACAGATACAAGAATTTACAACAGGAGATATAACAATAGACAGTAGTAAGGAATTGGCCAACAAGCAAGTAATTTATACATCATTCCAAGTACGATCAAGTAACAAGTAACAAGAGCTTTTATGTCGTAGGCGGTACACAAGTCATGCATTTCGGTGTAATGTCCCACCATGTCATTAACATCCCATCGGCTCACTAACTTTCGGGCGCTCTCCCCAGGACCAGACCGGGCCCCTACGATGCGTTGGCATTGATTTATTGGATCTAAGATCCCACGAGTCTAGACATTCAGTCAATTTTTAATGGCCAATTTAATCAGAGGAATTTCTGTCATAAGTTCATATTTAAAGGACCAAACTTGTCCTTGGATTCAAGAGTACAAAACACGGTCAAACTCATCTCCAATAGATGTGCGGTCATAATAGAGCCACTCAATGGTATATACGGTTCATACAGGGCCGTACATACAGGAACTGGACTGAAACTCAGCCCGAGAGGTCAAGAAAAGAACGGCTGACAGTGGGCCGCTCACGGTATGAACGGTGCATTATGGGCTGCTCATGTCCAGAAGACATTAAGGCCTATGAACAGGATATATGGTCCATACTGGGCCGTATAAAGATATGCGGTCACAATCGGGCCGCCGAAGAGGTTATGCGGTCAACTATTAACCGCTCATGCCTCTCGTCGTCCGATTCGATCCAAACCTCAAACCAGCGGTTTAAACGCATAAAACAGGGTTTGCTGGTGTTTAACAAGTTCCTAAAAGGGATATAACAAAGTTACAAGATGATGGTAAGACCGCCGGATAGAGTTTCCGGGGGTAAAACCAAGACTAGCACGCTAATCGGCCAACGACTTGCTAAAAAGTCAGAAAGTTAAACACGCTGTTCTACTGTAGTACAGAAACTAAACAGCAAGCTAATGACCATATTAATCCTAATTCCAAGCCAAATTAACAAGGATTAAGTTAAACATTAAGTTAAGATGCCAAAAAGAATGATTCAAGGTGATAAGCTAGTGAACAAGATCGCGTAAGTCGCGTAGGCACGAATAACAAGCAATTAATAGAAATTTAGTTGCATAATTAATCACTAATTATGTGGGTTTCTATTTTAATAATTACCATTAATGACATGAAAAAGAATGCATTAGAACCATTACTAAGTCACTTTCTGTGGGGATAAACGGTTCTGGATGGACCGTATAACTATCGGGCTTAACAGGGGCTGAAACGGGGCTCAAAAGAGGGTCTGGGAGTTGGGCGGCCCTGGGCTGACCGCCCAAGTAGTTGGGCGGTTCCCAGATGACTGCCCATGGGTTGGGCGGCTCTCAGATGACCGCCCATCCCAGGGTCACAGGGATATGTGGTCACTTTCTGGCCGTTTATCCTCCAGGGGGTTATGTGGTCACCTACGGACCGTTTATCTAGTTATGTGGTCAGTTTGGAACCGTCCAACCAGTTGTGTGGTCAGTTTGGAACCGTTTAACTACTGACTAAGCCAGTTTCAGATCTGGGCTTGAGTTGTGCGGTCTATCGTGCGACCGTCCATCTCTGGTCGTCTCCGGTCATCCCTTCCGCGTCCGATGAACGTCGGGAAGCTAAGGGGTTTGCTAGGGTTGCACTAAAATACTAATAAATCATGGAAATGAGATCCAAATAAGGGGCTTTTGGTACTGTTGGAAATCTAACAGAGAATACTATCTAACAGTAAGGCCAATTTTATAATATCTCGCTAAAATTGAGATTTATTAAGGTAAGAACATGGGAAACCATAATTCTGACATACTGTGACTAAAACGTAAAATTCTCTCAGTATACAGAACAGAATTTGGGGCTTCTTATGTCAAAAGAAAGCCACTCCGATGCTGAATCCAACCATATAAGATATGGTACATGAGGATTCGGATTGGTAACTCGAAATCAGAAATCAACTCGGAAGAACACACCGAAAGCTAGGTCTAGACATGCTGTTACTCCGAACAGAAATTCTCTAGACAGGCTGAATGGAATTTAGGGCTTTTATAATCAATGGAAAGAGCACGAAAAACTCTACAAGATGCATGAATCAATTTCATATTTACGTCCTAAAATCAAAACTAAATCGAAGAAGGAACAAAGTTAACCCTAATTTAACATGCTTCTAACATGCTTCTACTAAACCTTAAAATACTCGCAGGATACTACATGATATTTGGGGCTTTATATATCAGAAGAAAGAGGACTTCATGCTGAACATTTTTATATATTACTTGATATTTGAGCCCGAGAGAACCTACCTCAATTTGATGAAGAACAAAGGAGGAAGAAAGAAAGAAGGAAGCCGACACCCACGCACTCAACGCGAGATATCTCCCAGATCTGAAAACTTCAGCGACTGCCGCGGCTACCAAATGAGAATAGACTGGAAGGGCTTCATTTTGATAGTTTATACACGTTCTTGGATGGTCTGTGGTGAGAGGAATCGACGCCACAAGAGGCGTGTTGGACAAGGCGCCGCCAAGCAAGACCAAGTCAAAACTCGACCAGCCGTCTCAATTAGGGTTAGGGTTTCGAGCAATTTTTAGAGGGCTATTGAAGTTAAGATCATGGCCTTTAATTTGACACCAATTTCAGATCAAATGGTTGAGTATTAAGGTCGAATTTTGTGTTTGAAGTCAAGGTTAGGTAAAGGTTGAAAAGTGTGGATTTTTCACTTAAAACATTAAATAGATCTTGCTACGGATTTTCACTGGGTTAATCCCAAAAGACAAATTTGTTACATACACTTCCAGAAACCTAATTACCATTTTTATGGATTTTTATCACGTAGAAGAATTTTCAATGGTACTATTCCAAGGAATAAAATATTATTTAATGAAACTCACTTAAACGATAAATAGATCTAATTACAGATTTTTACTGATAAAACTCAAGAAGGCAAAGTTGTTTCATAAATCATTCTCTATCAATTTACTATTTTTCTAGATTTTTGTGAGAAAGTCAAAATTACGCTAGCACTATTCACTGAGGAATATAATATTTATTTCGAAATTCATTTATCTAAATTAAAAATTCACTATTTCAATTAAACTTCAGATTTTAAAAACCGGGGTGTTACACCCAAGCCTTTGCTCATGCTAGTGCCTCCCCTTCCTCTCCCGCCGCCACTACCACTACTTCTATCCCCAACACCGCTCGACGCGTTGTGTCGACACGTCGACGGTGGACACCACAACCTCCCTCTTCACCCTCTCCACCTCCATGTCCACTACCCCCATCGCCTTCATCACTATCTTCACCATCTCCATTGCCATCACCATCATCTCCATCTCCACCACCAGTGCTTCCATCACCACCTCCATCTCCACCCTTGCCTCCATCTCTGCCATCACCTTTGCCCGAGCCTGAGCAAGCCACACATTTACCTTTACCTTTACCCTTAGCCATGCTTTCACCTTCGCCTTTGTCGCCACCCGAGCCTATCATCGCCACATCGCCTGCACCTTCACTTTCCATCACCACTCCCGTTGGAGCCTCCATGCCTTCCAAACCTTCACACGTACCACCCAAACATATTCCCTTTACTTCTCCAACCACTTCCACCTCACGGAGCGGGTGTGCGCTTCCTTTGGTGCCCCTTGGGTCTAATCCCCAGGGAGACAATAAGCCAAGTCGAGATGATTCAGTGCCGTCCGTGCATTTCAAGATTCAGGATTTTATCTGTCGGATGCCGATCTGTGTCCTGGTCCTTGGCTATTTTGGAGATGATGCACCTCTACTTTCAAAGATGATAGTTGCTAAGAAGAGTTCCCTTGAGTTGATGCCAGTTTCTTCCCGAGCGAGGCCGGTGGCAATCTCCTTGCTCGCCGGAGAGTTCACCATTGATGCTATTATTTCTCCTCGCTCTATTGCTGTTTAGATGACAGGCCAAGAAGGGTTCTCTACCCATGTTGTGCTAACGTATACGGTCGCCAAGCAGATTATGGATTCTATGTTCAAGGGGCAATTGGCCGTATCTTCTACACTTTCCAAGGATATTCTGCACTTGTTATGCAATCTTCCTCGGTTTATTAGCAAACCGGCCATGTCAACGCCATGCATTACTCTCCCTCAGCTTCGCCCGTCTCTTTTATCAAGGGAGTTGTGCTTCAAGGCTGAGTTCCGAGTGGAGTTGTCGAATCTCATGCTTCTAGTGCCGAGAGACAAAACACCGTGGGTTTGTGATATTCATCACTCTGAAGGGTTACTTGTCCAAGAATGCCCACTTACTATTGTTAGCACCGGGAGTCTAGGGGCAACCGCCCCGATGAAGCTGCATGTCCATAGTCGGGCAAGGCCATCTGCTAGGTGGGCTCGCTATTTGAGAAGATATTGCAAGGCAAGGTGCCCAAGGATTCAAGCCCGGGCCAAGCGGGTCCATTTCAAGCCAATTTCAGCTAAGAAGAGACGGCGATGCAGGTTCAAGAGCCGTCAGTTGTGCATTCAGGGGTCCGCCTATTCCTCCCTTTCTTTTCATTCATCCTTCTTTCTACTCACTTCCCACCCTTGGGTGGTGTAGCTTCCTCCATCTGATCCTATTTCCATCATTTTCTCCTTCTTCCATAGGTCCATGCGTCCCCATTCCTCTCCTTTTTCCCCGGATCCTCCAGATTTTCCCTCCTCTCACGATTCTAGGCCCCGGCCTATGTCATCCTTCCATCCCAATCTCGGGACATCACCTAATTCTTCCCCAGGACTTCCGGGTGTTGCTTCTGATCCTTTTCTGGCCCTGCCGGATGACTACTACTCTCCTTCTCCGGCCACGTCGGATGATCATTCTCTTTCTTCCTCATCTTCACATCAATCCTCTCACTGTCTTTCTATTCTCTCATCTTCTCCCTTTCAGGGTCATTGCCCTTTTTCATGCTGTTTTTGAGGATTTAGTCCACCTTGATCTCAGCTAATCTAGTTTATTCTGTATCTGGTTCCTTGTTATCAGGGCCTCAGTGCCTTGACGAGGGAGTTCTAGCCCTCGTCTCTCTTCCTTTTTTATCCCTTCTTCATCCAGTATGATGTCTGCCACTCCTCTGTGTCGAGGAATCTTTCAATCCTTTGCTCTCCTTTCATACTTTATCCTGACAAGCAAGGAATACAAAGCTACTCGCGCTCCTCAAAGCTCGATGATCGAGATCACTTCAGGATGCCGGTTTCCACGCCATGGATTTACAAAGGTATATTTATTTTAAGCAAAGAAACATGCCTTCATTTCCATTATTTCTATTGTTTTTGCATAGGGTTCTAATGCTATTCCTCAACATGGTTAAGTGACTTTTAGAAATTTGCTTAGTTCATTTAAAATGAGTTCGCTTCTGCAGCATCCTTAGGCCAGTGATAGATCCGCGCTGGGAGTCTAGTTCTTTCCCCGATCGTTGAGGGTGACATTTAAGCATGGGTTTTTCACACACTTCACGACAAGCCATAGCCGATCTCTCTAGTTCAACATCGTTGCTGCTTTGGCCATACCATGGGTATGCACAAAGGTCTTTTTCTTTTCTCTACTCGACCAAGTGCAGGGGCAAGAGATTGATGGATAAGATGACCAACCTAGGCGCTCCCTAATACGAGAGAGGTCTCAAATAAGGGTAGTCTTGACCATCGAAAGTGAGTTTTCATGCAATATCTAGCCAATAAGGGCTACCAAAATGAGAAAATGAATCCATGAAATATTATGAATCGAAGGCATGGCAAGAGTGGCAGTACAGTTCCCCGCGGGATGCTATGAGCCCGGTCGCATGCGTGCTTGATAAATATGGGTCTCAAAATCAAAGACACAAACCCCGGCGCAACAGACATACTCTTTGAGGGGTAGTGCCTTGGAAGGAAGTCAAAACCTGATGTCTCCCATCCTGCATAAAGCTTGTCTCCAATTTTCTTCTGTTTCTCCCTCTTAGGCTGGGTTGAATCTCGGGTATGGCCTTAGTAGGGGCACCGTTATTTAGAGGCGGTTGGTTGTGGTAAGTCACCCTAACATGCACGCCCTACTTAAGGGAAGTCTTTAATGAAAGGGGTAGGAACGACGATCCCTGGCCAGTAGTTTGAGCCCGTCTTTGGGTGCTGCAGATTGCTTTGTCAAAATCCAAAAAAATGAAATATTATCAAAATAAAAAAAATGAAATATTATCAAAATTCCAAAAAATAAATATGTCAAAATTCCAAAAAAAAATCAAATATGTCAAAATTCCAAAAAAGAAATCAAATATGTCAAAAAAATCCCAAAAATTTGAATATGGCAAAAAAAATCAGAAATATAAAAAATCCAAAAATACTTCTTTTTTGTTCTGTTTATTTTATCTTGAGGACAGATACGTAATATGTTTGCTAAGTGTGCAGGCTGCAAGTTCAAGCTTTACTTGCTCTATCTTTCACTCTGCTCATGTCCACATCTTTGATCTATTCTCATCTCTTCAATCCTATCTTTGGATCTATTCTGAAGCTCATGGCCTTCTCAGCTTTTGCTTATCTACTTAATCATATCTCCATGAGAGGCATTGTCCCACGATTTTGAACCTGGCGGTTCCGCTTCATCTGATCTTGGGCTTTGATTGAAGAATGTGTTTGTTGTCTTTATCATGTCTATGGTCCTCCATGTCTTCTGTTCCGATGTGTCCTTGTCATATGTGTCTATGTCCTCTCGTGTTGGTCGTATCTTTATCCCGCCGTGTCATTCATCACGCGTGTCCCCATCCTGCCATATCATTCATCGCACGTGTCTTTGTCCTCCGTGATATTGTCATCCCACGTGTCTTTGTCCCACCATGTCCTTATACCACTGCGTGTGCTGTCCCGCCGTGTGCGTATTTTCTTATCCCACCGTGCCTTTAGTCGCATGTATGCTTGCCATTTGTTTGTGTGTTATGTTTCATCCATCTTCGTTATGTTTGGTTGTGCCATGTTTCGTTCATATTTCTCTTATTATGTTGTGTTCATGTCATGCTCGTTCATATTCGTTCATGTTCACATCATATCATGTCATGTGGTTGTGTCTTATGATGAAAATCCATAAAAGTAGAAATTAAAAATTCTAAAAAAGATGCCGTTTCGCTTGGCAGGTAAGTCAGGTATGGCTCTCTATCCCTGCTCATTGTTGCATTATTATATGATATATACGTTATTATAGCCTCTCAAGGACCGGCTAGTTGGCCGTGTATTCTAGGATCTGATGTCCCCCTTTAACAAAAATGATGATGATCTAGGAACATATGGTTAATCGTTGGATAGGTCGCTCGGTTGAGTCGAGTGGGGGACGATGGACTCTGTCTCGCAGGCCGTGGTTGCAAGAAGACTCTTGACCCCATTTTGCTCAGTCTAGCAATATTATCCTTGAGTACTTTCTATTTTATCTTTCTTTGCATTCGTTTTGATGATTTCTTTATTTTAGACGAGCATGCATCATGTCATTTTGAGCATTCATGCCTCGTGATCCATTCAAATATTTCTCCTCAGCAATGGTTAATTGCACTTAAGCTCTCTTAGGTAAGAGATTCCTCATTCCACTCTGAATTCAAATGATTTTTCTGATCTTGCCGCTTGGTCTGTTTGCCCAGTGTGATTCCTGTCTGGATTTTATCTCAGTCTTATTCTCCTTTCTAGCACTTACGCTGTGTTCTTTCCGACCCACTCATTGTCCGTGGATTGTGTCCTCAAAGAGGCTAGTCGTGTTTCCTTTTCCTCCTTAGTTAGTTCTCCAGACATGTCTCATCCTTGTCAATCATTCCTTGTGGTTAGTTCGGTATTTTCGGGAGAATTCCTATCGCTTGTTGGTTGTGACGGGTGTCTTTTTGCCTTGATGCCCGCTTTTCAGTTCTCTCCGCTTTATCTCCGCTTCATCTCCATTTCACGTCGCTATCACTTTCGCTCCATCTCCTTTCTATTCCATTTCACCTTCGCGTCGCTTTCGCTCATTCCCTTGCAAAGCGGACATCAAGGAGGGGCATCTGTTGACACCCGTTTTAGCCCACAAGTTGTGTCATTTCTCTTATTCATCATTTTTGATGTCCCGAATTAGCCATTATTTTGGAGCTTCCTGGGATGGATTTTGAGCCCATTTTTACCATTCCTTATCCTTTGAGTCTTGGAGATCATGATTTTTTTAGAGCCCTGGAGCTTATCTTATCAAATTCGGGCTTCCAAGTCAACTTACGGCCCATTTAGGCTGGCTTCTCTCAAGTAATCGGCTCTCTCTCACTATGCAGTCCTAAAAGTCATTCTTTTTCACCCTCTTCCAGTCCTATATTCAAAAAGTTGTCCTCACCAAAGTTGTTCCTCTTTTAAAGATCTACAACTTCTTCTTCTACACCGTTGGCCAGTTCTGCCCCGATTGTGAGCTATTCGCATTTTTCCGGCGTGTTGTGCTGTTCACCTATGTCCCAGAATTTTCCTCTCTCTTCCAGCCCCATTTTCTCCCTCTTCTGATCATTTTCTCAACTTGCTTTCTTCATGAAAGTTGTTCCTCTCTCAGTTATCTACAATTTCTTCTTCTACCACTTTTGCTAGTTCTGTCTTGTTTGAGAGATACGCTTTAATTTCTGAAGTCGCGCGTAGTCTGCCTAAAATCTTTCTCCATCAATGTGAAGACCCTACATAGGTGCGTTACATCAGTGTGATGGTCCTACAATAGACCGTCACACCAAAACTTGTCCGAAACACCCTGTTCAACACCCAGAATGTGGCGGTCCTACCTTAGACCGTCAGAGTCCATGTGACGGTCTAGTATGGGTGCGTTACACCAAAACTCATCCGAAAATGTCCCGTTTGACCCCCAGAGTGTGACGGACCTACCCTAGTCCGTTACATAACTCTGACGGTCGTATGATAGACCGTTACACGCACCTGAGAGTCCAATTTGTGCTGGACTCTACTCCGTTTCTGTGCGTCGTGGCCCCCTTGCAGAGTCCATAACTTCTTGAATTCTACTCCGAATTGAGCGCCGTTTGTTCCTATGGTTTCTCCTTGGTATTATATTGAATTCAGTCCAAAGAACTACAAATTTCATTGGCTATCTCGCACAGAATCATGCTCGAAAGATCAGGATTTAAGTATCCTAGTTCAACTCAAACTCTGTAGATAAGGCTCTGGGGCTGCCTTCCAAGAGCCATATCTTCTAGAATCCTCCTCCGAATTGATCCCCGTTTGTTCCTATCTCTTGTCCTTAGTATTATCTCGAGTTTGATCTAGAGAAATCGATTTATCTTGGACTCTATCTCCAGGAATCGTGATAAGAAGATGAGGCTTTCTTATAAAACTCTATAAAAATTGCCCAGTTCGCAGTCGCGACGGGGGGCTCTTTCTGGACGTGGGGCGAAGCCATGCTACAACGCCAACTCACAACTTTGACCCTATCTTGAAGAGGGAAGTATTAGCTTTCCATTGCATCATTCTGGGCTTGATTTCATGGTCTACACTCTTAGTTCTAGTCTCCTCAAAATCACAAATCATCACAGTTTTCTGCACTTTTCTGCTACACATGCGTTTTTCTCCGTTTTGCGTCATTGATTTCTCTCTATTCTCTCAATCAAATCTCGTGATTTCAAATCTCATGCATGCACAACACACCCACCTATCTTTTCCACCCTTCCACAGGGGTTAAAAACCTCCCCCGGTGCGTTCTCCCCCTTTTATTCATGCTATTTTATCACTTTGGGCAGATTTCTACACTTCATGTTCTAATAGGTTTTTACCTTTGTGTTTCATCTTTATTTTGCAGGAGAGCATGAATACAATGTGAGGCCCTCTTCCTCTAGCCGGCTGGAAGGAGAGGAGGTCGATCCCATACCATTCCTCGCATCCCGTTCTTAAGCGCGATCAAGTCTTCATCCCTTTCCGAGGTACACGGCGCCGTTGCACTCCTTTCTTCATCCTTGCGGCGTTGTTAATCCTTGGTGGCGATCACAGTTAGTATTTCTATCCTTTCATCCCCCTTGTCTTTGATTCACATGTTTATGCATGTATGTATTTAAAGGGGGCGGGATAGGAATCTAATTTAAAAAATAAATCTACAAGTAGCTCTCTCAACGGCCGAGGCTGAGTATGTAGCCGCCGGAAGTTGTGGAGCCCAAGTACTTTGGATCAAAAATCAATTGCTTGATTTGGATGTTGAAATAAAATGTGTTTCAATCTTGTGTGACAATACAAGTGCAATCAATTTATCAAAAAACCATGTTCAACACTCTAGGACCAAGCATATAGACATTCGGCACCATTTCTTGAGAGATCATGTAGGCAAGGGGGTTTTTGAGATGAATTTTATTGATTCTCATAATCAATTGGCCGATATCTTCACAAAGCCCTTAAACCAAGAGCAATTCAATAAGATTAGAAGGGAACTTGGCATGTGCAAGGGTGAGGGCATACGCACTTAGGTCGGCATTAGGATGAGTGATGCATATCAGAAGCATTAAGGGTAGATAGTATGACATGCATCACCATGTTGTGTGTTTTTACTCTTTTTTGTATGATATCATCCTGCATGCGTGATTGTAAATATATATATATATATATACCCCTCCTTGAAAAATTCTAAAACCCAATACTCCTTGACAAATAAATGTCAACAAATGACCTAGGGACACTAGGCAGTAACTGAGGGGGAGCTTTCAGAAAAACCTCTTACGTTGATTCATCAGAAGTCATTTATTAAAATTCTCCCCAAAGAAGCAAAAAAAGAAAAAGAAAAAGAAAAAGAAAAAGAAAGAAAACAAAAAAAAGAGGGAAAAAGAAACAAAACAAAAAGGGGGATGAATACCAACAAGTGAAAGGAGCTCGAATAAGGCAGGAGATGTGGAGGCATTCAATCAAAAAAAAAATTACAAATGGGGGTTTATGGGCCAATCGACCATTTTGGTCGACCGGCCCACCCAATTCGGTCGACCAAAACCGGCGAACCGGTTCGACCGGGACCCGACCGACCCCCTACTTAAGGGGTTTTCTCCCCTTCTTCTCTCCTTCCAACCCATCCATTCTCTCTCCCATACTTTTTCCTAACCCTAAACCTCAAAACCCCCTCTCCACAAGCCCTAAAACTCCACCGTTCTTTCATCCGCACAACCTCCGTTGGATTCGTCACCATCTCGGGACGCGATCTCCACAGTTGCTTGTGCAGTCGTACAGCTTCTTCCTAGATTCCAGAGCGTGGAGAAAGTCTGTCCAAGCCTCCAGAAGTGTTCCTTAGTCCACTTCCATCCCACGAGTTGAGTCTACTCTCTTCGGAAGGGTTTCATAGCGGGTTTCCAAGTCTAAGATGCCGCCTAGACGGAGCTCTCAGTGTTCCAGTCAAGGGGAAGCCAGCGATCAGGGGCGAGAGACCTCGACTCACCCACGGCAGGCACCGAAACCTCGTCGTGCACCCCATCTACCTCCACGGCCCATCATCAACCCTCGCCTGGTTGATTTTCAGGAGGTGACTGAGATTTTACCAGATTTGTTTACACTTTTTGCAGTTCAAGACGGATGGACTGACTTTGTCTCCAGATATACTAAGTATTATCCAAACCTAGTCCAGTAATTTTATGGGAATCTAGTTGAGAGGAATGGAGAATTATTTACAGTCGTCCAGGATATTGAGATACATATTGCACCCGACCTCTTTCGACGTGCCTTAGGAGTCTCAGTCTAGGTGCCAATATGTCTTTTGCACATGGTGAAGTGGAGGATACATTCATTGCTATGACAGGTTGTGATTATATTCGGGGTGTGAGTGATCTCATCCGGTTAAATGCCAATTACTTTACACCACTGCAGCATGTTCTACACCACATGCTCACTACCTTGATTTATCCAAAAGGTGGAAGTAGAAATGAAGTGACAGTGGTTCATAGGTTCCTCTTTTACCATGTCATGAATGGGAACTCCGTGAATATGGGTCAGCTCATGACTGATTTGATTGACTCATGCCAAACCAACTTTGGCGATCTTTACCTTATGCATCACAGTTGACAGGAGTCTTTATCTATGTTAGGGTAGATTTGGCAGATGAAAGGTCACTTCAAGTTCGCCAAGATGATATCTACAATGAACACAATATTTTTTATGATCTTGGATATTACTGGGGTGAAGATGGTGAGCTTACCAAGGATATTCCCACCTATGCAGAATAATTTGCAAATGAAGAAGAACCACAACAGCAGCAGGATCATGGGGATGCACCCCCTCCAGTTCAGGCGGAGGATCAGCATCCCCCACCTTCACCTCGCCATATGGATCAGGAGATGCCACCTCCTCCACAGGTTTTTCCCGGGGAGTCCTCTACTCAGGGTGCTGGTTATCCTACTTGGGGGAATTATGAGGCTCTAGATAGGCGTATCTTAGGCATGGAAACCCGAATTGACTCATCCCTTGGGCGGCTGGACACCTTCATGGACACTATGACTGGCCAGATGGACTCTTTCACCGATGCTCTGGATTCCATTTCTACCCACATGGCCACTCTCTTTGCTAGCCACGAGGATAACCGTGAAGCTATCCGGCTAAATAATCATGCACTTCTCAGCATCAATGCACAGCTGAAGCATCACGACCATGTTCTACATTCCATTGAGGACTGTCTTCCTCCTCCTCCTGCTCCTGCTCCTTCTGCTACTGGCTCCAGCGATGATAACGGTGCTTCGGATGATGATGCTCGTGAGGGGACTCCAGATCACCCCGCTCCATAGCTGTCCTTGTGTTTTCGACATGTCATATCTGTCCACAAATCTTCTATCCCACTCCCCATTTTGATGATGCCAAAGGGGGAGAAGTAAAGTAGTTATGACAGGTCTTATATCAGTTATGCACTTTGTTTGTTTGCTTGAATGCTTGCGTCATTGTGAGTTGAGTCAGTGTGAGTTCTTTGCATTGAGTTCTTTGCATTTTGTAAGCTTGCATTTTGTGCCTTGCATTTTGTGAGTCGTGTTGAAAGACTTTGCAGTGTGTCAATCCTTGTATTAGATCCATGAACTGAAAGGACATGCACTTGATATTGGCAACCTACTGGTTCTACGTGCTTTATTTAATATCAACAACTGGGCATATATGAATGATTCAAATGAATTGTTTCTTGGTTGACACGTCTATGCACTTTTCTACTCGTGTCTTGTCATCATCAAAAAGGGGGAGATTGTTGAGTCTCCTTGAATGATTTTGATGATAACAAGACTCAGAGTTAAGGTTTTATCTCGGTCCGTGTCTATGGAATCAAAACACGAGTCAAGGGGGTTTGAGTTTGAGTTTGAGTTTAAAATATCCTGTGGAAAGCTCAAAGGTTCTATTTGAATCAATGTTTTCAAACTGAGTTAATTAAGTCAAAACAAACCCCAAAATGCATGAAACAAGCATCCACTTAAAGACATTGTCATTTGGATATATTTCATTGGGCTAACAATTCATTTTTTACAGGTCTGGGACATTCCGGTCGACCAACGTACTAGGGGCGGTCGACCAGAATCGCCAGAACCGAAAAAACTCCAACCCTGCAGGATTTTGGTCGACTGCCAACTATCGGCCGGTCGGCCGGTTCTTCCAGCAACGGAATCCTCAACTTCTGCAAAAGTCCGGTCGACCGCCCTCATACTTCCGGTCGACCGCAAGCCCCGAGACAGCCCTTTTTGACTTTCTGGTTCAAGCTCAAGAAGAGGCCTTTTCTCCCATTTGTTTAAACCAATTGCCCCCAACCAAGCCATGATTTGTGGATCTGGTCTAGGGCTTGTCTAATGCCCTTCCATGATCTATAAAAAATCTCATTGGGGTCAAAAACCCAAAGGCTTTAAGAAGGAAGATCAAGGGGAGATTATCAAGGAAGGAGGTGTTGGTATTGTAGCCATGAACAGTGATCCATGGGAATACTCTTCATCCAGGAGCTGAAGTTTTCAAGGGCAAATCTACATCCAAATCAAGTGGAGATCAAGTTGGGAGCAAGCTTCATCCTATACCACCTTCATCCACTAAGGGGGAGCTTGTTTTGTGTTTTCATTCTTTGTTCTTCTTCTTCCATTCTTGTTTGAGCTGAGTTGTGTCTTCTTGTAACCTTCAATCACTTTTGTGTGTGTGTGTGGATCTAGACAGATCCGTGTGTGTGTGAGTTCTTCATCGTTCTTCACCGTTCTTGTGTGTCGGTGCTCTTGCACCTTTTGGGAGTTCTATACTCTTCACGTGTGTGTGTGTATGGTGTTGAACTTGTAACTTCCTTCAAGATAGTGTGTGAATCCTCACGGTGTGTGAGGGGTGGACGTAGGTTGCCGTTGTTGCATCCGAACCACCTAAAAATCATTGTCTCTTGAGTGGTTTGATCCATATCTTCTACCTCCAATTCTGTCCTTGCTTATTAGTATAGTGCATCTATTAGTTCTTGCATTAATATTGTTCGCCCTACAATTGATAATCACCTCTGCGCTAAAATCTGTTAAGGCTTTGTTAAAAATTGTTGATACCCAATTCACCCCCCTCTTGGGTGCCATTTGATCACCGGACTTCATGCCATGTCTGGATGTTCTTGCCTATGCTGGATTGCCTTCCTTGGCGTGTATGTGCCCCTTGAGCTTCTAAGGGGTTTTTATAGAGGAAGACGAAAGGTCAAGGAAGGGTTTAAGCGGACCAAGTTGGGGGCTAAACTTGGTCCGGATAAACCCTTAGAAAAAACATTTTTTTTCTTACGAAGTGGGGGAGGGAGGGGTTTACGCGGAGGTAGCATTGGGTTTTTTGCTTGAAAAATCTTTTTTTTTTTGTTTTTGGATGGGTTTAGGCAGACCAAACCTGGGGCAGGGTTTGGTCCACCCAAACCCTTGAGGGTTGGCGCGGCCAGGGCTGGGGTTTTTTGTAAAAAAAACTTTTTTCATTTTACCAGGGGTTTAGGCTGACCAACCTGGGGGGTCAGGTTGGTCCGCCTACCCCCCCCCCCCCAGGGTTGAGTTCAATAGAGAAGTTTATTTCCCTTTCGAGCGGTAAACTAGATAGTTCGGATGGAAAGACGTCGGGAAACTCTCGTACAATAGGGATTTCTTCAAGGATGATTTCCTTGGACTCGATAATGATTATGGAAGCAAGGAAAGCTTCACAACCTTGCGAGATGAGTTTCCAGGCATGAAGAGAAGAAATGAGAATGGGATGCTTCCTATACTTGATGCCAAGGAAAGAAAATCGTGGAAGATCTGGTTTATGAAAAGAGATTCTCCTATTGCGACAATTGATATCGGCATAGTGGTCACATAACCAATCTACGCCTAGAATAGCATCGTAGCCTTCCATGTCAAGGCATACAAGGTTTGCGGGAAGATTATGACCTTCTATGGTGACCTCACTATCAGGGTAGTGGGTTGTAAGTTTAGTTCCGGGACCTAAAGGTGTTGTGATAGCTAGATCCGAAGGTGAAGGGACAGGTGAAACTGGTAAAGTTTGTTGTGCCTCTTAGGCACAAGCATGTGCTATGTCGCCTTGATGATAGCAATGCTATTTGGTTTTGATGATAGCAAGGCAGTGAGTGCATTTGAGTGCATTTGATATTGTATTTTGATGATAGCAATGTTATTATGTTTTGATGATTACAATAAACAAAGTGCATTTCTATGCATTCTTATTCTTGAGCATTCTGCATATTGATAGCAACATGAATGATGATGTTTAGCATTGATGGCATTTGCTCTTTATATATATGCATTGCATTATGTCAGATATCATGTCTCTGCATATATCATGTCTGGGTAGCAAAGTCTATACACTGGATTGTGTATTTGTGCATCATGCAAGTCTATACATTGGACTCTCGTTTAAGCCTATGCATTACATTGGTTAAGTGTGCACAGCGTCAACGCACTTCATTAGAAGTGTGTACAGCGTCAACGCGTGAAGTCTGTACAGCCGGGTCATATGCTTCTAAGTCTATGCATTACTGTTCATGCATCAGTATTCATCAAGTCTGTACAGCATGTCTCTCACGTTGGAAGTCTATACATTGGTGTGGGTCATCCAAGTCTGTACACTTGCTGCACTGTTCAAGCTCATACACTGGCAGCTCTGCTTAAGTCTATACATTCGCTGCAGAGATCACTGTCAAGCCTGCACATTGGTCTTCGATTTCAAGTCTATACACTGGCTTATTCTCCAAGTCTATACAGCCTTTTGCTTCGCCAAAGTCTGTACATTGGTCTGCATAGGCTAAGTGTTTACATCGTCTGCTGTGAGGACAGCAAGTCTGTACACTGGCCTTCTTTCATGATAAACTACAAGTCTACACATTCAACACTGTTCTTCAAAGTCTGTACATCAGATTGTACTTCATCTTCGTGCTGTTTCTGTACTTGAGTCTGCGTGTTGTTTCCCCTCACTAACATGAAAAGATCTCGTGTCGTATGAGCTTACAACACTTCGTGTTGATTTCCTTGCGTGACAGGAAAGCTTGTATGAGGTTAGACTTCGTGTCGTTTCCCTTGTCTCATTTGTCTTCGTGTTGTTTTTTGCTTTAGTGTCTTCATGTTGTTTTTATTTTGATTGTCTTCGTGTTGGTTCAATGTCTACGTCTTCGTGTTGTTTTAGTGTTCTGTCTTCGTATTGGTCTTACGTAATCAAGTCGAGTCTGTTTGTGTTGTCCGCGTGTCGTTCGTAAGTTCGTGCAATTTTCTCTTCGAGTCGTTTTCACTCCGTGTCGATTTCAGTTTTTGACTTCGTGTTGATTTCAACCCATGTCAATTCTGTTTTGTCTTTGTGTCGTTTTCACTCCGTGTCGAAACCTGTGTTTCATCTTCGTGTTGTTTTCATAACTTCGTGTCGTGTTTGTTACACCTCGTGTCGTTTTCCGTTTTGTGTCTTCGTGTCGTTTTTGTTCTTCCTAGACCTTGTGTCTTTCTTGTGTTGAAACCACACTTCGTGTTGGTTTCTGTTTTGTCTCCATGTATCTCGTGTCGTTCTTCTTTTTACCTTGTGTTGTTTTATAACTTCACTTCGTGTCGTTCTCGCTTTAACCACACTTCGTGTTGCTTTACGTAGACCTTGTGTCTTACTTTGTTTGCAAACACTTCGTGTCGGTTTCTGCTGTCACCCCGTGTTGTTCTCGTGTTATCGTTTATGTCTGTGTGGTCTTACTTCGTGTTACTTACTGTTGTACATCTAGTGCTTACTGACTTCGTGTCGTTTTCCCTATTGTGTCCTCGCGTTGTCTCCGTGTCGTTGCTATTTGTCACTTCGTGTTGTTTCGTTTTAACCTCGTTCAAGTTTCTTCTAAAGTACTGTTCTTCTGATAATCTATACAGAGGTGTTCCTTAAATTGATTACTTATCCGATACTCTGTTTTACAGGTGCTCTAATCGTGAAGCAGTACGTGATACAAGGCTGCATCCGGCACATGATCCAAGATGCAGAGGAGCCTCCACGTGGTCCGAAATATTAGGGCAGGAAACGTGGGAGGCACACGCGTTTTATGCCCTATCCACCTACTGCTGCTGCTATATATAGGAGCCTTCGTCCACAGATGAAGGTGATCGAGTTGGCAAAAAGAAAAGCTCATACAGAGAGCCACGATCCAGATAGAAAAAGAAAAGGAGGAATAGAAGAGCAGAAGGAGAAGAAGAAAGAGTGAAGAAAGAAGAAAGAGTAAAAAAGAAGAAGTGCAGCAGAGAGAGTGAGAGATTAGGAGAGTAGAAGAAAGAAAGAGAGAAGAGCAGAGATTGAGAGAGTGAAAGAGAAGAAGAAGAAGAAGAAGAGATGAGAAGAGGAAGAAAAGCTTACCTGAAGATCCGTCTACTGGACCGTGGATCAAATCCAGGCCAGTCAGCTCCGTTGAGAGCCACATTATGTGTTTCGTTTTTCAGCTTTCTGTTTTGCTGAAGTTATTTTTCGTTTATTGTTTTTCCTTTGTTTTCTGGTTTGCTGTGTTTCCGATACTCTGTAGAGAGGTCGGGGTTCCTCCTGTTAGTTCAGGAGAAGGGAGATTGATACCTCCGGTTGCAAGCAGCAGGTGGGCTGCTTGTGGGTTCCCTCCGGGTTGGAGGAAGGGAGATTTACCTCCGGTTGTGCTTCCCTCTGGGGTTCAGAGGAAGAGAGACTTGGGTCTCTAGGTTTCCCTCCGGGTTGGAGGAAGGGAGACTTGTCTCCGGTTCTGGGCTTGTGGATTCAAGTCCAGGGGTTCCCTCCAGGTCTGGAGGAAGAGAGACCGTGTGTCTCTGGTTTGCTAGTGACTGGTGTCACTAGTGGTTCCCTCCGGTTGGGAGGAAGAGGGGAGGCTGTTCCCCTGGTCAAGCTGTTTGGCAGCATTTGTTGCAGACTGAGTCTGCTGTCTCTAGCGTGAGCTAGTGGAAGCCACACTCGGTTTGAGTGTGGGGTGGATGTAGGTCTGGAGGACCGAACCACCTAAAAATCCTCTGTGCAGTGGTCTGATTTCTCTATATGTTTTGCTTCCGCTAGATGTTTGCATAGGGGCGCTCCAAGTGGTTGATCAGATCTTGTTCTGAGTGTTTAATCCGTTGAGTGAGCGAAAGTTTATTTGAGTGGAAGAATGGTGCTACTGCTAATTAGTCTTTCAGATTTGATACATCTGTCTAGTTAGCACTCTAGATAGTTAGTGAGCATCATAACCTTTTAATTGGGTAAAGGTTTTTAAAGGGTTATATTCATTCACCCCCCCTCTGAATACTGCACCGAACCTAACAATTGGTATCAGAGCAGGTCTCTAATCTATCTGATCTAACAATCTGCAGAGGATCCTGCTGGTTTGTTTGGTGTTTTTCAGAGTGTGCTTTCTGTGTTCGTAGCTTTGATTCTCCGTCTTAGTGCTTTGTCTTGCTTATTTGGTTTAGGTGCTTCAGTTTGTTCTGAGCTTTCAGATTGTTTGCAATGGAGCCAATCGTGCTGAAGGCTAGCTCCAGCAAAGTAAACAGATCCAGCCACAGTGGATCATCAAGCAACAAAAGTAGCCTCTCGCGGTCTGAAATTGATGAAGACCACATTGGAATGATGATTACTAACTTCAGGAAATTTCTGAGAAAAAGAGAAGGAAAGCTTGACGGTAGCAAACAGCAAACAAGGTATAACTCTAATCCTGCCAAGATTGCTGACACTAATGTTTGCTACAAATGCAGGAAGGCTGGCCACACAAAGGATGATTGTCCAGAGGTATTGAAACTCAAAGGGAACACCTCGGACATTGATAGAGAAGGAAGAAAGTCCATATGCTTAATGGCCAACCGGGGAAGTGATGGTGAGGAAACTTCATCTCAGGTAAGCTCCGAATCAGATGGATACACTTTTGATGAATTGATAGTAATGTATAAAGATCTATTCAAAGTATCCAAGAAATTAAAATCTGAAAACAAGAAATTGAGAAAAGAAGTGAAAACTTTGAAATCTGAAAAGGAGCACATTAGAGAAGATAATTCTTGTAAAGGTTGTGCCATTCTCGAAGACATAATTAATGAGTTTAAGTCTGATGACATTCTTCAAAAAGAACAAATAAAATCTCTAAAAGAAGAAAATGTCTACTTAAAGGATCAAAATAAAAGGCTAATGGTTCTTAATACTGTATTCTCTGAGAAATGGCTGTCAATTGAAAAAGGAAAAGCTGTTTATGATGAAAATTCAAAAAGTTTGAACAGTCTAGAACAAGAAATTGAGAAGTATAAAACTGCAAACCAAGTTCTAAGCGATTGTGTAAATTACAGTGAACAGGAAATAGCCAGTTATGAACTTCACATTGCTAACTTGGAAGATAAAATTCATAATCTGGAAAATTCAGCTATTGAGTCTGCCAAGATTAAAGGAAAAATGAAAACTGTTGAGAAGAGGAAGGATGATAACTCTGAAGGGGGAACAAATTGCTGTTCTGATGTTAAGAAAATCACTAAAAACCAGCTATATACAACCTTTGTCCAAAGCACTAATGTAGCTGGTACTTCAAGGCAATCCCCAAAACAAAATGAAAATCAGAAGTCACCTTCAAAATCTGTCTTTCAGTTTAAAGCCCAGAAAATTGAAAAGCAAACAAAATCTATTGAGAATAATCAGAAATTGAAAAGAAAGAGTCAAACAAAGAAGGCTAAGAATATTTCTGGTTGTACTCTAAATTTGCTAGTTCTGCTGAATCTGATGGGCCAATACATAATGCTCATGCTTCCTGTACTCGTTCACATACACCTAGGAACTCACATGATAGAAACCATGTTCCTAGGAAATCTGATGCCTCTTGTTACTACTGTGGTAGGCATGGTCATTATATGGATGACTGCAGAGTAATGATAAGGGATGATATGATGCATGATAAAACTCTTCCAAATAATCATCACCACCCCAAAAGAAACATGTCTTCCTCAAACCAACATATCATTTGTTACAATTGTAACAGACGTGGTCATAAAGTTGTTGAGTGTTGGTTTAGGCCTTCATGGGGATTTACTGGCTCAAGAGGTAAGCATTCTAGGTGCATTGAATGTGGTAAGTATGGGCATGCAGTCAAGGACTGCTGGTTTGTTCAGGGAAATCATTTTAATTCCAAATTTGTAAGATTCCCTCCAAACAAAAATTTCTTGGGCAGAAATAAAGCTGGTCTTAAAGAAAAGACTCTTGGTTGTTATGAATGTGGAAAACCTGGCCACCGAGCTTCTGAATGCTGGTGGGCAGGTAATGGTAAATCAAAATTTCATGCTTACAACAGAACAATTCATGCTCATTATCATAGGTCTCATGCTGCTGTTGATATGCATCACAGGACCAGAAAATCTGCTGTTTCATGTAGATATTGTGGTAAACTTGGTCACTCTATGGACAATTGTTTTCTGATGAAATTTGATGACCATGTTGCTAAGAAACTGTTTAGAACACCTGATAGGGGTAGTGCAGGACCCAAGACTGCTTGGGTCTATGCAGGATCAACTTGATTGACTTGCTGCAGATGTGCCTTGGAAGGAGAAATAAAAGGGGTCAACCAAGGCACTCAAAAAGAAAACCCCATGATTCAATTCAGGTCAGTTCTGAAATCTGTTTTAAATTCCATTATCTGAAATTGTGAGCATGAAAATTGTGAGTTTCATGTTGATTTGCTTGGTTGATTTTTTTTACTCTTCATGTCTAGCTGATCAGTCTGCACTCCAGACTCAACTATTGAATTCAATTCTGCATATCTGATGCTCTTCTCTTGCTATATGTTGAACTGAATCTGAATGCTTCTTTAGTGTATACAGTTGATGCACTATATAGACTCTGTGTCCATGCATGTGTTTTGTGTTAATGCATTGCATGCTTGTTATTGAATGCATACTTGGACTGATTGTGTATAGACTGATTGTCATTGCATGTGTCAATGATGCTGTTCAATGCATGAAGGACTGCTTTATGTTGCATTGTCCTTGTTAACCCTGGTATATCAAATGGTATGTTACTAAAAGGCAGGGAAATCTGCCCGGAGGTTCCTACCATGTGTGAGATGGTCTTTGAGACCAGGTCCTCCGCCTAGTACCATGGGTCTAGTTTTCATGTAGAACAGTGTACTGCATCATATGTTGAAAAAATCTGAAAATTTAAAATGAAGATGATGCATTTGATAAATTCTCTCTCTGATTGAACAAAGCATGAATTCTTCTTGAGCATATTCTAAAATTATGAGCAGTTCATTAATTCTATTTCATGCACTTTGTCAGGAGGAGTTTGACTAATGTTGCATAGTCTGCATGTAAAACAGTCTAATGCATAGCATATTTTTGCATCATGGTGTCAGGGGGAGCTGAGAGTTCTATTCAATTCATTGAATCCTTGGTACTTCTCATTGTCCCCTTACAACTCATTCATATTCACTGTCATCAGATGCTATGGATCATAATGCTTATTGCTATCCTTTCCCCATTTCTTCACTAAACAACAGCTTTGCATCTGGTTTAGTACATTGAATGGTGATTATTGCAACTGTTCACTTATAAGAATCACATTTACAAATTGAAAAGAACTAAAAGTTTAACCTTTATAAATTGGAGAGTTAAGTGTCTGCACTTCAGAATTTGAGATAAAAGAAAACTTTTATAGCTCTTAATCTTTGTCTCATAGCTAAAATAGAAAAAGTTTTTTTGTAATGCCTAAATGTGTAGAACTGGATATGTCTAGAACAGGCTAATAAGAGTGTGTACTGATTTTTTAAACAATCACTCTAAAAGAATTAAGGGCAGCAGTAAATAAGTTCATTAATGTTAAGAACTGAACATAGTAACAGAGCAATGGCTGATTGCACTGAGAAACTGTGAACTCCTCCAAAGAAGTAGAAAAATTCACATGTCATGAAGTGCTTTAGACTATCTCTGTTCATAGGGTCAAATCTATAGGGGGAGTCCTCACCAAGTAACTGAGGGTACTGGCCTCTAATCAAGGTGTACCCTTAATGTCAAAAGTGAAGACTATTCTTTGTGGGTTTTGATCTGAAATAGGTCTAGTAGTTTATGCCTAGTAACTGGGGGTACTTACCTCTGATCAAGGTGTACACCTAATGTCAACAGCATAAATGCCACTGATCTATTTACTCAGTTCAGGTTCAGAAATTGAAAAATGAAAATCACACTGCTGTAACCCTTTGAAAATCAAAAGTCTATGAGTGGAAATTGTTTTTATTAATACATATTCAAGTTGCCTCTCTTGAATTTCCTTGTTTAATCATAAAAGGGTATTATGTCTGACTTATCTATTAATACCATGTGCCCTAGATTCATTGCTATAAATGGAATCTAAAACTCTTTTTCAGGGGTCAGGTGTTTTACTCTAGAATTATAACTGTTAAACCTGAATCTTTGTCAAAATTGTATGTTGCTGATTTTTAAACTTTAACAGTTGCTTATAATCATGCTTCCTTTCTGAACCTATGATTCAGCTGTTGTCAAGTGACCCTCCTACTTTCTCTACCTTGTTTATCTGTTCATATTCCTTCTCAAAGGGGGAGCTTCTATTTAGGGGGAGAAATAATTCAGGGGAGTCTTACTTTCAAGGGAAAAATGTTCTAGAGGAATTTGCATGCATATTGCACTTTGCACTCATATTTTTACTATTTTTCTCTTTTTGATCATGTCAAAGGGGGAGAAAATCTTGTGTGTGATTCACTGTCACATTGTGTTGCCTCACTGTCACATTGTGTTGCCATCATCAAAAAGGGGGAAAATGTTGTGCCTCTTAGGCACAAGCATGTGCTATGTCGCCTTGATGATAGCAATGCTATTTGGTTTTGATGATAGCAAGGCAGTGAGTGCATTTGAGTGCATTTGATATTGTATTTTGATGATAGCAATGTTATTATGTTTTGATGATTACAATAAACAAAGTGCATTTCTATGCATTCTTATTCTTGAGCATTCTGCATATTGATAGCAACATGAATGATGATGTTTAGCATTGATGGCATTTGCTCTTTATATATGTGCATTGCATTATGTCAGATATCATGTCTCTGCATATATCATGTCTGGGTAGCAAAGTCTATACACTGGATTGTGTATTTGTGCATCATGCAAGTCTATACATTGGACTCTCGTTTAAGCCTATGCATTACATTGGTTAAGTGTGCACAGCGTCAACGCACTTCATTAGAAGTGTGTACAGCGTCAACGCGTGAAGTCTGTACAGCCGGGTCATATGCTTCTAAGTCTATGCATTACTGTTCATGCATCAGTATTCATCAAGTCTGTACAGCATGTCTCTCACGTTGGAAGTCTATACATTGGTGTGGGTCATCCAAGTCTGTACACTTGCTGCACTGTTCAAGCTCATACACTGGCAGCTCTGCTTAAGTCTATACATTCGCTGCAGAGATCACTGTCAAGCCTGCACATTGGTCTTCGATTTCAAGTCTATACACTGGCTTATTCTCCAAGTCTATACAGCCTTTTGCTTCGCCAAAGTCTGTACATTGGTCTGCATAGGCTAAGTGTTTACATCGTCTGCTGTGAGGACAGCAAGTCTGTACACTGGCCTTCTTTCATGATAAACTACAAGTCTACACATTCAACACTGTTCTTCAAAGTCTGTACATCAGATTGTACTTCATCTTCGTGCTGTTTCTGGACTTGAGTCTGCGTGTTGTTTCCCCTCACTAACACGAAAAGATCTCGTGTCGTATGAGCTTACAACACTTCATGTTGATTTCCTTGCGTGACAGGAAAGCTTGTATGAGGTTAGACTTCGTGTCGTTTCCCTTGTCTCATTTGTCTTCGTGTTGTTTTTTGCTTTAGTGTCTTCATGTTGTTTTTATTTTGATTGTCTTCGTGTTGGTTCAATGTCTACGTCTTCGTGTTGTTTTAGTGTTCTGTCTTCGTATTGGTCTTACGTAATCAAGTCGAGTCTGTTTGTGTTGTCCGCGTGTCGTTCGTAAGTTCGTGCAATTTTCTCTTCGAGTCGTTTTCACTCCGTGTCGATTTCAGTTTTTGACTTCGTGTTGATTTCAACCCATGTCAATTCTGTTTTGTCTTTGTGTCGTTTTCACTCCGTGTCGAAACCTGTGTTTCGTCTTCGTGTTGTTTTCATAACTTCGTGTCGTGTTTGTTACACCTCGTGTCGTTTTCCGTTTTGTGTCTTCGTGTCGTTTTTGTTCTTCCTAGACCTTGTGTCTTTCTTGTGTTGAAACCACACTTCGTGTTGGTTTCTGTTTTGTCTCCATGTATCTCGTGTCGTTCTTCTTTTTACCTTGTGTTGTTTTATAACTTCACTTCGTGTCGTTCTCGCTTTAACCACACTTCGTGTTGCTTTACGTAGACCTTGTGTCTTACTTTGCTTGTAAACACTTCGTGTCGGTTTCTGCTGTCACCCCGTGTTGTTCTCGTGTTATCGTTTATGTCTGTGTGGTCTTACTTCGTGTTACTTACTGTTGTACATCGAGTCCTTACTGACTTCGTGTCGTTTTCCCTATTGTGTCCTCGCGTTGTCTCCGTGTCGTTGCTATTTGTCACTTCGTGTTGTTTCGTTTTAACCTCGTTCAAGTTTCTTCTAAAGTACTGTTCTTCTGATAATCTATACAGAGGTGTTCCTTAAATTGATTACTTATCCGATACTCTGTTTTACAGGTGCTCTAATCGTGAAGCAGTACGTGATACAAGGCTGCATCCGGCACGTGATCCAAGATGCAGAGGAGCCTCCACGTGGTCCGAAATATTAGGGCAGGAAACGTGGGAGGCACACGCGTTTTATGCCCTATCCATCTACTGCTGCTGCTATATATAGGAGCCTTCGTCCACAGATGAAGGTGATCGAGTTGGCAAAAAGAAAAGCTCATACAGAGAGCCACGATCCAGATAGAAAAAGAAAAGGAGGAATAGAAGAGCAGAAGGAGAAGAAGAAAGAGTGAAGAAAGAAGAAAGAGTAAAAAAGAAGAAGTGCAGCAGAGAGAGTGAGAGATTAGGAGAGTAGAAGAAAGAGAGAGAGAAGAGCAGAGATTGAGAGAGTGAAAGAGAAGAAGAAGAAGAAGAAGAGATGAGAAGAGGAAGAAAAGCTTACCTGAAGATCCGTCTACTGGACCGTGGATCAAATCCAGGCCAGTCAGCTCCGTTGAGAGCCACATTATGTGTTTCGTTTTTCAGCTTTCTGTTTTGCTGAAGTTATTTTTCGTTTATTGTTTTTCCTTTGTTTTCTGGTTTGCTGTGTTTCCGATACTCTGTAGAGAGGTCGGGGTTCCTCCTGTTAGTTCAGGAGAAGGGAGATTGATACCTCCGGTTGCAAGCAGCAGGTGGGCTGCTTGTGGGTTCCCTCCGGGTTGGAGGAAGGGAGATTTATCTCCGGTTGTGCTTCCCTCTGGGGTTCAGAGGAAGAGAGACTTGGGTCTCTAGGTTTCCCTCCGGGTTGGAGGAAGGGAGACTTGTCTCCGGTTCTGGGCTTGTGGATTCAAGTCCAGGGGTTCCCTCCAGGTCTGGAGGAAGAGAGACCGTGTGTCTCTGGTTTGCTAGTGACTGGTGTCACTAGTGGTTCCCTCCGGTTGGGAGGAAGAGGGGAGGCTGTTCCCCTGGTCAAGCTGTTTGGCAGCATTTGTTGCAGACTGAGTCTGCTGTCTCTAGCGTGAGCTAGTGGAAGCCACACTCGGTTTGAGTGTGGGGTGGATGTAGGTCTGGAGGACCGAACCACCTAAAAATCCTCTGTGCAGTGGTCTGATTTCTCTATATGTTTTGCTTCCGCTAGATGTTTGCATAGGGGCGCTCCAAGTGGTTGATCAGATCTTGTTCTGAGTGTTTAATCCGTTGAGTGAGCGAAAGTTTATTTGAGTGGAAGAATGGTGCTACTGCTAATTAGTCTTTCAGATTTGATACATCTGTCTAGTTAGCACTCTAGATAGTTAGTGAGCATCATAACCTTTTAATTGGGTAAAGGTTTTTAAAGGGTTATATTCATTCACCCCCCCTCTGAATACTGCACCGAACCTAACAAAGTTTTCGCAAAAGTAGTAGATATAAAGGAATGAGAAGCACCAGTATCAAATAGTACAAAAGTAGGATGGGAATATATTTGAATGGTACCTTCCATTAACCCATCATCCTTGGGTGCTTCCTCGTCTAGTACGGCATTAAGACGAGCTTGCCGCCTACGCCCGCCATTAGAAGATTATTCTTTCATGAGGGGAAATCGGGCATATGATGCTCCCGGCTTCCACAAAGTAAACAAGCGCCGAGACGCTTCCAGCACTCTTCGGCCGAATGACCGAATTTCTCATAGAATGAGCAAGCCATCATGACTTGCTTATCTTCCTTCTTTAGCTTCTTATTCTTGTCATTCCCGTTGCCATTACGGGACCGCTTCTTATTGTCACGAGACTTGTAGGTGCATGTGATGCTGAATTTATCTTCTCTTCGTCCTTTCTTATCGTACTTGCGACTTGACCCTTCACCCTTACTTTTGAATTTTTCGACCTTCTCCAAGGTCCTCTCACATAAATGAGTCATGTGGACCATCTCCGCATATGTGCGGATATTTTAAGGTCCAAGTTGATTTATGAAAACCGGCCTTAGGCCGTTCATGAAGCGATTAGCTTTAAGAACCTCCGTAACCACCAGGTGTGGAGCATAAGGTGTCAGACGAGAAAATTGAATCTCGTACTCCGCTACGGACATCATACCCTGTCTTAAAGAGGCAAATTCCACAGCCTTCCGCTCGTGGACATGCTCAGAAAAATATTTCTCCCGGAAGAGTTCAAGAAACTCCTCCCAAGTGAGTTGCATGTTTTGTAGATGAGCCGAGGTGACCTTCCACCATGTGCGCACATCTTTATTGAGTTGAAATGCGGTGAGTAAGACCTTCTCTTGATCGGTGCATTGCATAACATTGAAGATCCGGTCCATCTCGTTGATCCAATTTTCAGCTTCATCGGGATTAGAGGAACCCAAGAATCACAGAGGATTCATACTCTGGAAATTGTGATGTAAGTCACCAGCGCCTGCCCTCGTGCCAGCCCGGGCCACCATTTGGAGGGCTTGGGTAAGACCCACAACATTTTGTTGCATAGCTTCCCAATTTGCACGATTTGTAGCCATTGTGAGAATGACGTGCGTGAGAAAATAAACAATTTGTTATTTTACTATGGAATTTAAGGGAGTTAACCTATAGATAATTTCTAAATAAACTATCTCATCCCGGGCTCTACCCAATTCTCACATGGGTTCGGAAATTTCTTCCTAGTTCATAGGTATGGGTCCTTAAACCTTGGACTTAGCCTATGACATTTTCCTAGGACTTACTTATGCCTAGGCTATGATACCAACTTAACTGTCACGTCCCGAGATATATAGAGGAATTAAGTCGGGAACATGAACAGCCAGCAATACGTCTCAAGCTAGCAATATAATCAGAGCGCAATAATACATCCACATAAAAGATGAATGCACAAGGTCGTATACCCAAAAATCTTCACTTTATTGCAAAATAATGTTCAAGATTACAAAGACACTGATCTTTGACTCTCTTTCACTACTAGACTCAATAACGATAAAATTACATAACATGATCAACTTCACTGCCTATTACAGTGAAGGTAACAAGACTCTTGACTAGACTGGCTATGGCTTCTCTCGAACCATCAATCACTCTCGGACCTGTCACTTGAGTAGTCCGAATCCCCACTAGAGTTTCTTGAAAATGATTAGGAAAGTAGGGAATGAGCACACTTGCCCAGTAGGTATCTTCATATCAACATGAAGGCATAATTTAAGTATTTATCATTTTTAGCTCTAGAAGGTAAGATAAAGGAAATACGATGAAACATGTGATAAAACCAAAGTAATAACATAAGTAGCAAGATATAGACCATAGAGATATGAGTGTTCATGTAGAATGAGAGCATGATCAAGTAAGAATATAATGTGGACTTCCATTAACGAGAATGTATTAGAATGTTACTATAATGTACTTTTCAAAACCATAAAGGCTATGCACTAGAAAGTCATGTAACAAGAATGTATAATTTCATGATGAGCCTCGTAATTTTCACCCGTTTACAAAAAAAGTGCTCCTGACGCAATGCGACGCCAGTGTTCATCATACCCCATAGTTTACAGTATGTTTCCGGCCATCCGCCGAGGGGGCTAGTGTCGAGCCCTTGGACACTATCTGTGCCGCTCTTGCATCTTCACGTTATAAATCAAGCTACTTCCACGAGAAATAATAAGGTTTGGCCAATAATGTAAAGTTCAAACAATAAGTTCATGATAACAAATACCAAGGTAAGAATGCACCCAATATAAATCATGAGAGTTCAAGGATGAATTAATGACTAGGTCATGCTATGGGAGAAATTCGGCAGCATAACAGTACATTCATTGATTTGCACAATTCATTAATAACTTACTGTATAAGGGTTCTAGATAATCAAAAGACCATCTAGCAACAGAGTAGACTTAACCCTTTAGGTCAAACCATGGGTTAGACATGAAATGGGAAAACACGATCAAGGGAAGACTGTTTCTTGAAAGTAGCGGTCAGGTCAAGACCGCTATCAGGTATAGTCGATGCCAGAAGAGGAAAAGGGTCGACACAGTGGAACACTGGAAGAACGCGGTCACGGTCTGACTGCTACCTGATGGTGGCGGTCTCCTAAGAACCGCGGCTTAGTCCAAAGTGTAGAAAATGCCGGTTACACAAGTGATTTCTAGACCAATGGGTTTTTAAGGTACAACCAGCTAGGTGTCCTAGTGGGAATCTCAGGCTCGCAGACACTTACGGAGGCCTTGAAGGAATCACCTAGTCCGACAGAATGAATATTCGACGGAGAGGATCACAAGTCCAAGAAGTGTTCATATCAAGTGCATGTGTAGCTAATAACAACATACTGGAATACGTGCTATGTACTTAAGAAAGACTAAAGAGAAGAATGGTACATGTAAAAACAGCGATCAAACATCAATGTAACAAGTTCTATAAACCATATGAAAATAGCTTTAATACAAGACTATAAGATTTTGGCATGAAATTAGCATAAGATTTAAAATAGTTTCTAAAACATGAAGGTCATGAAATCTACCATGATTGATGCATAATATAACCAATATCATGAATATTAGGAGATAACTAGGAATATGACCTAATTACTTAGGCTTATGATATATTTATAAGTGATGATCTGCGTTCTGTTTAGGGTTAACAGAAAGCAGAAAACAGAAAGAAGAAGGAGGTCTAGAAAGAACCGCCTCTTGGAAATAGCGGTCTGTCTGGAATCGCTTCTTGATAGTAGCGGTCTCTGATGAACCGCCTTCTGCCTGCAACAAACAGAAGATAAATATTGCGTGCAAGGCCTATTCTAGGGCATTTATTGCATGAAAACATATGATAATGAAAGGTAAAACATGATAGAACCGAATTGAGGTATGGAGATGCGTGATTTTGGCCAAAGTTATCATCCTCTTCTGATGGGAATCAACACCGGGCACTAGCATTTTATTTTTACATTTGTATCATTGTGTTTGCATGTATACCCCTTGGTTAATTGGGTTGCAAATGTATGGCAAGTATAAGCCAATGGGTTATTTAGGTTAAGTCAATGGGTTTCTTTGCAAAAAGGGCCGCGTAGGCCCGACGGGACCCCCACTTCATTTCCCATTGGTCCACCTAGGCTATAGGGCCCATGTGGGGCTGGTCCATGGTCCACCTTGGACTTGGACCAAGGAGAGGAGGGAAGAATTCAAATTCCATCCCCATTTGTCAAAGGGGCGCCCCCTCCCTTGTCCCCTAGTGGGAATATTTTATTTAACCTTGTCCCCCATTTCCCCATTATGCCCCTTTGACCAAGGGTATTCCAGATCTTTTGGCTAGGTCTACGATTTGTGTATTTAATATCTCTAGTGTCATTTGATCAAAATTAATGAAAGAATTATATGTTGAATGATTTTGGGCGCACCCCCCTCTCTCCCCCTTGTTCTAAGTGTTCTTCCATCTCCTTCCCCAATTCTTCTTTAGATCCGATCTTAGATCCTCTATCTTCCTCAAATTTCTTCATCCTTCTCTCTTCCTCTATCTTCTGTGATTGTTCACCGCCGCCGCCGCCGCCGCCGCCGTTCGTGCTGCCGTTGAGCCACCACAAACTCAGAGTTGCAGGACAGCAGCACGGTGAAAGGGCTGGTACGGGAGATCCGACCGTTGGATCGTCACAAAACTTTGACGGTAGGTTCCCCCCATCATAGGTCATTCCCAGTTTAATTTTGAGGTCGATTAGAGTTCGTTTAGCCCCTTTTCCAGCCACCAGCTGTTCTTCCTTCTCAAAATCTACCTATGTGCAGATCTGCGGGATAGATCTTAGTAGTCGATTTTTCCACCCCCTCAAATGTTGTCCAAAATTTACAAAAAAATTGTGTGCGTCACCGTAACCCTCCCCTCTACTCACCATACAAATCCCAGGTCCTAATTAGGTCATTTCATCCTCGATCAAAGCCCTTGATCAGGGAGGTTAGGTTCTATCCAGCATGTTCTGTATTTTGGGACAGTGTGCTTAGTCAACTTGCAGTCACTCCCGTTTTCATTCCAACCATTGTACGAAGCTTTAATTACAATATGTCGTAGGATTTCGAGTTATCTTTCCAACGGTACCTTTTGTGTCTCGATCCGACGTCGGAGCCTGGAGTACGATCCATTATCGTCGGAGCGCACAGATCTGGACTGAAACACAGCTGTGGGACAGCCTTGGGAATTAATTCCCAAGAAATTACCCGACTTCGTTCCAGTGATCGCCGCTCCCGGGTGTTGATTTATTTGCTTCCTTCTTTTTGTGAGTTTGTGATGTGTGATAAAGATGATAAGCAAAAATCAATGATCTCAATCAACCCAAGGACATGTGAACTATGAACCTAGGCAATCCAAACAAGCTCTAGCATGGGCAATGCTATCTCAACCAAACTAATATAAGGAAATAAAGAAAAACACACGCCGGAGCGTGGAGCAAGAGCAAATAAAACACACCACGTGGGTGGAACAAGCAAAGGAATATGAAGTGGGAAAGAGAGAGCAAATGCCCAATACTAAGGAAAGAACGTGATCGCCACCAAAGTAAACACAAGTCAAGGACTTGAAAATACCTTGGAAATAGGTGGATGAAGCACCCGCCCACGGGAGAGAAAAACCAGTGAAATCTGCAGATCAGCCTTGAATGTAACGGTCCAGACCCTGTGCGTCACAGAAGTGTGACGGTCGCACGATGCACCGTTATATGAACCTGACGCGTCTTCTCAAGATCGTCAGACAACCTGCAGAAATAGCTTATGAATTCTTTGAACTCCAAATCTTACAGCCGGCCAGAAGTGTTGTGTCCCTGTGGTTTTAATGATGGTTTTGATGATTGATGTGGTTTTGATGATGGTTTTGTTGATTGATTGTTGGTGTGAGTTAATCAAATGTTCAGTCATGTTCAGTCATCCTGCTGCTCAGTTTAGATTAACATATTTGATGTGAGGTCATGCTACATGTTAAACTGATGCATAAAGCATTCATTGCTGTGGTTTTAATGATTGATTTGGTTTTGATGATTGGTGTTTGATGTGAGTCACTGTGAGTCATCCTGTTGAAATGTTCATTCAAGCTTTCATATGCATTTACAGAGTCTATACATTGATTGGCAGTAAGTATGCACATTGAGCGTCTCATGGAAGTCCATACAGTGCATTGCCTTGGCTAAGTGTATACACTGTCAGTCTCATTTTGAGTCAAAGTCCATACATTGGATTGTTACTCACATCGCCTTCAGGCCTCCAAGTCTGTACACTGGCCTTCTTTCATGATATACTACACGTCTACTCATTCAACACTGGTCTTCCAAGTTCTGTACAGCGTGAAGTCTCACCTCGTGTTGTTTCCCCTCACTAACACGAAAAGATTTCGTGTCGTCTGAGGTTATAACACTTCGTGTTGATTTCCATGCTTTACAAGAAAAAGCTGCTAAGAGGTAATACTTCGTGTGTCCGTACTGTTTCTGTCTTCGTGTTGGTTTCCATGTACCTCATGTCATTCTTGCTTCGTGTCCACACCTCGTGTCAGTGTCTGTCTTCGCCTTTGTGTTAAATTCAGCTCGTGTCGTTTTCATCTTCGAGTTGTTCTTCTACTTCCACCATTTCATCACGTGTCGAGATAGCCGTGTTGTCTTTCACTTCGTGCAGCCTATGTGACTGTGTTGTCCCCATGTCATCCTTAGTTCATGTCGTGCTTGTGTATTTCTGTCTTCGAGTCATTTTTTCGCTGGATCTTTACGTCGGTCTAGGTTCAAGTGTCGTTTCACTTCGTGTCGGTTTTACTCCTCTATGTCTCCGTGTTGTTTTTTGTATTCGTAACTTCGTAGTGTTTGTTGTTACAGTAACACTTCGTGTCGTTATTGTTTTACTTCGTGTTGTTTTCTTTCTACCTCGTGTCGTTCTCTTTGTAGTATCCGTTTTGTCACCTTTGGACTTCGTGTCGTTTGTCTTGTGACCTCGTGTCGTTTTTGTTCTGTAACCACACTTCGTGTTGGTTACTGTTCTTCTTGTGACTTCGTGTCATGTTTCCAGACCTCGTGTCGTTTTCGTGTCATGTTTCCACACTTCGTGTCGTTCATGTTTCGTAACCACACTTCGTGTTGGTTACTGTCGTTCTTGTGACTTTGTGTCGTGTCTCCCAGACCTCGTGTCATTTTCACTCCGTGTCAACTTCATCTTTGTGTTGTTTTCATTCCGTGTCATTTTTTGTTCCACTGCGTGCAGAACATTGCAGCACCTCGTGTTGCTTTCTGTGCCACCACCTTGTGTCACTCTCTTCATTGTGTCTGTTCTGTCACAGTATACCTCGTGTCGTTTTCTGTGTGAACCTCGTGTCGCTTCTCTCTGTCCTCTAGTTGCATCTCGTGTCATCTTCCTTGTTGTGTTAGCCTTGTTCATTGTATCACAGTTCGTTCACTTCCAACCTCGTGAAGTAGTCACCCTGTGTTGACATTACATACCTCGTGCGCCTTAGCTTTAAATAAGCATGCAGCGAACTCTGATTGACTAATGGTGTTAATCTCATTACAGGTCCGAGGAAGAACATTTCAGACACCTGGGCTGCACGTGATCCAAGACAAGAGGAACAAAATGCAATGAAGGCACGTGGCAAGAAAGTTCTGGATCAAGCGTGGGAGGCACACGCGTCTTGTGCCCTATCCACCTGCTGCTGATGCTATATAAGGAAGCCTTCGTCCACAGATGAAGGTCGATCGAGTTGGCAAAAAGAAAAGCTCATACAGAGAGCCACGATCCAGATAGAAAAAGAAAAGGAGGAATAGAAGAGCAGAAGGAGAAGAAGAAAGAGTGAAGAAAGAAGAAAGAGTAAAAAAGAAGAAGTGCAGCAGAGAGAGTGAGAGATTAGGAGAGTAGAAGAAAGAGAGAGAGAAGAGCAGAGATTGAGAGAGTGAAAGAGAAGAAGAAGAGGAAGAAGAGATTACCTGAAGATCTGTCTACTGGACCGTGGATCAAATCCAGGCCAGTCAGCTCCAATGAGAGCCACATTGTGCACTTCATCTTTCAGCTTTCTGTTTTGCTGAAGTTATCTTCGTTTATTGTTTTTCTTTGTTTTCTGGTTTGTTGTGCTTTTCGATCCTCTGGTCTGAGGTCGTGTTCCCTCCGGTTAGGAGGAAGGGAGATCTGATCTCCAGTTGCAAGTAGCTGGGAGCTACTTGTGGGTTCCCTCCGGCTTGGAGGAAGGGAGACTTGTCTCCGGTTCTGGGCTTGTGGATTCAAGTCCAGAGGTTCCCTCCGGTTTGGAGGAAGAGGGGAGGTTGTTCCCCTGGTCAAGCTGTGTGGCAGCTTTTGTTGCAGACTGAGTCTGCTGTTTCTAGCGTGAGCTAGTGGAAGCCACACTCGGTTTGAGTGTGGGGTGGATGTAGGTCTGCTGGACCGAACCACCTAAAAACCTCTGTGCAGTGGTTTGATTTCTCTATATGTTTTTTGCTTCCGCTAGATATTTGCATAGGGGCGCTCCAAGTGTTTGATCACAGGTTCATTAAATGATTTAATCAGATCTTGTTCTGAGTGTTTAATCTGTTGAGTGAGCGAAAGTTTATTTGAGTGAAAGAATGGTTTGAATGAATACTTAGGTGCGCTTTGCTTTGGTTGCTCACTGTCTATTTGTTGAATTCCGCTACTGCTAATTAGTCTTTCAGATTTGATATATCTGTCTAGTTAACATTCTAGATAGTTAGTGAGCATCATATTTTTAATTGGGTGAAGGCTTTTAAATAGGTTATATTCATTCACCCCCCCTCTGAATACTGCACCGAACCTAACAATTGGTATCAGAGCAGGTGTCTGCTTACAAGGTCTAGCGACCTGCAGATCGATCTTGCGGTCTTAGGTGCTAATTTGCTTTTAGTGCATCAATATTCCTGTTGCATTAATCTATTGTGCTGTCATGGCTCATCCTCCACTATTCAGTAGTTTAAATATTAAATTCTGGCTATATCGTATGCACAAGCATGTTAACTCTATTAATCCACAATTGTGGAAGATTATCTCTCACAGTCCACATGAACTTCCTAAGGATAAGTCCAAGTGGACTCATGTTCACAAATTAAAAAATGATGATAATGTGAGAGCTCTAAATTTAATGAAGGCTGCAATCGGTTCTGATGATTTTTCCTCCTTCTCAGATTGTAGCACTGCAAAGGAAATGTTTGATAGAGTGACTACAACACACGTGGAACAGGGAGAAGAATGTCTCATGGCAAGAAGGAGTGATCAGTCAGATGACTCCTCATCCCAGGTAATCTCTGAAACCGAGGATATTAGCCATGATGAGTTAGTTGCCATGCATGAGCATCTTCTAGATAAATATGAAAGAGTCAAATCAGGAAAGAGAAAATTAAGAAAAGAGAAAAATACTGAAATCACATGTCTAAAGGCTGAAAATGATTCTCTGCTGACTCAGAAGAAGGAAATTGAGAAATTAAAAGATAAGCTGATTGAAGAAAATGTCTACTTGAAAGATCAAAATAAAAAGCTAATGGTTCTTAATACTGTCTTCTCTGAAAAATGGTTGTCAATTGAAAAAGGAAAAACTGTTGTAAGGGGAAATGAGAACAACATTGAAATAATGGTTCAACAAGAAAATGAAACTCTGAAGAACCTGAATGATGCTTTGCAACAACAGCTGATTGTTTGTGAATCTGAGCTATCCAAGTATGAAGTGAGTATTGCTTCATTGAATTCTGAGATTGAAGATCTGAAAAATTCTTTGTCAAAATTCGTTAAAGGAAAAGACAATTTGAATAAGCTGCTTGGTTCTAAAGTGAATTTTCAGAAAGAAGGACTTAGGTATGTGCATGCTAATAAGAAAGTGAATGAAAAGAAGAAGTCAACTGTATTCGTGAAAAGCTCTGAACAAGCTAATCAATCTAATTCTTCTATGTTTCAATTCACTGCTAAGAAGGCTGAAAATTCAGATAAGAAACAGGAAAAGATTCAAAAACAAAAGGAAAATGCTGATTTGGATAAGTCCAAATATGTCTCTGATTTTCATGTGCATGCTGCTCACTGCTTACACACACATTCACACTCTCATGAGAATATCAATCTTGTCAAACAAGTGAATGTGAATAAAAAGGCTATAACATGTCTCTATTGTGGGAAAGTTGGCCACATTATGCATAACTGTGTAGCATTGATGAATGATGAAAGAAATGCTGTTGGAAAGTATCCTAGAAATCATCTTAGGAAACATTCTACTGTTCAGGAAAAGAAAATTCAATGCTATTGCTGTGGAAAGTTTGGTCATATTGCTGCCTTCTGCTGGCATGCTCAGGGAAAGAAAACTAACTCTGGATTTGTTAATTTCCCTATTAATAAAAATATTATTGATGGAAAGAAGTTTGGTCCTGGAAGAAAATACACTGTATGTTTTGAATGTGGAAAGCCAGGCCACAGAGCTGTTAACTGTTGGCTGGCCGGTTATGAAAAGAAAATCTTTCATGTCAATAACAGAATTAATCATGTTCACTCACACCATGTTCACGCCAATGCTGATGTATACAAGGAGAACATGAAATCTGTTATTTCTTGTTATCATTATGGGCAGGTAGGGCATTCCATGTATAATTGTCATATCATGTGTTGTGATGATAAACATGCGAAAAATCTGTTGAGAAAACCTGCTAGGAGTGTCACTGCTAAACCAGGACCCAAGGTTTCTTGGGTACCTGTTACATTAAAATGATGTATCTGCTACAGGTGTGCCTTGGAAGCTGGAATAAAAGGGGTAATGATCCAAGGCACTCAAGAATGAAAACCCCACTCCCACACTGTTTAGGTAATCTCTCTGCATTTCCCATTTTGAAACTTATTGCATATCTGGTTTGATGTATTCTTGCATATCTGCCATTTGTAAGTGGTTGATAATTGTTGAAATGCATAAACTCTGAAAACATATTGCATTTTGAATTTTCTGAAAAAATCTGAACTGCCTATGAGTGTGACTTGAAACTTGTGTGTTGCAATAGCTCACTGAGCATTCTGAATTACATATAGGACTGCATGTTGAATTATCATGCATGACCTCAATGGTATATAAATGGTAAGGTACCAAAAGGCAGGGAAGTTTGTCTGAAGGTTCTTACTATGTGTGAGGTGGTCTTTTAGACCAAGTGCTCCGCCTAGTACCATGGGTCACTTTGCTGATAGGACAGTCTGATTGTACACAAGTCACGATATCATTTGGTATCATATGTTCAGTTTTCAGTCCAAGCATTGCATGTTTTCAGGGGGAGTAAGTTGC
This sequence comes from Amorphophallus konjac, assembly GCA_022559845.1. Classification (NCBI taxonomy): domain Eukaryota; kingdom Viridiplantae; phylum Streptophyta; class Magnoliopsida; order Alismatales; family Araceae; genus Amorphophallus; species Amorphophallus konjac. Next base: position 235,800,903 of record CM040120.1, on the reverse strand, counting down.
ATATTCTTGCATAGCATTCAATGATTGAGTCTTTGCATGTCCCTGCATACATATAATACATTGCATCTCCTTATATTGAAAATGCCAAAAAGAGAGTTTGGATGCATATTGTAAGGGGGAGTCAATGCATTGCATATAGGTTGTCAAATGCATACATTTGTCAGAATTCATTGCATATCCCTTCTTATCACTTTTGTTGACAAACCTTGATCATATTCGGAAAACACTAAGCTTCAAAATCTCTCCTAACAATTGGTATCATTTGGCTTCAGAATTCTATCAGTCTTTCATGAAGATTTCAATGGGCTATCTCGATCATAAATCTGAAAACTCTTGAACTAGGAATCTTCTATTATACATTCTTATGAATGACTGAAATAACTCATGTGGTTTAAGCTTAATGTATTCATGGAGTCTAACTTCAAAATCTCTCAACATATCTGAATCATGTTTAATAAACCTTAACCATCTGTTTCATGCTGTATCTTGAAAACTTCTGAAATCTGCATTTTTGAATACATGACTTCAACTGGTTGAGTACATGAAACTATTATTGATTTGAAGCGAATGAATTTTTCTGAAATGTCTAAAGGGTTATTTTGTCAGAGCAATGACATTGGCCACTGAGAAACACAAGTCCTAAGGACTGTGTCATGAGGTGCCTTAGTTAACTCTGTAAAACAAGAATTCATTGAAAATCAGGCAGAGCAATGGCATGCACACTGAGAAATACAACTCACTCATCCAGAAATGATTTCAAGTGTGTCATGATGTGCAAATGTTATCTCTGTTCATATATAGCATGACAGTTAGTCACACTAAGGGCTTAGGGATATTGGCCTCTGATCAAGGTATACCCTCTAGTTACAATGTGTGCACTGAACTAGAGTGCTCGTAAAATTTGTAGCATGGAAAATTATTGAACAAATTAAAATTTCTGAATATTGATGTCAAAATCAAATTGTTTCAACCCTAGACAAATTCATATGACTCCATAATTGCTTGATTTCAATATTGGTGCATGTAATTCTGAAAGAAGTCAATAAATTTTGATTGTGTAAGAGAGAGGGAGTTTTATCAAGATAAATATGAGGGCTTGGTTCACTTTTATTAAACCATGGTTTTAGATATCAATACAGAATTTTATTGATAAACTCTGCATACATCATGTTTAAACCATGCTGTTCAATAAATGTCATTCATAAGCCCTTATGATAGAAGACTTTGAAAACTTATGTTTCAGATTTATGAGATTGATATCTCTTTGAAAATCTGGCTGAATTTCTTATGTTTGGAGCATCCTTGAAAAATCTGTTAACTGAATTTCTTCTGCTCATGTCATTGGCTCAATGACCTGAACTTCTCCTTGTTTGCCCCTGTGGTCTCCTTCTCATTTATCTCATAAGAGTCCATTTATTGAGGGGGAGCTTCCATGTCATGCATCACTTGCATATCAATTGGCATCTGTTTAGGGGGAGCATTCCTAGTCGTGCTGAATCATGTTCATATCATTTGTGACCTTGCATTCACATACTTAGGGGGAGTATTGCATTCCTTGTTGCATCTGCATTTTTGCATTTAACCCTTCCCATGGTTTATTTTGTTTATATCAAAGGGGGAGATTGTTTGCCAAAAAGGGAGAATCATGTTCTTGAAAGGGGGAGAAATTGACTGAACTCTTATACATGCTTTAATTTCTCAAATTATTTTCTTTTTGATGAAGTCAAAGGGGGAGAATAATTTGAGTCTTCAGAATACCTCACATCATCAGAATGACTCAATATATTGAAAGTGTTGCCATCATCAAAAAGGGGGAGATTGTTGTGTCCCTGTGGTTTTGATGATGGTTTTGATGATTGATGTGGTTTTGATGATGGTTTTGTTGATTGATTGTTGGTGTGAGTTAATCAAATGTTCAGTCATGTTCAGTCATCCTGCTGCTCAGTTTAGATTAACATATTTGATGTGAGGTCATGCTACATGTTAAACTGATGCATAAAGCATTCATTGCTGTGGTTTTAATGATTGATTTGGTTTTGATGATTGGTGTTTGATGTGAGTCACTGTGAGTCATCCTGTTGAAATGTTCATTCAAGCTTTCATATGCATTTACAGAGTCTATACATTGATTGGCAGTAAGTCTGCACATTGAGCGTCTCATGGAAGTCCATACAGTGCATTGCCTTGGCTAAGTGTATACACTGTCAGTCTCATTTTGAGTCAAAGTCCATACATTGGATTGTTACTTACATCGCCTTCAGGCCTCCAAGTCTGTACACTGGCCTTCTTTCATGATATACTACACGTCTACTCATTCAACACTGGTCTTCCAAGTTCTGTACAGCGTGAAGTCTCACCTCGTGTTGTTTCCCCTCACTAACACGAAAAGATTTCGTGTCGTCTGAGGTTATAACACTTCGTGTTGATTTCCATGCTTTACAAGAAAAAGCTGCTAAGAGGTAATACTTCGTGTGTCCGTACTGTTTCTGTCTTCGTGTTGGTTTCCCTGTACCTCATGTCATTCTTGCTTCGTGTCCACACCTCGTGTCAGTGTCTGTCTTCGCCTTTGTGTTAAATTCAGCTCGTGTCATTTTCATCTTCGAGTTGTTCTTCTACTTCCACCATTTCATCACGTGTCGAGATAGCCGTGTTGTCTTTCACTTCGTGCAGCCTATGTGACTGTGTTGTCCCCATGTCATCCTTAGTTCATGTCGTGCTTGTGTATTTCTATCTTCGAGTCATTTTTTCGCTGGATCTTTACGTCGGTCTAGGTTCAAGTGTCGTTTCACTTCGTGTCGGTTTTACTCCTCTATGTCTCCGTGTTGTTTTTTGTATTCGTAACTTCGTAGTGTTTGTTGTTACAGTAACACTTCGTGTCGTTATTGTTTTACTTCGTGTTGTTTTCTTTCTACCTCGTGTCGTTCTCTTTGTAGTATCTGTTTTGTCACCTTTGGACTTCGTGTCGTTTGTCTTGTGACCTCGTGTCGTTTTTGTTCTGTAACCACACTTCGTGTTGGTTACTGTTCTTCTTGTGACTTCGTGTCATGTTTCCAGACCTCGTGTCGTTTTCGTGTCATGTTTCCACACTTCGTGTCGTTCATGTTTCGTAACCACACTTCGTGTTGGTTACTGTCGTTCTTGTGACTTTGTGTCGTGTCTCCCAGACCTCGTGTCATTTTCACTCCGTGTCAACTTCATCTTTGTGTTGTTTTCATTCCGTGTCATTTTTTGTTCCACTGCGTGCAGAACATTGCAGCACCTCGTGTTGCTTTCTGTGCCACCACCTTGTGTCACTCTCTTCATTGTGTCTGTTCTGTCACAGTATACCTCGTGTCGTTTTCTGTGTGAACCTCGTGTCGCTTCTCTCTGTCCTCTAGTTGCATCTCGTGTCATCTTCCTTGTTGTGTTAGCCTTGTTCATTGTATCACAGTTCGTTCACTTCCAACCTCGTGAAGTAGTCACCCTGTGTTGACATTACATACCTCGTGCGCCTTAGCTTTAAATAAGCATGCAGCGAACTCTGATTGACTAATGGTGTTAATCTCATTACAGGTCCGAGGAAGAACATTTCAGACACCTGGGCTGCACGTGATCCAAGACAAGAGGAACAAAATGCAATGAAGGCACGTGGCAAGAAAGTTCTGGATCAAGCGTGGGAGGCACACGCGTCTTGTGCCCTATCCACCTGCTGCTGATGCTATATAAGGAAGCCTTCGTCCACAGATGAAGGTCGATCGAGTTGGCAAAAAGAAAAGCTCATACAGAGAGCCACGATCCAGATAGAAAAAGAAAAGGAGGAATAGAAGAGCAGAAGGAGAAGAAGAAAGAGTGAAGAAAGAAGAAAGAGTAAAAAAGAAGAAGTGCAGCAGAGAGAGTGAGAGATTAGGAGAGTAGAAGAAAGAGAGAGAGAAGAGCAGAGATTGAGAGAGTGAAAGAGAAGAAGAAGAGGAAGAAGAGATTACCTGAAGATCTGTCTACTGGACCGTGGATCAAATCCAGGCCAGTCAGCTCCAATGAGAGCCACATTGTGCACTTCATCTTTCAGCTTTCTGTTTTGCTGAAGTTATCTTCGTTTATTGTTTTTCTTTGTTTTCTGGTTTGTTGTGCTTTTCGATCCTCTGGTCTGAGGTCGTGTTCCCTCCGGTTAGGAGGAAGGGAGATCTGATCTCCAGTTGCAAGTAGCTGGGAGCTACTTGTGGGTTCCCTCCGGCTTGGAGGAAGGGAGACTTGTCTCCGGTTCTGGGCTTGTGGATTCAAGTCCAGAGGTTCCCTCCGGTTTGGAGGAAGAGGGGAGGTTGTTCCCCTGGTCAAGCTATGTGGCAGCTTTTGTTGCAGACTGAGTCTGCTGTTTCTAGCGTGAGCTAGTGGAAGCCACACTCGGTTTGAGTGTGGGGTGGATGTAGGTCTGCTGGACCGAACCACCTAAAAACCTCTGTGCAGTGGTTTGATTTCTCTATATGTTTTTTGCTTCCGCTAGATATTTGCATAGGGGCGCTCCAAGTGTTTGATCACAGGTTCATTAAATGATTTAATCAGATCTTGTTCTGAGTGTTTAATCTGTTGAGTGAGCGAAAGTTTATTTGAGTGAAAGAATGGTTTGAATGAATACTTAGGTGCGCTTTGCTTTGGTTGCTCACTGTCTATTTGTTGAATTCCGCTACTGCTAATTAGTCTTTCAGATTTGATATATCTGTCTAGTTAACATTCTAGATAGTTAGTGAGCATCATATTTTTAATTGGGTGAAGGCTTTTAAATAGGTTATATTCATTCACCCCCCCTCTGAATACTGCACCGAACCTAACAAGAAGACTTGGGCCGCGTTTGATGAACTTGTAAACCTGCCAATGAACGTGAAACACAAGAAAACCAACCCAGATCAGCCCTTTAAACAAGCGTAGTATCAATTCTTAAGGAAATTAAGATCATTTAAAAGGAAAGGGAAGTACCGGGAAAGTTTTGGTTTTTTAACCCCTCTGGGCGTTTTAAAAGATAGGAGGATGTTTAGATGACGAAAAAACAGATGCAGAACGTGGAATAAGAAAGAGGGACAATGCTTTGAGGAAAAGGAAGAAGAACACAAGTGTGACAATGATGAACTTTGAAACTCAATAGAACGAATACTCCCTTCACCGTGAAGCAGATGGACGTGAGGAACAATTCTCCTTGGTTGGATGTGGCTCCAGAATGCGGCAGCACTTCGACGTAAACTCCAGATCTTCCTCCCTCGGGCCATGAAGTTAAGGGTGCTATATATAGGCCCTCAAACTCTCCGGTCGAACAGAGGATAATCCAGCAAAAAAAAAGGATAACTCTTAGCAAATCCTCAAAGATAATATCACCAAGAGTCCATAGAAATAAACAGAAGGTTCTGAGGATCAGATTTGGAAGAGAAATCACAAGATCAAACTCTTATCTCGACCACGGAGTAGCAGAGAAAAGGCCTGAACTACCAGGACTCTCTGTTGGATGTAACGGCTGCACGACAGACCGCCACAGGTAAATAACGCGCACAGGGGATACCGTCACATTAAACCTTATCTCAAAAGAGATAAGATCAATGGAAGCAGATCAAAACAATAGGACTCTTGAATGAAAGTAACGGCCATGGGTGGACGCGTTATAGAAAAGTAACGGCTGCACGACAGACCGTTAGACTTAATGGATAGGCCAAAGGATAAGGATTGAAACAAAGCCTTAAGTCGTAGGACTCTTCAAGATGTAACGGCCATGGGCACATGCGTTAGATGAACATAACGCCCCAGGTGCAGACCGTTAGAAACAATGAGGATAGAAAAATGAGAAGAAAGCTTGCTAAGCTTCATCCAATCAAGAAATTGCGGAACCATACTCAACCAAGGAGAAGACCCATGAAATAAACTTCAGACTGATGAAGGAGACTCAACGAAGGAATGAATAACTGGGAGCATCACATAGAGTGAACAAGGAGATGACCCGACTTATCGATCATAAAACGGGTGTCAACAGATGCCCCTCCTTAACGTCCTCTTTGCAGGGGAGCGAGCGGAGGTGAAACGAAAGTGAAATGGAACATGGAGATGAAGCGGAAATGAAGCGGAGTGGACCAAAAAGTGGGCGTTAAGGTAAACGACACCCGTTCTTTACCAACAAGCGATATGAATCTTCTGGCAATCTTCGAACTGATCAAAAGGAAATAGCTAACAAAAGGATGCAAGTCTGGAGAAACTAACAACTAAGGAAAGGAAACACGGCTAGCCGCCGAAGGCAACGGAAAGGAAAGAGAACTGACTAAACTCCAGACAAGAATCTTCAGCCAACCAGATCAAGTGACAGATTGAAGAAAACCTTCGAATTCAGAGTGGAATGTCTCTCCTTATTCGAGATCAAGAACACAGCTATTCACCATCATTGAGACACCTTGAACAGATGAAGATCATGAATGCTCAAATATGCGTATGATGCATGCTGGGCTAAATGAAAAGAAATCGTTAAAACAAATGCAAAGAAAGAATAAAATAACAAGATACTCGAGAATAGTATTGCTAGACCGGAGAAATCAGGGCCAGGACATTATCTGCAACCACAGCGTGCAAGACAGAACCATCGTCCCCAAATTTTTCCAACCTAACGGCCTATCCAACGATTAAACATGTGAGCCTAGATCATCATCATTTTTGTTTAAGGGGAACATTAGATCCCAGAACACATGAATGACCAGCCAGTTCTCGAGATAATATATCATAGATAACATATAGTAATGCATTAAAGGGATAAGGAATCGAGATACAATACCTGACTTACCTGCCTGACGAATGTCAAAGCATGATGCTGTTCATAACTTCATTCATGAATAAAGAGGTTAGCCAATAATAATATGAGCATGAAACAAGGCATAACCATTCATACGCGTGAGAAGCATCAATAATGTGCACCATGGAAGAAAAGGTGATCATTCAAGCATTAAATAGACCAATTTATTCATCAAGAAACTTACAAGCTGTAACGGTCTGTGGAGAGGGCGTTACATAAAGTAACAGACCAGGGAAGGGCCGTTAGAGACTGGGCGGTTCACATTCTTCAATAAAACAGTTCAAATCCATGTAACGGTCTCAGGAGTACGCGTCAGAGACTGTAACGGTCGGACGACAGACCGTCATATTTCCTGAGCGTTCAAAAAAAACAAACCGAACGGTCACAATCTTCATTCATTCATTCATTCAACACTCAAACGCCAAAAACCCCAAAACCTCAACCGAGACCACCGGCGACCACTGCAAGAGATGGCCGGGGACGAGGGTTCCCAGTCACCGAAGAAGAGGGAGAGAGGGACGAAGAAGAAGGTGATTTGTCGCCTTCACCGCCGGATAGAGCGAGAGACCATCCCGCCGGCCGTGGAGAAAGAAACGGCGAGGAAGAAGCAAACAGAGGAGGAGGAGGCCTCCATGGCTGAAGAAGACCAAGGGGAAGCACCCATGGACGAAGAAGAACCCAAGGAACCAGAGAAGAAAAGGAAGAGGGGCCAAGACCGAGAGGTAGGCCTTCGCCCTAATTTTTCAATTAATAATTTTTTTGTGTTTTTATGTGTATGCATGTTTGATTGGGGGGTAGAAAATGGGTCTATGAACCCATTAGGATCCATTGTAGGCCTTTTGGCCAAAGTGGGAAAGCCACGGAATGCAAAGGGAAAAACACCCTCTAGCAGAGAATGTGACGGTCCTTCCAGGGACCGTCACAAGCCTAACGTGCCACACTTGGTGCGTTAGAGACAAGTAACGCCCCATACCAGGGCCGTTACAGTCACCAGAGGCCAGAACTAATTTTTGGGTTTTTAATTATTCAATTTTTTGTTTTGTTTTTTCATTTTAAATGCTTATGCAATGATTCTATGATGCAATTGACTGACTTATGCTCTAAATGAATGCAGGGAAAGAGACGGATGAGGATCTCTTGGCTTCAGATCCGGGCCGTGTACCAGGCACTGCCCGATTACCAGAGAGAGAGATTGGCCGGCATGGGGTTCGCCGAGGTGCTGAGCATCGAGGTGATCCGGATGAACACGCCACTGCTATACTCTTTACACGAGCGATGGGATCCAGTCAGCAGGGCATTCATCTTCCCATGGGGTCACATGATCCCGACGTTGGAAGACATGGCGAGGATTGCCGGACTGTGGGTGCACGGAGCCGCAGTGACAGGATGGACGTACAGAGACTACCGAGAGATGGCCCAGGAGCTACTGGGACTAGATTTGATCAGACCGGGGCAGACGTCATCTCAGCTCTCGAGATCAGTACTGCAGGAGAGCCTAGGACTGAGAGGAGCAGCCATAGCTATGGGCGAGCTGCCAGAGGAGCATCTGGGTAGAGTGATTGACCAGGTGCGCCCACGAGTGGCGGCAGAGGCGGGACCGGAGGGAGATCGAGTCCTGAGACGCTTCCTGATGCTACTGTTCGGGAAGCTCCTGTTCGCGACTCGAGCGGACGTCATCAGCTGCAGGCTGCTACCGATGATCCAGGATTTGGGCAGAGTTGGAAAATACGCCTGGGGAGCGACAGTGTTGGCCTTCTTGTTCGAGTCCCTCAGCATGATGGACCGACAGACGATGCTGGGCGGCTTCTCGCCTTTCCTACAGGTAAATGCAATTTAAATGCCTTCTATATGATTATGATTATGCTTATGAAAATGTTTATGCAATTGACTGACTTGACTTCTAAATGTAGATCTGGAGCTACATGTACCTCCCGGGCATCGGGAGAGGCACGCTACTCCACGCCGGCCGCATCCCGATTGCCAGACGATGGGTGGTTGCGAGGGACCCGGAGTCGATCATCAGACTGACCCGGGCGATCTAGGATGATTTGGATTCCTTCCCACACACGGCGGTAAGCCCGAAACTCAAACATGCTTTCTAAATGCTCTATATGCTTTTAAAATGATGAAAAATGGACTAATATGAATGGACTAACATGCTTTCAGGTGAGATGGACCCCGTACAGAGGTGAGAGTTACGAGGGATAGCGATGGGTGGAGGCAGCTCTTTCGTACCGGGCACAAGACATATGGTTGCACTGCATCCATATCATCGAGCCACTCCACTACCGACTGATCCTGAGGACTCGGGGACTACACCAGCCCGAGGTGACCTTTCCACGCCGCAGTGACGAGCGCCCGGGAAAGTCAGCGAAGGAAATTAGCGGCGACATAGATTGGTGCACCCGAAAGGCGAAGTTCGTCCACGATTGGAACAAGCGGGGCAGAGCTGTGAAGGAGCGGGACGAGAGCGACGAGGCGTACTTGAAAGCCTTTGCTCGACTGTACGGGGACCGGGTGTACCGAGGTACCCGACAACCGGTATGCAATTTCTAAACTCTAAACTCTGAATGCTTTTATATGAAAATTTTATTCTATATGCACTGACTCATATGCTTTCTAAATGCAGCTAGACCCCGAGGGAAGGATAGCCGAGCTCGAGGGGCTTCTCCATGCCACCGTCCAGCAGCGGGACGAGTATCGGGCCGCCCTGGAGCTCCTGGTAAGACTCTATAACCTTGGACCTAGATGATTATGTTTATGATGCTTATGCAAATGCGATTGACTGACCAATGATTTCTTAATGCAGCAGGCTGAGGGAGCCCAAAGAGTGGGACCGGATGCCCCATCATCGTCCTCACAGCCTGCCGGGGACAGAGCTGAGCGGGACACCGAGTTTGCTCGAGCGGTTGCCCGGGCCGAGGAGGCGGAGGCCACCCTCACGGAGCGGGTAAGATACTAAGTGCTGGACTCCAATGCTTATGTTTGTGAAAATTAATATGTGACTTACTATATGAAATGCAAGCTACAGGCGAGAGAGCTAGCCACAGCAGCGGCCGAGGTGAAACTGGCTCGGACGGAGGCGGAGAGGAACCGGGCCGAGGCAGAGGTCCTCTGAGCAGAGGTGGCCCGATTAAGAGGAGAGCTTGCGCGGACGGCAACGCAGATAGCAGACTTCGAGAGATACCGGTCCGAGGCACGAGCTGCGCGACTCGAGGCCCACGACATGAAGGTCGAGGTTCGACCTTGGAGAGGACCATACGGATGATGGGCCGAGGACCGGAGTGGAGCGTCTCTCAGAGCGGAGCGCCGAGGAGTGCTGCTCGTGCCAGATCAGTGGCAGACTACCTTGTTAGCTCCTCTGGTCAACGGAGGAATGAGAGGGCGGAGAGGGGCCAGCAGGAAGAGAGTGCCTCCATAGCACCACCGGCGAGGAAGCCGGAGGGTGAAGATGATGATGGCGGCCCGGCGGATAAGCAGGCCGAGTGATGCATTTTTTTGTTTTTTTATTTACTTGTACGTAACTTATATGGAAATGAAATGAAAATGCAAATATTTTTTGTGTTTTGTTGTGACTTTTATGTGAATGCATGGATGTGTATGCAAATAGGTGATCATGTGAAAAATGAATGGGAATGAATGCAAGAAAATGCAGGAAATGCATGTGGATGTGTGAAAGAATTGTGTGGAATTGCGTGGATGAAATGTGATATGCGCGATGGACAGGGTGAACGGAAGTCTGTAAGACCGCCAGGTCTAAAATAGAGGCAGGAAGGAATAGTTCAATCACAGCAGCAGACAATGTAACGGTCGAGGTCCAGACCGTCAAGATCAAGTAACGCATCAGATGGAGGCCGTCAGAGAGGACAGAGCCCAATTTTGCAGAACTGAGTAGCAGGAAACGTAACGGTCCATATCTGGGGCGTCATATATAAGTAACGGCCAAATGCTAGACCGTTAAAGATGGCAGAGCAATATTGGACTATGAACGCACTGACCATACTTATGAGTGTACAGACCTTGCCAAAGTGATGTATAGACTTCGAGTGCAGACGTCCAGATGATGTATAGACTTCGTTTTAGCAAAGAATGCTCAAACTTGAAGAATGTATGGACTTTGGACGAGGGATGTACAGACTTGGGGTTGTGCACACTTAGGCAATGTATGGACTTGGATCAAGAATGTACAGACTTGAAGCGGTATGGATGTATAGACTTGGGATGAAGAATGCACAGACTTGAAGAATGTATGGACTTGAGGCTGTGGAATGTACAGACTTGAGCGACGTGTGGACTTGAGCTGTGGAATGTACAGACTTGAGCGACGTGTGGACTTGTACAATGTATGGACTTTAACAAGATGTATAGACTTCAACATGATGTTCAGACTTCAAAATGCTATTCAGACTTCAAAATGCTGTATAGACTTGAAAATGCTGTATAGACTTGAAAATGATGTATAGACTTCAACATGCTGTGTAGACTTGAACAATGATGTATAGACTTCAACATGAAGAATGAATGTGCAGACTTCATCATGATGTGTAGACTTCCAAAATGATGTATAGACTTCAAAATGATGTTCAGACTTCAACATGAAGAATGAATGTGCAGACTTTCGAATGCTGTACAGGCTCTAAAATGATGTATAGACTTCAACATGAAGAATGAATGTGTAGACTTCAAAATGCTGTACAGGCTTCAAAATGATGTATAGACTTCAACATGAAGAATGAATGTGCAGACTTCAAAATGCTGTACAGACTGGGATGATGAATGGGATGTATAGACTTAACAAAATATGTAGGAAATGTGACGGCTCAAGCACAGTGCGTCGGAGATAGATAACGGTCATGAGCAAGACCGTTGAGAATGATTGACCAAGAAGAAGTCAAAACTGATCAGCAGAGAATGTAACGGCTCAGAGAGAACGCGTCATAAGAATATAACGGTCTGATGCTAGACCGTTAAGCTTGACAGAACAAGGTTGGACCAAATTAAACCCACAGGAAATGTGATGGCCCAGAGCTGGCGCGTTAGTGGAAAGTGACGGTCCGATGATAGACCGTTAGAGCATGAATTGTACTCCGAGACGGATTGAGCCGCAAGGGGCAAAATCTGAGATAAGAAGCCTCCAATCCATTCTAGACTTCTCCCAAACTTAAGATAAAGCCTTCCAATCCGAATCTTATCTCTTTAAAGCCAAAATCAAGACTTTTAAAACTTGGAAACTTAGCCAAAATTGTATATTTGCTGAATTCTCTGCTAGAAGGCTGAAAAACCCCTCCTAAGGGCAGGAAACATGATGAAGAGAAGCTTCGAGGTGATGGCTATGGAAGAGAAAGTCTACACCGGACCCAAAGCTGCAAAAAAGGAGTATGGAGAGCTGCAAAGGCTGACCTCACTTCCCAAGCATCTAAGCTCCAATACTCAAAGAGTGGTAAGCTTCTATGACCTAACCAAGTTCAGAAATTCCCTACACTTCATCTCTTTCTCATGATCTTCTTCTTCTCTTCAAGCCTCTTCCTGGTCCAAGATGCTATTCTAATCTGAAGTGGGTAGCTCCCATGGTAAAGGCACTCCCTTTAGAGGTTACATCAATTCTTAAAGCATGGCACCTTCAACCTCTCTTGGTTTTAGGCAAGAATTTCCAGAAATTGGCATTAGATTGGCCTAGTATTTCAGCCCTCATAGAATTGTGGCATCCACAAACAAATACCTTCATCTTCCCTTCCTTCGAAGCAATAGTCCTATTAGAGGAGGTAGAAACCTACCTAGCCCTTCCTAAGACTAAGGTGGGGGATGAAGACCTAGTTTGCTATACGGTTGAGCCTATTGACCCGTCCTTGATCTTGAGTGATTTCATCCATAATCCAAAGGATGTGAGGACCATGATCAGCCCACACCACATTCATTTGATACCCTTGGCACAATGGATAGTCTCTCATTGTAAAAACAAGTAGGAGAGACATGAAGCAATAGCCAAGGTGGTGGTGGTTTGCTTATGTGGAGTCTTTCTTTTCACTACTACCGACCACCTCTTAGATACCCAAAATCTTAGCATTATTAGTGGGTTGTGGCGGGGAATGTCCATCTCTCAAGCGATCCTCTCATATCTCTATGAAGGACTAAGCTCGGCTTGCCTAGGAGGACCTTTGTTCGGCTCCATGATACTCCTTGAGTGTTGGATGGGAGTGAGAATCAAATTCCAACCAAAGGAGGATATTACTTCTTCTAGCCGTATCTTTGGGAGCCACCCTCTCTTCTTCATTGGAGGGGCATCTGGATTCTCTCCACATGTTGAATGCAAGACGGTGGACAAGAAAACACGGGATGAATGGTGCCTCTTCTTCAATACTTTACCAATGGGGAAATTCATCATGCGACCAAGAATCCTTCGGAGCACTCTTCTTAGAATACCGCAGCGTCAAGGCCTGGACCTCCAGCTAGTGGGAAATACTATGATGGCGATCTACAACCCGCACCGGTGCCATCTTCAGATCGGACTACCTCGGATTGAAGCTCCTGCACTATCACACTACCCTCCCCTTCTACTTAGGAAGATGGGGACCGAAAAAGATGAAAGAGCGATCCGAACGCACTGACCATGTGGGAGATCAGCAAGGTGCGCCCGTGGCAAGCAGAAGTGGAAGAGAACGACGAAGCGCGCCGTGGCTACGTCAAAGATTTGAGGAAGATCCGCCCTCTTGCCGATAAGAAGTCGAATGTAACTTGATTTTGCTTTTATGAAAGATGTATTTGACAATCAGAGATGGAATCTTATTAATCTTTTGTTTCATTAAGTTCAATTGAATGAGATGGGATTGCCTTAATTGAATGAGCACGAGTTGTGGCTTGCCTTGGCTTAGAACGGCCTGGAAAACAGAGCCTTTGGAGAGCGTAATGACAAGGGCCGTTAGAAGGATATAACGGGTAGGAGATAGGCCGTCGGGGTGAAAGACCTGAGGGTTTGGGTTTCTGGAGGAAGTAACGGTCCAACGATAGACCGTTAGGAAGAATAGCGGTCGCGCCCCAGGCCGTTAGAGGGAGAGCTGCTGAGAGAATCAAAGCGAAGGCCTGAAGATATGTAACGGTCTAGCATGGACCGTTAGATGAGTTTGATGGCCTGTACCTGGCGCGTCACATTCTTGAACCTGCATAGTTGTGAGATTTGAGCTTTGGTCTTGATCATGCATTCTGCCCATACTTAAACATGGAACAAGTTAGATCTATTCTTAGACTCAACCCCTTGCCTTGAAGCAAGTTAGATAACGACCGTTTCTTGATATTTGGTCAAGGGGTGGAGACTTATTAAATAGGCGGGAAACAAAAATAGAAATAATGCGATGCATATGATGGCATTTTTGGATTTTGGAAAATATATTTGATTTTTTGTGAGATTTTGGAAAATAGTTGATGTTTTTGGGTTTTGAAATATGTGATTTTTTTTGTTTGATTTTGGACTTTTGATGTTTTTTGGTGTTTTAAATATGTGTTGTTTTTAGATTTTGAAATATATGATGTTTTTGGATTTTTGAAGTATATGTTGTTTTTGGATTTTGAAAATATATGTTGTTTTTGGATTTTGAAAATATATTATTTTTGGATTTTTTAAGTATATGTTGTTTTTTTGGATTTTTTGAAATATATTATTTTTGGATTTTGAAATATATGTTGTTTTTGGATTTTTGAAAATCAGTGCTTTCTCCTAGCAACGTGAGCCCTCCGTATCGTGTTGAGAGTCCCGAGGTTGGCGTGCAATGAGGTGACAAACCCTGGCCAAGGCCCAGAGTTTCATGACGGTGTTTCTACCAGGGCCATACCCGGGGTACTAGTTTCAATCCTGAAAAGGAAACTAGAATGCGGGGGGGTAAGCTTAGGCCAGATCTAGAAGCTCTTTCGGACTTGGGTTCCTCTCCAGACAACCCATTAGAAATTTGGTCTGTTGCGCCGGGGCTTTGTGTCCGTCATCGAACCTTAGTCCACTCTAGGCATACGTGCGACCGGGCTCATTCGTCCCGCGGGGAACTGTACTGCCACTCTTGTCATGCCTAGATTCTTTTCCTTGCCTTTCTGGAGCTTTGGAATCATAATTCAATAGACTTCTGAGATAATGCTTTTGATTTTTGTCTTTGCTTTCTTTTTCTTTCTTTTTCTTGTGGCGTCAGGTCATAACGGACTGCCCCTATTTGAGACCTCCTCTTGTTAGGGTGCCTGGATTGGTCATCGCCTCCTTATTCACCTCTTGCCCCTGGATTCAGCCGAAGGAAGAAACGGACAGGGACTTTGACTTTTCCCCCAAAGCATGGCCAAGGAGAAACGGTGTCTTTTAAAGCGGAAAACCTGACCAGGGACGTCGTGTGGTGTGTGATTGCCTCCCTCGGGACCCTTTATCGTAAAAGGGAGGGAACACCTCGATGCCGGGGTGGCACGGATTAGACTCTAAGGAAAGAAACGCTTAAGATACAACCCATTCCAAGCGTGAGAGAGCTCCTCACCTTCTACGTTTACTAAGTGATAAGCATTCCCTGGATAAGCCTCTTTTACAATAAACGGCCCTTCCCAGTTAGGTTGTAATTTAGATGATGTGACCCCACCCTTGGACCTATTTGCAAGCATTCAAGTTTGAGCAGCGGACTCACACTAGCGAGCTCACCCGTATGGCGCACACTAGTGCCCGATGGCGACTAGGCGATGTTGGAGAGGGTCCGAGGCGGGACCTTGAGGCTCCAATGGTTGGCTAGCTTGGGGAGAACCCCAAATGGGGGTAGGATGCCCAAATCATGGGCGGCCAACACACCAAGGGTGTGGGTTAAGTGGATGCTCTCACAACTCGCCCGCGGTGGTCACTCAATGTACTAGCAATTTGGGCCGATCTCTCACTCTCCGTCCGACGAAGCAATAGCAATAATACTAAGCTAAGCAAGTGATTAAACCAGTAAGAGAGGGACCGAGGCTCACCTAGCCGGCGTGAAGACGCCGACTCCGGCCGGAGACGGGGGCGAGGGGGGAGGCGAGGGTATGTACCCGCACGCCGCGTCGATTGAAGCTTCAAACCTGCGACTTAATAACTACATGAACTACACCCCATGCAAGGGGGGGATATTGGGGTGGGGATTATGCTTAATACATCCAAAACTACCTCCACGCAGGGAGGGGCCTTCAGCTGGCCAAGCGGGGTGGGGAGATATGCAAAGAGAACCGACTTCCCGAGCTTCACCGATTCTGCCTAGCTTCTGTATTTCTGGACAGAGGGTCGATGTCGATGCTGCCAATAATTCCACCGAGCTCAGAATCTGATGAGACTTACGCCAAAAGCTTGATAACAGATTGAGGATGATGTCTGAATTTTGGCAGGAGCTCTGGAACTCAGGGCTGGTCAGGCCAGCGACTGGAACAGGTTAGCAGCTTCTTCCTCTGGCTGGTGCAGAACTGGTACAGCAGGTTGCAGAGGCTACCACGGATGCTTATGAACTCCAAATGTGACGAGCCTGGTGGTGACGTGATCGTCGTCGGAGTAGCTTCGAGCAGGAATTGACGGCGCCCCAATCAGAGGTCGGAGAAGAATGAGGTAGCCGGATGAGCAGGGGCAGGTCAAACCTGGACCCACAGGGGGCAGACGACACACCCCGACGAAGAAAATGGTAACTAGAAGCTTCGGAGGCCGAATGAGGTCCTTCTTCTTGGAGGTGACAGCTAACTGGTAATAGTTTCAGCCCACCAAAATTGGCGCTCCGATCCCTCACGAGCTGGCCGAGGTCAATAGTTGAACAGGAGCTCTATCTCTGGTTCGGACAGGAACAGTTTCCCAGCAGCAGATTGACAGCAATGCCACGACCGCTCCCGAACTCCAAATTGAGCGCCGTCAAAGCCGTTGGTTCGGCTGTCGAGTCTTCTACGCACAAAAATTAACAGAGAAGCCAACCAATACAAAGGTTGGCCGGTAGCCTCAGATCACCGGTGAAGGGTCGCTGCAGACTGTGGGAGGACAGAACGTATACTTCGGGGGATAAAAATGATATCTCCCATATTCGAACGTCAAATGGAGCTCTGCTTTCTGGGGATGAAAGAGGATTCAGAGAAGAAGAATTTTGATGAAGAAACCGAGCTCTGATTCTTGCTAGGTTGGTCGTGGTGAAACTTCCAAATGCTCTCTGGTCTTCAGCCTAGGGCAGATTGCACAGTCGCACAAGATCTGCTCCACCGCACAGCTCCGAGCTCGGATGGATGCGGTACCACCTCTGTTGGAAAGAGGACTCAAAGACGATTCCAACGATGTATGAAGCGCCTTCAGAAGCCTCAGGATGACGATGTGACATCTTCTGCAAGTCGCTGGACTTCTGCCACCTGCAACCTGCGAACTGTAGGTGGAAGGTGGTGGGAGAAATGAGGTAAATGGAAGTGGAAATGGGGGTGAATTGGTGTGGGAGTGACCCCTAGTTGTGAGGGGGCCTAGGAGGGGGTGTTCTAAGGTGTGGGAGAGGGAGAATGGGGTCTGGAATGGGGTATTTTCAGAGGGTGAGAGAGGAGCTACGAATTTGGGCTGTGAGGGAGGCACAAGTGGGTGGAGGGAATGTGAGTTTGAATTTTCTTTGATGGGGAGTGATCAATGGTGGTCTTGGGGATGGGAAGAGGTGTCTTGGGAAGGTGGAGTGAGGTTTGGGGAAGGGAAATGGGTAGTTGGGGGTTGGAAGGTGGAGTGGGGATTGGGTGGAGCTCTCTTGGGACTAGGGGGTGGAATAAAGAGGGTTATGGGGAAGGGGAGAGGTTTAAATGGGGTAGGTGGGATATGGGGTGGTTGGGAAGGTGATTGAATGAGGGGAGGGGAGTTAATGAGAGGTAAATGGGGAGGAGAGATAAAATTCCGAAAATTGGGGTGGAGGGAGAGAGAGAGAGAGATAATGAGAGAGAGAGATATTGAGAGAGAAGGCTAGAGGGATTTGGAGTATATCTGGAATTCAATATTCATGCATAAGTTGTTACATATGAGGAGTGGGGTGGCCTATTTATAGGCACATGACTTTTTCACGAAGGACCCTAACAAAAGACACAATGACTAATAACCGAAGGGAAGGGGGGTGTCCATGGGCCTAGCCCAATGAGATGGGCCCAATAGCCTATCTAAACAACACAATGACTTAGGACATTGGTAGATAACCTACTAACCTAGGTACATGACTCAAATAAAGGGAAAATTACATGATTAAGACTCAAATAAAAATAAGAAAAACACATGACTCGACTCACAAACACTTGAGGAACATAATGGCACTTACCGACGAACAATCCGAGTCCGGAGAAAATGTGGAGGGGCAAGGGATGCCCTCATCATACCCCCGGGGTGGGGAAAACTCGACCCTGTCGAGTATGAGTCCACCAGGGAAGTAGTATATCGAACTGCGGCTCTGGGCGATCCACGATCTCCATACTCAACCCGCGACCATAGTCGGGGAACGGCGCTTCAGCTCGACAAAGTGACTCGGTCATACCCTCATGCTGGCGATGAGATCTTGCTTGCCTAGTATTGCCGCTGTGTGCTCACGTCGGGCTCTCAGGCAATTTGTGGTGGCACTCCGAGGGTGTCCCTCACAAGGGTAGGTGTAAGCTGGAGGCACTCACTAGGATCCACCGCGGTGCCCTTATAAGGTGCTAGATCCGCCACATGAGAAATGGGGAGAATCCCAAAACCCTTTTTGAAAGTTCAACCCATAAGCCGTGTTGCCAAAGCCACTCGGAACTTGGCAAGGTCCAAGTTCTCGTGCCCTCAATTTGGAGGTGCTCCTGGGGTAGAGCCACTCCAAAGTCATCATCGTCAAGTTACCAACTTGGAATTCCAAGTGGCGCTCATGAGTTTTTGCTCGCTTGTTGTGAATATCACCACTTGTTGCTTGATATGTGCTTGGATGCATATGCCATGCTTGATGATGCGATGTGAGTGGGCAATGTTTGGTATGCAAAGGTGGTCCGGGGCAGCCACATGTAGATCGATCATGCTTTGATGCTATGAAGATTGTGATAGACTCAGGGGGACCGGGACATCCATAGATGAACCTTTTATGCATGGGTATGACAAATGTCGGGGGACCCGGACATCCATGTATGATCCTCTCATACTTAAGACTCATGATGAATGAGGGTGGGCCAATACATCCAAATACGGTCCACTTATGCTTCCTACTTGACATGTGGGTGATGTAAATGAATGTACCCGACTTATGAATCATGCCAAGTGGTGTTGTATGCCAAGACTTATGCACTCTTGTGACAAAGATGTCTCCTATGTGTGGACCTTTGGACTTCCATTGGAATGGGTCGAAGGGGTCTAGAAAGGTGGATATCAGGAGATGGGGCACTTCCTCGATCCCTAGGTGTATACCACCCAAAGTCATGGTTCCCATGGTGTAACCCGGGTCTGGGATGGGGTGGATTGGATCAAACATGGTGGGTTGGGGTAGGGAAAGGTAGGTGGTAGTTAAGGTGGTTGGGTTACTCGGGTTCCTTGACTTCCATTGGAATGGATCATAGGGATCATAAAGTGGGTTACCAAGGGGCTCCATGTCCTCAAGGTCCTCAAAAGGTGATGAGTCGTCTTCTTCTAGTGGAATGGTTGGGCCGGTGTATGGGGTGGGCTGGTTGGTCAAGGTTTTAGGAATCACAATGGTAGGGGAGTGGACCAGGATGGGCTCTTCCACTATGGGGAGAAGGAAAAGGATGTCACTAGTGTAGCAACCAATAGTTCAAACCGAGGAGATAGACCCAATGCATGGATGGATGAGGTTAAGGCTCTTGGGTTGGTCCGCTCCTAGGGCCAATAAAGAAGTCAAGTCTGATTGCCACTTTAGACCTTTGAGGAGATCATCCCAATCTTCTACCTCATAGTAGGATTGGATTGTGGTGAGATAGGAGTGGAGGGGAACAATTTGGGATGGATATCCCAAAGGTGAGAGAGGTGGGGGTGAGCTAGGAAGGGTGGGTCCTTGCTTGAGCCATTGGAGTATATGCTCATTCATGGTGAAGGTGGGTGACTCTTGAGGATCCGGGCTATTTGAAGTGATAAAGGGTTGAGACTTTTCCTTACCATTGGTGTGATCTTGGGCTTCCTTATGGGTGGGAATGGGTTCCGGACTAGCATCTACTCCCATGTGGAGGGTTGTGGAGGTTTCAATTCCTAGTGTTAATGGGTTGGGTAGGTCTAATGCAGGAGAATTGGTGATAGCTGGAGCATGGTACACTTGGGGTGGTGGGCAAGGGTGGACTTGGATCGGAAGGGGAAGTAGAGGAGGCCTAGGTTGGGGAAAGATTGGTGTAGGAAGCGGGAGGTGAGTTGGGTGAGGGGTTTTGGGTTTGGGGATGGTGGCCATTATGGGCCTTGGTGGAGGGGTGGACACGGTGTCCACATGGTTTTTAATGGTGAGGGTTGGATGAGTGGTGGTCACCATGGAGGGAATTAGGTCGGTTAGGGGTCTCTTGCCCTTGGGATCATTTGGGGTGGAAGTGGGGGCTAAAGAGGCTTGACTAGTGTAGGTTAGTGAAGGGGGTTTTGGTTGGGGTGTGGGGGCCCTCATGGGATTAGGTGGGGAGGTGGAGTCCTTGGAGACTTGGGTTCTAGTGGTAAGGGTTTGGACGGGTGGGTTTGGAGGAGTGAGAGTGCTCCTCGAGTTTTGGTAACCCGGGTAGGAAGGGGACATATATTTTGCTCTAAGTTGCTCCTTCATGTCCTTCCAAGTGGTGATGGGAGTTTCCATTCTAAGTATCTTTAGCCCGACAATTTGCATCCAATAAGTTTCCGCCCGTTTGGTAAGTTGCATTTTGGCAACCAATGCCTTTTCATCCTCGGATATATGATATCAAGTGAAGTATTGGTCCATTGTAGTTTCCCAATCTAAATATTCTCTAGGAGAGGTTCCATCAAAGGTGGGAAGTGGGAAAGGGACCATTCTATCGTCTGTCCTTGGGGCGGGCCTATTTTCTCCAAGTTGGTTGAGTCGGCCCGATATGCTATCAAGCCGCTCATTGGCATAGGTCAAGGCTTTCATGAAGTAGTTGACATGGCCAGGGAAGTTATGGGTGTTAGTGGTAGGCATCTCTTGGTGGCTTGGACTTATGGAGTGGGCCGATTGGTAAGGTCGATATGAGGTGGCCATACTAGGGGACAAGAGTGATGCACTTGAAGACTCTAAATGCATAGACATGCCCTAGGACCAACTTGATAGAGACAAGTTGTGACCTTGCTCTGATACCACTTGATGTGACCCCACCCTTGGACCTATTTGCAAGCATTCAAGTTTGAGCAGCGGACTCACACTAGCGAGCTCACCCGTATGGCGCACACTAGTGCCCGATGGCGACTAGGCGATGTTGGAGAGGGTCCGAGGCGGGACCTTGAGGCTCCAATGGTTGGCTAGCTTGGGGAGAACCCCAAATGGGCGTAGGATGCCCAAATCATGGGCGGCCAACACACCAAGGGTGTGGGTTAAGTGGATGCTCTCACAACTCGCCCGCGGTGGTCACTCAATGTACTAGCAATTTGGGCCGAACTCTCACTCTCCGTCCGACGAAGCAATAGCAATAATACTAAGCTAAGCAAGTGATTAAACCAGTAAGAGAGGGACTGAGGCTCACCTAGCCGGCGTTAAGACGCCGACTCCGGCCGGAGACGGGGGCGAGCGGGGAGACGAGGGTATGTACCCGCACGCCGCGTCGATTGAAGCTTCAAACCTGTGACTTAATAACTACATGAACTACACCCCATGCAAGGGGGGGATATTGGGGTGGGGATTATGCTTAATACATCCAAAACTACCTCCACGCAGGGAGGGGCCTTCAGCCGGCCAAGCGGGGTGGGGAGATATGCAAAGAGAACCGACTTCCCGAGCTTCGCCGATTCTACCTAGCTTCTGTAGTTCTGGACAGAGGGTCGATGTCGATGCTGCCAATAATTCCACCGAGCTCAGAATCTGATGAGACTTGCGCCAAAAGCTTGCTAACAGATTGAGGATGATGTCTGAATTTTGGCAGGAGCTCTGGAACTCAGGGCTGGTCAGGCCAGCGACTGGAACAGGTTAGCAGCTTCTTCCTCTGGCTGGTGCAGAACTGGTACAGCAGGTTGCAGAGGGTACCACGGATGCTTATGAACTCCAAATGTGACGAGCCTGGCGGTGACGTGATCATCGTCGGAGTAGCTTCGAGCAGGAATTGACGGGGCCCCAATCAGAGGTCAGAGAAGAATGAGGTAGCCGGATGAGCAGGGGCAGGTCAAACCTAGACCCACAGGGGGCAGACGACACACCCCGACAAAGAAAATGGTAACTAGAAGCTTCGGAGGCCGAATGAGGTCCTTCTTCTTGGAGGTGACAGCTAACTGGTAATAGTTTCAGCCCTCCAAAATTGGCGCTCCGATCCCTCACGAGCTGGCCGAGGTCAATAGTTGAACAGGAGCTCTGTCTCTGGTTCGGATAGGAACAGTTTCCCAGCAGCAGATTGACAGCAATGCCACGACCGCTCCCGAACTCCAAATTGAGCGCCGTCAAAGCCGTTGGTTCGGCTGTCGAGTCTTCTACACAGAAAAATTAACAGGAAAGCCAACCGATACCAAGGTTGGCCGGTAGCCTCAGATCACAGGTGAAGGGTCGCTGCAGACTGTGGGAGGATAGAACGTATACTTCGGGAGAGAAAAATGATATCTCCCAGATTCGAACGTCAAATGGAGCTCCGCTTTCTGGGGATGAAAGAGGATTCAGAGAAGAAGAATTTTGATGAAGAAACCGAGCTCTGATTCTTGCTAGGTTGGTCGTGGTGAAACTTCCAAATGCTCTCTGGTCTTTAGCCTAGGGCAGATTGCACAGTCGCACAAGATCTGCTCCACCGCACAGCTCCGAGCTCGGATGGATGCGGTACCACCTCTGTTGGAAAGAGGACTCAAAGACAATTCCAACGATGTATGAAGCGCCTTCAGAAGCCTCAGGATGACGATGTGACATCTTCTGCAAGTCGCTGGACTTCTGCCACCTGCAACCTGCGAACTGTAGGTGGAAGGTGGTGGGAGAAATGGGGTAAATGGAAGTGGAAATGGGGGTGAATTGGTGTGGGAGTGACCGCTAGTTGTGAGGGGGCCTAGGAGGGGGTGTTCTAAGGTGTGGGAGAGGGAGAATGGGGTCTGGAATGGGGTGTTTTCAGAGGGTGAGAGAGGAGCTACGAATTTGGGCTGTGAGGGAGGCACAAGTGGGTGGAGGGAATGTGAGTTTGAATTTTCTTTGATGGGGAGTGATCAATGGTGGTCTTGGGGATGGGAAGAGGTGTCTTGGGAAGGTGGAGTGAGGTTTGGGGAAGGGAAATGGGTAGTTGGGGGTTGGAAGGTGGAGTGGGGATTGGGTGGAGCTCTCTTGGGACTAGGGGGTGGAATAAAGAGGGTTATGGGGAAGGGGAGAGGTTTAAATGGGGTAGGTGGGAGATGGGGTGGTTGGGAAGGTGATTGAATGAGGGGAGGGGAGTTAATGAGAGGTAAATGGGGAGGAGAGAGAAAATTCCGAAAATTGGGGTGGAGGGAGAGAGAGAGAGAGAGAGAGAGAGAGAGATAATGAGAGAGAGAGATATTGAGAGAGAAGGCTAGAGGGATTTGGAGTATATCTGGAATTCAATATTCATGCATAAGTTGTTACATATGAGGAGTGGGGTGGCCTATTTATAGGCACATGACTTTTTCACAAAGGACCCTAACAAAAGACACAATGACTAATAACCGAAGGGAAGGGGGGTGTCCATGGGCCTAGCCCAATGAGATGGGCCCAATAGCCTATCTAAACAACACAATGACTTAGGACATTGGTAGATAACCTACTAACCTAGGTACATGACTCAAATAAAGGGAAAATTACATGATTAAGACTCAAATAAAAATAAGAAAAACACATGACTCGACTCACAAACACTTGAGGAACATAATGGCGCTTGCCGACGAACAATCCGAGTCCGGAGAAAATGTGGAGGGGCAAGGGATGCCCTCATCATTAGACCTAGGACCTACAGACCGAATGAATTTGCATTTCAAAACCATATCACCTTTTTGAAATTTCTGTTCGATTACCTTCTTTTGAAAATAACGTGAAACTCTCTTTTGATAAACGGATACGTGATCGGCCGCGTTCATCCTCTTCTCATCTAAGAGTTCCAACTGGACGAGCAACGCCTCTCGACGTTCATCGAGATTAAGTTCCTTATCGAGCTGCACTCTAAGGGAAGGGATCAAGATCTCATATGGGAGCACCGCCTCCATCCCGTAGGTAAGAGTATAGGGAGTTTGTCCGGTGGTAGTATGGACGGAGGCGCGGTAAGCCCACAGAGGTTCCACTAATCTTTCTGGCCAGTCGGAAAACTTATGAGATTCGCATGTTTTCTTGATGATTTTAAGAAGGGTTTTATTAGTCGCCTCGGCTTGACCGTTGCCTTGAGGATAGTATGGAGATGAATGATGCAATACAATATTGAACTTCTTACATAGGTCCTTGAGCTCCTGAGAGACGAACTGGGGTCCGTTGTCAGTGATGATGCTACTTGGCACTCCGAACCGCGAAATAATATTCTTCATGATGAAGCGGCACACCGTTGAAGCTTTGATCTCTGCGTACGCCTCGGCTTCGGCCCATTTGGTGAAGTACTCAGTGGCGGTAAGGATAAAGGATTTCTACTTGATCTGAGAATTAGGATCACCGAGCGGGCCAACAACGTCAAAAGCCCACATAGAGAATGGCCAAGGAGCGGAAAGTGGATGGAGAGATGAAGCTGGAGCATGGATTTTGTCGGCATGGAGTTGGCATTTAAGACACCTCCGGACATAGAGGGAGCAATCTTCCTCTAGAGTGGGCCAATAGTAGCCCTGCCTAAGGATTTTCTTCGCTAGAGCCTGGCCATTGACATGACCACCACACTCACTGGAATGGGCTGCTTCAGCCACCTTCCAAGCTTTGTTATCATCCAAGCATTTCATGAGCATTCTATTAGTAGCGCGCCTATATAGTTCTCCTGCAACAATGGTGTACCTTGAGGCGGCTCTTCTTATTGACTTACGCTGCTCGGCGTTTGCCCCTTCTGGGAATGACCCTTCTTTGCAAAACAACTCAATTTCTTGATACCAAGGCAATTCTTCTTCGTCCAGAATCTCTTCTAGCTCCATTAGACATACTTCCTTGAGATCTTCCTTCTCAGCCCTCGCCTCTACAGCTTTCCTAAGGTTGATGAACCAAGGATCCTGAAGAGAGGGTGCGTCCAATCTCTGAACGACGATAGTCTCAGTGCTCCGACTGAGAGGAAAAGATAGGGAGGAAGCAAGCGATGCTAAGGCATCGGTTAGAATGTTCTGAGAACGGGGAGTATGGATATAGATCAGCTTACGGAATTGCCTCGCCAGGAGCGTGACCAAATCTTGATAAGGCTTGAGTTTGGGGTCACGAGTGCGGTAAGTAGACAGGACTTGCCGCAGGACGAGCTGAGAGTCTCCTATGATATTTAAATAACGCACACCCAAGAGATAGGCGTGCTTCAATCCATCCAGGAGAGCTTCATACTCAGTAATGTTGTTGGTAGCAGGGAATCGGAGTTGATAAGCAAAGGGGATAGTCACTCCCTCTGGAGTGAGCAGGACAGCGCCGATCCCTCGGCCTTGAGAATTGAGTGCACCATCGAAGTGTAGAGATCAAAAGGGATGATGGGTAAGGACAGAGAGATGCTCATTAGGGAAGTCGTCCTGAATAGAGTCGGTGTAAGGAATGGGAAGATGGGAAAGATGCTCAGCGATGGTGTACCCTTTGACCACCTTCTGAACGACAAATGTAATATCGAATTGGGAGATGAAGCTCTGCCAGTGAGCTAACCTACTAGAAAGGACAGGCTTTTCTAAGAGATAGCGGATCGGGTCCATTCTAGAGATTAACCTAACTGGGTGGGCAAGGAAGTAATGTTTAAGCTTCTGAGCTACCCATACTAAGGCGGCACAAGTCTTCTCCATAGAGGTGTATCTAGACTCAACTGGGTTAAACAACCGAGATAGGTAATAAGCGGCCTACTTTTTCCCCTCATCGTCTACTTGTGCTAAGACCGCCCCTAGGGAGTCCTCAATAACCGAGATGTATAGGATCAGGGGTTTCCCAGGGACAGGAGGTTGCAAAATCGGGGGATTGGATAGATATTCCTTTAAGTCCTCGTAGGCCTTCTGACAGTCTTGATTCCATTCAAACTTGACCCCCGCCTTAAGCAATTCATAAAACGGACGGCACCTTTGAGAATGTTGGGATATGAATTTTCTAATGAATTGCAATCGGCCGATCAATCCTCGAAGTTTCGTAATGTTCTTCGGTAGAGGCATGTCCATGACGGCCTGTGCTTTGTTAGGATCAATCTGGATCCCCCGTTTGCTCACTATGAAACCTAACAGCTTCCCTGAGGAGACTCTGAATACACACTTCTTCAGATTCATCTTAAGCTTGTACTCCCTGGCTCTTTGCAGCACCTTAGCCAGAATAGAGGGGTGTTCTTCTTTAGTCCTTGACTTCACCAGAATGTCATCCACGTAGGCTTCCATATAGATATGCATCATGTCGTGGAAGATGGCCATCATCGCCCTTTGATAGGTGGCACCTGCGTTCTTCAGACCGAACGGCATAACCACATAACAGTACGTGCCCCAGGGCGTGGTAAAGGAAGTTTTCTCTTGATCTTCCGGAGCGAGATGGATTTGATTGTAGCCTGAGTAACCATCCATGAACGATAAAGATTCGTACCCGGCTGTGCTATCGACTAGGACATCTATATGAGGCAGTGGGAAATCGTCTTTGGGACATGCTTTATTGAGATCCCTGAAATCGATGTAGATGCGCACCTTTCCATCTTTCTTGATAACAGGGACTATGTTTGCCACCCACTGAGGATATAGAACAACTCTAATGAATCTGGTCTTGTATAATTTGTCGACCTCTTCCTTAATCCTCAAGGCCATGTGGGGGTGAAATCTTCTTGACCGTTGTTTCACAGGTGTTGCCCCTGGTTTAAGCACAAGTCGATGTTCCACTAAAGAGGGGTCAAGACCTGGCATGTCCTCATAAGACCAGGTGAAAGAATCGCTATACTCTCTCAGAACCTTAATTAAATCTTCTTCTACTTGTGGAGGGAGATTAGCGGCAATAATGATGGGCCTTGGGTCTTCTTCAGTTCCCAAATTAATTTCCTTCGTAGGTTCATCCACTACCGACGATGGCTCGTCGAATTTCTTAAGTCCTTGTGCATACAAATCGGTAGTGTCATCTACGTTGTTGTCCTCATTAATCGGATCTTTCTCATCCAGGATTTCATAGACACCGAGTCCGTCATCGCTCCACACCCCTTCTATTTCCTCTTCATCTTCAATCATAATTGCCGTAGCAACAAATTCTGGACACTTCAAAAGTGCATGACAACACTGAGCTAGATCTTGCAAGAACCTATCAGGGACGGATTTAGGAGGACGCGCAAGCGAGCGCGGCTCAGAGGAGGAAGGGCTGGATGAACTAGAACATGACCCTACTTCTCTAGACCTACCTGACTCTACTTCCCTAGACTCGATAGACCATAATCCTAACCTAGGAGAAAGAAGACCTAGCTGAAGGGAAGGAGCAGGGGACTCGTGCCCTTGGTAGGAGGATGGAGACAGGGTAGCGTAATCTTCCACTGAAATCTTCGTTTAGAATTTGACATTTTTTTTTGGAGATCAGTGGAGACCACACAACAAGATGGAGGAGGCGGGAGCTGCATGGGGAACAGCTCAGGGAAGATGCAATCGAAGAAAGGATCGAAGACGAGAACCACATCTCGTGGAGTTGGGCGTTGGGGGGAGGAGGAGTGAATAGAGTGGATAGATCAATGGGCGGGCAATGCCCGCAAGCATAGGAAACAAATAGAATCTCTGGTGGATCAATAAAGGATGGATTTATCATGATAGGAGGAAGACGGGGTAAGAAGTCCCATTGTTGGATGAGAGATTGAAAGCGGGAGGGAGACCAAGAAAAGACAATCGGCGAGCTCCCCTTTTCCCGTGGATCATCAACTGGCTGCTTCTTTGGCCTCCACTGAACAAGCCGAACCTCTTGCTGTCTCTGGTAGTCTTCTTCATGAACTAGCCCCTGAAGGGTTGGACCATAGTCAATCACATCATCAACTGGCCCCCTTAGCACTGGGGGTGGACTGGCAATCGGACAGACTTTATCTTCCCTTGGTGGAGCTGGCTGTGGAGTTAATGTGTCGGGCTGGGGAGGCCCTCTAACGAAGTGTTGACGGTAGTCCCAGGTGAGTGGCCTAGAATCACCAATCATGGACGATGCAGTCTCTCGGTAGCCGAGACCCCTCCTATTCATTTTCCTGCCCTTGGGGATGGGCTTAGTTCGTCCCTGCAATTGAGCACCGAGGCCTCTCCCTGGTTGGTAGCCTAGCTTCAGTATAATGTCCCAGCCCTTGGAATCTCAGATCTGGGGCTTCTCCTTGATGTCAACTGCTGCAGTGATGTGCTTGCGAGGTTTGTAAGCCCAAAGAAAGTCGAGATCTAGCACTGACATAATAGGCCGACTGCTTGGCCACATTGTGGGAAGAACTTTCTCTGAAATAACCTTCACTGATTGGACCGTGGATAAGCTTTTGACTTTGACGACCCTCCCTTGGAAAGGGAATTTAATGCATTGATGTGCAGTGGAGGGTATGGCGCTGAGGGTATCGATCCACGGACGACCCAAGATATCCTTGAACATAGGGTCGATATCCAGCACGTAAAACTCAATGGGCATAGTAAGAGGCCCAAGCTCATCTTGAATGGTGACAATCCCATGACATGCCCGTCGAGAGTTGTCATAAGCAGCTATAGTAGTGGGAGTTGGGCGTAGAAGTTCTTCTGACAGATTATAAGCCCTTAGAGTGCTGAGCGGGCATACGTTGATAGATGCCCCTGTGTCAACCAATGCTGCGTCAATGCTGACTTTGTTTAGAATGATAGTAATGCACAACGGCATTTGCCGAGCTTCTGGTGGTGCTAGCTCGGTTTCAGAGAAAGTAATGGCTGGCCCCTTGGAGATTGTTGCCAGTGCAGTAGCTAGGCTATCAACTGCCATATCTTCACTAACCATCACCTTTTGAAGAAAGTCTCTTAATGCATCTTAGTGAAGGGTAGATCTCTTAATCAGTTCCAGCACAGATATCTTGGCGGGCACCCTATCCAAATGATGTAACAAATCGTATTGGGTCCCGGGTAGTGGCTCGGCCTCTTCTTGCTCGGCAGTCGGTTAGGAGGACTGGGGATTGGAAGTGGAAGGATAGTTTCGGTGGAACATGCGCCCGCTCCGAAGGGCGAAGTTATAAGCTTCCGCGGCCTCAGATGAGCTCAGGATAGGTGATTTAGTAGGCCCAGTGGGATGGATGAGCGGTGCGGAAGAGGGTGTGGTGGAAAGGATAATAGGTGAGGGGTTAGTGGCAGTGGGCGCGAGCGGAAGTGGGGATATAAAAGTGGACGGAGGCGTGGTGAGTGGAGGGTTAAATGGAGGTACGGCGATAGTGGGTGTAAGCGCGCGAGGGGAGGGCGTAATGGTAGTAGATGTGAGCAATGGCGAGTGCGACGGAGGCGCGAGTGATGATGAGTGTGATAGAATAGGGGTAAATGGGAGGACGGGTGGAGGAGGGGTTTGGTGTGTAGGTATGAGGATGGGGGAAGCGGGAGGATTATGGTAGTTGTGGTGAAGGGCCATGACCTGCGGCGTGGAGTTATCATCGTCGAAGGACCACTCGGGGTTGGGAGACGGGGGTTGGATGACATTGACCTGAGCTGGTGCCTGCGGCGGAGGCTGTGGAGCAGGAGGATGGTTTGGCATTGGGTTTTGATGAATACCCAGGTCTTGAACCGGTTTCTGTTGCTGCTGCAGCTGCTGCTGTGGCTGCGGTACCTGTTGCTGCTGTACTTGCTGCCTCGGCGGCTACGTTCTCTTTTCTTTGATTTCTGTGATGACCCTGTGCATCTCGGCCCAATCAATTCATTGCCCTTCATGGAGGTCATAGACCAGATCCCGGAATTGAAAACACCCTTCAATGGTATGCCCCGACTGACTGTGGAACATACAATACTTCGTCTGATCAACGGCTGGGTTCTAGTTGGGCCGTTCCGGAGGGAGCTGTATGGCATTCACCGACATGAGAGCTGAGAAGATGCCTGTGAGTGTTTCTGGCAAGGGTGGGTACTGAGCTCTTTTAGGAGTCGGGCGCTTGTTGTTAGGGTTGTTGTTTTAGCCGTTGGGTGGAGGGACGTTGTGGTATTGCGGAGGTGGTGGTGGTTGTTGCGGTGCGGTGAAGGTGTTTTGTGGAATGGCGAAAGTGGGCGGAGGGTTTTGTGGAGTGACCTGGAAGTTTTGGGGAGCGGGATTCTGGGGAGTGCGGGGATTTCGAGGGAAGCGGAAGGGTGTGGCTTGGAATGGGAAAGCAACGGCTTGAACTTGCTCATTTGTTTGGACCCTGATGACACCTAAAATATACCAGAAGAGACCATAGCAGATTCACAGTTTTGAAGATCAGTCGAGGGCACAGCTCATGTACCATCCCTGGGAGATCTGAGAGTCTGAATAGAAGAAACCCACTACCCCTATCATGTTGTTCGACTAAAGCCGTCTTTGGCTAGGTCGCTGTCCAGTACTGCTATCATTCAGATAGTCAGACTGATAAAACTATACAACATTCAGGCAACCATCTGCCTGCTGAAACAGATGTTCAGACATCTCTGATACTCCTGAAACGGGATGTACAGTGCCTCGCACATGTTTGTGAATGCAAGGTGTAAACAGTCCCTTGGAGTCTTAATATATACATGCCAAGAGTCCCACTGTCAAAAGGAGTCCACTGAGTGGATCCTGGGTCGAATGGGCCGAATGACAGGGAAGTGGGCCAAGCCCAAAGGTGAAATGGGACGCGTCGAGGTCCGCCACGCTGGGAAGATGATGCTGGCGCGCCAGGAAGCTCAGGCCGAAAGGGTGAGGGACTGGCCTCTATAAGAGGGCAGCCCTTCGAACAAAAAGAAGCAGAGAAAAAAAGGGAGGAGGATCCTTCGAAGAGGAAAAAAGGGAGGAGGATCTTTCGAAGAAAAAAAGAGAGAGCCCTTCGAGAAGAAAGGAAGAGGGTGCTTAGCCACCAAAAGAGAGGGGGGAGCTCGAGCGCCCTTCATAGAAGCTGAAGAAAGAGAGAGGGGTTCGAGGAGAGAATCAAGGTGTGAGGGCCGTGCAACTGCAGCTTCTTTGCTCTCTCTCTCTTCTCCGTCCGTCTGAGTATTTCCTCTTTTGTTTTTCGCTTTCGAGCATCTTTGCTCTAGTAGCATCGAATGCTAATGTAACCCTGTTTGCAGGGATGAAGTTCGGATTTCTTTTCCTTTTGGGTTAGATTTCTTTCTCTTAAATCGCATATGTGTAAGCCATTTGGCTGAAGTTGTTAATAAAAGAATGGGATGAGTTCTGATATGCTGGATCATTCTCTTCCGCTTCCCTCTATATCCGAGGTTTTAATCTATATACGGCCACCGCCAGCTGCAAATGTCTTATGTTTAAATTCTTCTATCTGTTGAGGCTTCTTTGCCATCATTCTTTATCACTGCCCCCAGCCACATTTTGAGGGCCTGAGACAGTCTCTCTCATGGCTCCTCGTATGTGGAATGGAGAGGAATATCTTCAGGAGTTCTGGTTCATGGCTCTGCTCCTAGTGAGGCCCCAGAAGAGAGTTCGTCTCCCCCTCGAAGCCTCCTCTCTGCGATCATCCGAATAAATAGCCTAGGTTGCTGAATAAACCTCCTCACTTCGAATGCTCAAAGCCTCTGCCTTAACAAACCCTTAAAACCCCCACTTCAAAAGCCTCCCGGTGTGAGCCCCTCTCGGCGCACGTTTCGCGCCGAGGGCTAGCCGCGCCGGTTGAACTTCAAGCCTTCATGCCGAAAGCCATATTATTCTTCTCGCCAATACCTTCATCCCTTCTATTCCAAGGATGGCCATCTTATTACGTTCACGCTGATGCCATCAGGCCGTGCCATCATTGCTTTAAATGCCCTGTCTTCCTGTGGAGAGGCATCACCCTTTCCTCTGTCCTCACGGGAGCCATATCAAAGAGGCCGAATTCCCCCACATTCTACAACCCATTGAGCCACGGAGCCCTGCCATTGCAGGCTCTCCGTTGACTGCATCGGGGATATTATAACAAAGGGATGAAGTCCCATGTGATCTGGACCCTTTGAATCTCGGGCTACGCCCGGCACTCATTTCTGTTTCTACTCCGGCACTCGTGAGTAGATAGCCTATAATATTCTCTTTGCACACTCCCAACTAAGGGGAGATGCTGTCAAATTTTACCCAGAGCTTTACTCTACCACACGGCACGATGTTTCATCAGGAATTGCGTATCTAACCCCTCAATACGGCGAGAGCCTGGGCTACATCATCTCATGACATCTTGCCATCACAGGGAATACATCTCGTAATTGGTGATCTCCTTGGACCCCCTTGTGAAGGAAGCCACCCTGATCCTCTGTTTCCATTCATCCATCACCCTGAGGTCCCCATTAAATGAAGAAACCCTCACAAGACCTGAGAAAACCAACAAAGAAACGGCTCCCGGCGCCACATGACTCCCGGCGCCAATCTCGCATCGGGTGAAGGGCGCGCGGAGAAGCCCACCGCACTGACTGCCCCTTCGTCCCAGCCACGCCGGTTGACTATCGCGCCGATAGCCCTTTAGCTTCCCGTCGCGCCGGGATCCCGTCGCGCCGTTTGGCCTTCGCGTCGGCTCTAATCCATACCATTTCATTTCAACAATAGCTGCCACCCAAATATCTGATGTCTCAGCAACTCCATTGAACCCAAATCCAATCTAAACTCAATATACCACTCCTGTCAACCTTCATGCCAGCCTTCATTGTCTCACGAGGGAACTATGGTTCTTCACCCAGGTCCATGGGAGATATATTAATGGGGGGTTTCACCCCTACATTACACCGAATCCGACATTTCTTCTCTCACCCCGCTGACCCTCGGAGTTCTGCCACCGCATGTCCTCCAACGGTCCTTAGAGGGGAATATGAACAAACGACGCGATGGTGGACACTGTCCCGTCATATGTGGATCCTTCTCAGACCCAGGGCTACGCCCGATCCTCTTTTGGTTTCCATTCCGGCTCTCCGTGGATGGATGTCCCATATTCCCATTTGGCATAGTCCAAAGGAAGGGGACGTGCTGCCGAATTTATGTTACAACATCGTCGTCACACCCCGCATATCACGGTTCCTCGTGCATGGCTGCATCGACCCTCGGGTATATCAAATGGCATTGACAAAAGGTCGGGTTGTGCCCAACCAGAAATCTCCGCTATGCGCGATGGTGGTCTTCGGGCCCACATCCTCCGCCACGTACCAAGGGTCCATAATTCTGTGAACTATGCATCCTTTGTATGATAAATAAATACATCTCGCATGCCTTCGTCATGGTCGTTATGTAGTTTTTTTTTTGTTCGGCTCCGATAGCCCACTATCTCGGCAATTAATCAAACGTGTTCCCTCCTCGTGGGGGATGTAATTAACGCCATAGCCTTTACGGTGTGGCGGACTGCTGGTCCCGACCGAACCTCACTTTTGCCCGACACGGGTCAGAATGAGCGCATAATAAGATCATCACCCACGTGACTGGCACGCCCGCGTCGTTAATCAGCCAGTTAGTTACCAGTTAGCTAACTGACCGATCTACACGCGAAATAATGAATAAACAAGAAGAGAAAGAAAAAAAAAGTCGCGAAACAAGTCTGGCATGCCCGGTGGGACCAGTGTCACCTTTCATCTCTTTGCCGAGATATTCGGGCTTCGAAGCCCTCTCAAAGGCTACTGATTATTGCCTTGTTTGACATTGCAGGCAAACCAATGACGATCAACGGGATAACTGGCGTCGACTTCGATCTTTCGATAGTCGCTGGACACGCGCAAGGGTATCTGGTGGTACCCATGGAATTCGGCAGGTTCCCTCCCGCTGTAGGCTTCCCCAACTTTTTGGGGTTGGCCTTCGTCGATATC
The DNA here is from genome assembly GCA_022559845.1 of Amorphophallus konjac. Taxonomy (NCBI): domain Eukaryota; kingdom Viridiplantae; phylum Streptophyta; class Magnoliopsida; order Alismatales; family Araceae; genus Amorphophallus; species Amorphophallus konjac. The sequence continues at coordinate 235,767,028 of CM040120.1, read as the reverse complement.
CTGGAGGTCGAAGCCCCAGTGCCTGCCAAGGAAGCTGTGGAGAAAGCGGAGCCTCTGAAGGTTCCCTGCTGCAAAGACTCGTCCGAAACTCCGGCCCCGGCTGCTAGCTGTCTGGTGCACCACGTCATACGTGGGACCCACCCCAACGTCATCAACAAACACCCTGGAGGACGCCAGCGTCGCCAGGTCCGCAAGAATGCTGCTGTAGTTACCGAAACTCTGTCTCAGTCCGGGAAATCTATGCTAGTTGGGGTATGCGCGTCTTCCTCGACAGACGCACTGCATGGGTGACCCCAGACCGAGTCATCCCCAACATTCCTGTTTACAATGCCTATCAAGCTCTCGCTGGAAGGAGGGCAGAAATAGAAGAAACCGGCCACTATGGCCAGGGAAGCCCGGCACCCAGGCCGAAGAAGTTCAAACAAGTGTAGGTTCCAAGCGAACCCAACCTGCCTACCAGCTAACACCTATCCGCCGCCGTCTTGTGAACGATGAGGCGGAAGTGATAAGAGAAAGGGGCATGCCCCCAAAGGAGGAAGAAGAGGTGGTTGCGGATCCTCCGCGCCACAGAAGTTTCCGGGCTGCAGCCCGTCAAGCCAATGTCCCTGCTGCGGGACGAAGATTCTAACTGCCAGCCGACAGAGCTCGGCTGGCCTATATCCCTCTTGCCGGAGGTCGACAATCACCCCCCGTCCTATATCAAGAGCGAGGTCAAGAAGAGATGACGTGTTTGGTCAGAAATTATTTTCGAGGCTTAGGCAATCCCTCACTCGGACAGCAGCCACTGATGCAGACAGTCGCCATTGAGAAAGATTACTGCCCATCAGCGGCCGAAGAAGGAAATATGGAAGATAGAATGATGGTGTCGTCAGTCGATGACAATGGACATAATGACGGCTTCGAGGTCGAAGCCGATGAAGCCTTCCCCGAGCGGGAAGAAAGAAGAAGAGTTTCTGTGTTTGAAAGACTGACCTTCCCGCAGCATGCTAGAAGGAGGGTCTATCAACAAAAGAGAAGGATGCAGGTTTTCACCTGCAACATGGCTGGAATATCTAACCAATATGGGGAGCTTCCTGAAGACCCCCAAGAATTGGCTCAATTGGCTGCACGGCCGGGGCCAACTACCCGCAGAATAGAAGCGGCAAAAGAGCTTCTGATGATGGTTAGAGGGAAATAGCCCCAGGTCTATCCCCACTGGGATGACAAGGCCCCCGTCTTGACCGCTAATGTGGTGACGGCAGAAGAAGAAGATGACGTCCTCCTCGACATCCTTCCTGGGGATACGTCTGGGGAGACAATAGAGGGTATCCCCACCACTATAGACCCATTAGTTCTGATGCTCCTACAAAAATATCAACGGGAGATAGATTCTCTGAAGAAGCAGCTGATGGAAAAGATTGAACATTCATCGGCTTCTAAACCACCCGAAGTCCAGGGTGAGTCATCCCGGGGAGCGGCTCGTCGTGACGACCCTCCACCGCTCTATACATTGTCCCAGCCGTCAGAGCCAAGCATGGCGATGGCACAACAGTGGCCGCCACAGCTTCAGCTGCTGCTACCTCCGGTGCTCCCTCAGGTGCACCCGACACCCCCGCTGCTGCGTCCTCCACAGGCGACCACCCTGGTCACCCCATACCTGCAGCCAGCGCATTTCTATCCAGAACCGGTTGACCCCACGGTCGTGAATCGGATGATGGTGGAGAGGATGATCGAGCTGAAGCTCGTAGAGAAAAGTGAAGGCGACTACGTCGCATTTGATGCCTATCGGGTACCCTACCCGTAACACCATGCGGCTAAACGACTTCCCCCGGGGGTCAACAAGCCGCCTAAGTTTGACAAATTCAACGGGAAAGGGTCCCATGTTAGGGTGCTAGGCCCGGATACAGAGGGGGGGTGAATGTATCCTGCTACGAAATATGCCCAATTTAAAAACTAGGATGCTAAGCAAGTTCCGGAGTTAAGCTAATACGATTAGACAAAATAACAAGCAGGTGGAGCGAACCTATCCAAGCATCCAGCAGAAGCAAATCAAGCAATCTGATGAACCAGTTGAAAATCCTTTAAAACAAAAGAGCAAATATGTAACTGGCCCCCCAAACAATCAACTAGCGGAAGCAGCACAAATGAGAATAAGAAATCTCAAGACAATCTGTGAAGGGTGGTAGGAGATATGGAAGAACACACTACAAGCAAACCACTGCTCAAAGATTTTAAGGTGGTTCGGTCCTCCAGACCTACATCCACCCCTCACTCCCAACCGGAGTGAGGCTTCACTAGCAAACGCTAGAACCAAGCAGACTCAGTCTGCAAATAGTTGCTGCCACACAGCTTGACTAGGGGAACAGCCTCCCCTTTTCCTCCCAACCGGAGGGACACCCAAGTGACTCCCAGCCACTTGGAAACTAGAGGTCGCAGACCTCTCTTCCTTCAGACCAGGAGGGACACCTGGACTTGCAACCACAAGCCCAGAACCGGAGGACTAGCCTCCCTTCCTCTAACCAGAGGGAACCCACAAGTGACAACCTGTCACTTGCAACTCGGAGATCAGATCTCCCTTCTCCTGAACCAACAGGAGGAACCCGATCCCCAACAGGGCAATCGGAAGAACAAGATAACCAGATGAAAATGGAAAAATAGAAACACGAAATGAAAATAACTTCAGCAAACAGAAAGCTGAAAAATGAAATGCATAATGTGGCTCTCAACGGAGCTGACTGGCCTGGATCTGATCCACGGTCCAGTGAAGATAGATCTTCAAGTAGCTACTTCCTTCTTCTCCACGAGCTCTCTCGCTCACTCTCTATCTCTCTTTCTTTCTCTTCTGCTCTCTTCTGCACTTCGTCTTCTTCACTCTTTCTTCTCTCTTCACACGAGCACTATCACTCTCTCTTTTTCTTTTTCTGCTTTCACTCTCACTCTCTTCTCTGCTCTCTTCTTTTCTTTCTTTTCTTCTTTTTCTGGATCGAAGGGCTATCTACTCTTCCGGCTTTCTGCTTCGATCTTTTTTCTTCTGTGGAAGATGGCTCATATATATAGCAGCAGCATCATCATCACCCCCGACGTGTGACCTCCATATTTCCAGCCCTAAGTATTCGGACCACGTGGCAGTCTCTCAGCCAGCTTCATTTCAGCCTCGGATCACGTGCTGCCCAGTCACTGGGGAATATTTCCTCGGACCACCTTCTTCTTCTCCTGCAAGGAATTAACACGATTAACACTCAGGGCCACAATAACTAAAACTGCATGAGGTATATGAGAGCAATACAAGATGCACTGTACTGAGAATGACACGAGATACACAAGATTACTTCAGTACGAAATAAATGGAGAATGACACGAGGTCAGATGAAAACATCACGAGGTAAAAAAGAGAACAACACGAGATACACTATTAACATAACAACGAAGACGACACGAAGTTAGATGAAGACAGCATGAGGTGAGAAGAAGATAACATAGAGTGAAGCAATAGAAAGACACGCGATCAGAAGAGACCTGGACGAGGTTAGAACGAAACAACACGAACTAACAAACGGCAACAAAAGACGACACGAAGTGAAACAATACTTGAAAACATAAGAAAAACAACTTGAGCACAAAATAGCTCGAATGAACGACTCGAAGACGAGGCGACACGGGCTGACCACGACACGAAGACAAATAACAGAAACCGTCACGAGTTGAAGACAACACGAAGATGAAAACAGAAACCGACACGAGTTGAAAACAACACGAAGACGAAACACAGGAATTGACACGGAGTGTGGTCAAGGCGAGAAGGACACGAAGTCTAAAGAGAAAAACAGCACGAAGACAGAAGAGTGACACGGCTATCACGACACGTGATGAAGCAGTGACACTAGTAAAAAAAATGACTCGAGGAACAACAGTAAGTGACACGAAATTAAACAAGCAGACATAAAAGATGACACGAGATGAGGTCACAAAGTGACAAAGACACGAGGTCTAGAAAACACGACACGAAGACAGAGATAGACACGTCTTCAACAACACGTGATGAAACGGTGGAAGCAGAAGAACAACTCGAGGAACTACAGTAATTGACACGAAGACACAAGAGCAAACATAGAGGACTGACTCGAGATGAGCAACTAAGTGCTAACGACACGAGGTTAGAAAGAAATAACACGGACATAAACACAAGAATAACACGAAGTATGACAGAAATAGTACAGACATACAATGTACTACCTCATAGCAGATTTCCTGTTAATCAATATGCAACAGACGACTGTGTATGGACTTGAAGACCCTTAGCCAATGTATAGACTTCAAAGTAGAGACCGATGTGTAGACTTCACGTGAAAGCCCAATGTGCAGACATGTCGAATGGTTCAGCAATGTATAGACTTGGAGAACCACGGTCCAATGTATAGACTTGATGCCTGTAGTAGTGTATAGACTCTACATATACCAGCAATGCAGCAATGTATAGACTTACCCTAAAATGCTTAAGACGCTGAGAGAGACGGTGAAGTCTGTAGAGAATTGCTGTAACAGTCCGATGTACAGACTTTGTCTTAGACTCTAAATGAGACTGACAGTGTATACACTTAGCCAATGCAATGCACTGTATGGACTTCCAAGAGACGCTCAATGTACAGACTTACTGCCAATCAATGTATAGACTCTGTAAATGCATATGAATGCTTTATGCAGCAAATAAAACAGTCTGAACTTCAATTGCAATGACTCACAGTGTAAGAACTTCAATTGCAATGACTCACAGTGTAAGCAGATAAACTGACTGAACATATGAAGGACAATGACTCATTTCAGAAAGATGACTCACAGTGACTCACATCAAACACCAATCATCAAAACTAAATCAATCATCAAAACATAACATCAATGCATGGTGACTCACAGTGATTAAGTCACATTAAAACCAATCATCATAAACCCCTAAAGCCAATCATCAAAACCACAAACCACAGGGGCCAGGGGCACAACAATCTCCCCCTTTTTGATGATGGCAACAATACTTAGTGAGTCATTCTGAAGATTCAAATTATTCTCCCCCTTTGACTTCATCAAAAAGAAAATAATTTGAGAAATTAAAGCATGTATAAAAGTTCAGTCAATTTCTCCCCCTTGCAAGAACATGATTATCCCCCCTTTAATAATTTCAGCAAAAGCATGAATTAGAGAAGATCAAAAAGAAACCTGCATGCACTGATTGAATGATATTCTCCCTTTTTGGCAAACAATCTCCCCCTTTGATATAAACAAAATAAACCATAGGAAGGGGTATGAATGTAAATTCAGATACCAGAAATATGAATGCAAGAGCACAATTCTTCTCCTTCTATGCAGCATGATGCATATGACAAGGAATGCTCCCCCTAAATAGATGCCAATTGATGTGCAAGTGATGCATGCCATGAAAGCTCCCCCTCAATCAGTGGAATCTTATGAGATAGATGAGAGGGTGCAAGAGAGGGAGACCACAGGGGCAACCAAGGAGAAGTTCAGGTCAATGAACCAAGGACATGAGCAGAAGAAATTCAGTTAACAGATTTTTCAAGGATGCTCCAAACACAAGAAATTCAGCCAGATTTTCAAAGAGATATCAATCTCATAAATCTAAAACATAAGTTTTCAAAGTCTTCCATCATAAGGGCTTATGAATGACATTTATTGAATAGCATGGTTTAAACATGATGTATGCAGAGTTTATCAATAAAATTCTGTATTGATATCTAAAACCATGGTTTAATAAAAATGAACCAAGCCCTCATATTTATCTTGATAAATCTCCCTTTCTCTTACACGATCAAAATTATTGACTTCTTTCGCAATTACATGCATCTGTATTGAAATCAAGCAATTATGAAGTCGTATGATTTTGTCTAGGGTTGAGCAATTTAATTTTAGCATCAATATTCAGATATTTCAATTTGTTCAACAATTTTCCATGTTACAAATTTTACGAGCACTCTAGTTCAGTTCACACCTTGTAACTAGAGGATATACCTTGATCAGAGGCCAATATCCCTAAGCACTTAGTGTGACTAACTGTCATGCTATATATATGAACAGAGTTAGCATTTACACATCATGACACACTACAAATCATTTTTTTTTAATGAGTGAGTTGTATTTCTCAGTGTGCATGCCATTGCTCTACCTGATTTTCAATGAATTTTATCAGAGTTAACTAAGGCACCTCGTGACACAGTCCTTTGGACTTGTGTTTCTCAGTGACCAATGTCATTGCTCTGACAGAAATAACCCTTTAGACATTTCAGAGACATTCATTTGCTTCAAATCAATAATAGTTTCATGTACTTAACCAATTAAAGTCATATATTCAAAAGTGCAGATTTCAGAAGATTTTACAAGACATAGCATGAAACAGATGGTTAAGGTTTATTAAACATGTTTCAGATATTTTTAAGAGATTTTAAAGACAAACTCATTGAATACATTAAACTTAAACCACATGAGTTATTACAGTCATTCATAAAAACGTATAATAGAAGATTTCTAATTCAAGAGTTTTCAGATTTATGATCGAGATAGCCCATTGAAATCTTCATGAAAGACTGATAGAATTCTGAAGCCAAATGATACCAAACTGATAGTAGAAATACCAATTGTTAAGAGAGATTGTGAAGCTCAAAGTTTTCAGAATATGATTAAGGTTTGTCAACAAAATCAGTAAGAGAGGATATGCAATGAGTTCTGACCCATGTATGCATTTGACAACCTATATGCAATGCAATGACTCCCCCTCACAATATGCATTCAAACTCCCTTTTTGGCATTTTCAATGTAAGGAAATGCAATGCACTATATGTATGCAGAGACATGCAAAGACTCAACATTGAATGCTATGCAAGTATATGCAACTTACTCCCCCTGAAAACATGCAATGTTTGCACTGAAAACTGAACATATGATTTTGATTCATGCACATTCAGACTGTCCTAACCAGCAAGGTGACCAATGGTACTAGGCGGAGCACTTGGTCTAAAAGACCACCTCACACATAGTAAGAACCTCCAGATAGACTTCCCTGCCTTTTGGTACCTTACCATTTATATACCATTGTGGTCAACCATGATAATTCAACATGGGCAACATGCATGGATCAAATTTCAGCTAATCAGATTTTTCAGAATGCAATGGACAGATTTCAAACAGCATTCAAATGGAGTTCAGATTTAAACAGACAACACAGTATGAGCATTGAGAGATGTGAATACTCATAGTGTCCAAAGCATAAATTTCAGTTGTGGAGAGTTCAGAAGCTTCAATTTAGACAATGCAGATGAAGAGTGAATATGCTATGCAAAAAAAATAGCAATTATGCATGGACACAACAACCAAGATATGTACTGAGTTTCAAAACAGGAATTACAGAGAATTTACCTGAACAGTTCAGAAGGGGTTTTCATTCTTGAGTGCCTTGGATTAATACCCCTTTTTATTCCATTCCAAGGCACACCTGCAAGGTAATGTTATTTTGCACAAACAGGTACCCAAGAAGTCCTGGGTCCTGACATGACAGTATTACTTCTAACAGGTTTTCTCAGCACATTTTTAACTTGATAGCAAGGAGCAGCAGTTTTCAGATCTAATTTATGCACATTCTTGTTAGTATGAGCTCTATGTGCACATACATGAGATTTTCTGTTAACAGAATAAAAATTCTGTTTACCAAAACCGGTTTGGTTTTGATATCCTGCCAGCCAACAGGTTGCAGCCCTGTGACCTGGCTTCCCACTATGATGGCATGAGAAAACAGAATTTAGGTTCTTTTTATGCACATCATTATGAACATGAATTGTATGTGCATTAGCATGGAAATTTCTGTTATTTGCATGACCAAACTGGTTTCCATAATCAACACATTCAAAGTTTTTCTTTTTGAAAACTACTTTGTTCCTTCTGAGAGCATTTGTACTAGCAGGGAATTTAAACTTTCTAGAAATGAAAATTTTCCCTTGAGCATGTCAACAGTCTTTGACTATGTGGCCATGCTTTCCACAGTGAGAGCAATAAGAGGCATTCTTTTTAAAATTGAGTTCATTATTGCCATAGCCTCCTTGGGCATGCCAACAGTCCTTGACTGTGTGGTCATACTTCCCACAGTGATAGCATGCAGAAGACTTTCTGTTAATGGCAGGGAATTTAACAGTTTTAGAATTGAATTTTCTACCCTGAGCATGCCAACAATCAATGGCCCTGTGGCCATGCTTTCCACATTCAAAGCATGAAATAGAATTTCTTTTAAAAGAGCCTAACCAGCATTCAGAGGTCTTGTGACCCATTTTGTTGCAGTTAAAACAGATGATATGCTGGTTCATTGAAAAAGATTAGTTTTTATTAAGAACATATTGATTTGCAGGGAATTTAGCATGATATGAATAAAATGTTTTCTTACCCCTAACAAACCAGCAATGAGCAATTGAGTGTCCTAATTTGCCACAATTAGAACATGTGACACTCCTTTTCTGAGGTGAAGGATTTTTATCATGAGATCTCCTAGCATTCTTATCATCCTTCTCCATCAGCTTACACTCATGCATCAGATGTCCAAATTTATGACAGTAATGACAGATCATTTTCTTTTTGGATGCTTGTGAATGTGTATGAGGACTGTGATCAATATACACTGATGAACCCTTTTCATTTATTTTCTGATTTACAGTCATTTTCTGATTTTTATCATGTTTTCCTATTTTCTTAGCCTTGTACTGAGTTGGAGATGAAGTAGAAGGCTTCTCCTGTTCAGAGGATTTAACAAAGACAATTTTCAGGTTGGCTCCATCAGCCTTCCTCATGACTGGACTGTAACCCAGTCCTTCTTTCTTAAAATTAATCTTTGTTCCAAGTATTTTCTGAACAATGGGCTGTTTGTCTTTTGATGTTGTGGCTACGTTTGAGGCATTTACAAAGGATGTCATTACTTTGTTCTGCAAAGCCTTTTTATTTAGATTATTGTAGCCCAACCTTCCCTTTTGACATTGACTTTTACACCTAGCAGCTTGTCTAGGTTTTCTTGCCCATCAACAAATTTTGACAAAGAGACTTTCAAATCCTGAATTTCATCTTCCAAAGAGGAAATATGTAGCTCATAACTGGCAATCTCTTGTTCACTGCAATTCACACATTCAGTTAACACATTGTTAGCAGTTTTGTATTTTTCAATTTCCTGTTCCATATTGCTCAGTTTATTAGAATCTTCAACACAAATACTTTTTCCTCTTTCCAAAGCTAGAAGTCTCTCTGACATAGTGGAATTCAACATTTTTAATTTTTCATTTTCTTCCTTAAGCTTGTCATTCTGAATTAACTCATTTATTAGAGTCTGATCTTCTGAGTTAATTTCAAGTTTTCTTTCAGCCTTGAATTCCTTCAAATCTTTTTCCTTCTTTTCAATGTTTTTCTGTAATTCCACATTCACAGATTTGATGGCTTCCAGTTTTTCAGCAAGCAAGTTTTCTCCTGCTTGAGTTTCTCAAATTTGTTATCATTTTTATTAGCAGATGTTCTCAGGGAATCATTTTCGGATCTCAGCTTGTTTAAATCTGAGTTTACACTTTCAAAATTTTTCAGCAATTTTTCATACTGGTCATGATAGTTAACAACAGTCTGATTATCATTATCTGAGTTCAATTTTTATTTGAGTTCAGATATCACATTTATATGTTCTTGATTTTCAGTTTTCAATAATGAAACTTGTTTCTTCAGTATTTGAAAGTCAGACATACAAGCATCATGAATATTTTTCAATTCAACACAATTTCTACAAGGAAAGCTTGAACTATCTAAACCAGTACCCTTCTTCAATTTCTTATACTGTTTTCTTAACAGCTCATGAGATTCAAATAATTCAGCATAAGCATTCTCCCAATCTTCTAGAGAGAAATTCTCGAAGAGATTTACCTCATCATCATCATCTTCTTCAGTTTGATTGCTGCCTTGATCGCTTCTGTTGGCCATCATGCAGCTTATTTGATTTCCTTTCCCGGCTCTCTTCATCATTTCCAACATATCCCTTGCAGATCTGCAATCAAGGAAGCATGAGTGAAAGGCTTTTGTCAGTGGCTGCTTTCATCAGATTTATAGCTGTTTGATTCTCCTCATGCATTGCTTCGTGACTGTCAGTCCATTTGGACTTTTTCTTTGGCAATTTATGAGGACCATGTGAAATCACTTTCCACAGGTCTGGATCAGCAGATTTAACATAAGCACGTAAGGCACTGTGCCACTGGTTGAAATCAAAACCACTGAAGACGGGTGGACAAGCCATTGAAGCAAATAGCAGATAAATTCAATACAACAGGAATAATGATGCACTAAAAGCAAATTAGCACCTAAGACTACAAGATCGATCTGCAGGTCACTGGACCTTGTATGCAGAAACCTGCTCTGATACCAACTGTTAGGGTGCTAGGCCCGGATACAGAGGGGGGGTGAATGTATCCTGCTACGAAATATGCCCAATTTAAAAACTAGGATGCTAAGCAAGTTCCGGAGTTAAGCTAATACGATTAGACAAAATAACAAGCAGGTGGAGCGAACCTATCCAAGCATCCAGCAGAAGCAAATCAAGCAATCTGATGAACCAGTTGAAAATCCTTTAAAACAAAAGAGCAAATATGTAACTGGCCCCCCAAACAATCAACTAGCGGAAGCAGCACAAATGAGAATAAGAAATCTCAAGACAATCTGTGAAGGGTGGTAGGAGATATGGAAGAACACACTACAAGCAAACCACTGCTCAAAGATTTTAAGGTGGTTCGGTCCTCCAGACCTACATCCACCCCTCACTCCCAACCGGAGTGAGGCTTCACTAGCAAACGCTAGAACCAAGCAGACTCAGTCTGCAAACAGTTGCTGCCACACAGCTTGACTAGGGGAACAGCCTCCCCTCTTCCTCCCAACCGGAGGGACACCCAAGTGACTCCCAGCCACTTGGAAACTAGAGGTCGCAGACCTCTCTTCCTCCAGACCAGGAGGGACACCTGGACTTGCAACCACAAGCCCAGAACCGGAGGACTAGCCTCCCTTCCTCTAACCAGAGGGAACCCACAAGTGACAACCTGTCACTTGCAACCCAGAGATCAGATCTCCCTTCTCCTGAACCAACAGGAGGAACCCGATCCCCAACAGGGCAATCGGAAGAACAAGATAACCAGATGAAAATGGAAAAACAGAAACACGAAATGAAAATAACTTCAGCAAACAGAAAGCTGAAAAATGAAATGCACAATGTGGCTCTCAACGGAGCTGACTGGCCTGGATCTGATCCACGGTCCAGTGAAGATAGATCTTCAAGCAGCTACTTCCTTCTTCTCCACGAGCTCTCTCGCTCACTCTCTATCTCTCTTTCTTTCTCTTCTGCTCTCTTCTGCACTTCTTCTTCTTCACTCTTTCTTCTCTCTTCACATGAGCACTATCTCTCTCTCTTTTTCTTTTTCTGCTTTCACTCTCACTCTCTTCTCTGCTCTCTTCTTTTCTTTCTTTTCTTCTTTTTCTGGATCGAAGGGCTTTCTACTCTTCCGGCTTTCTGCTTCGATCTTTTTTCTTCTGTGGAAGAAGGCTCATATATATAGCAGCAGCAGCATCATCACCCCCGACGTGTGACCTCCACATTTCCAGCCCTAAGTATTCGGACCACGTGGCAGTCTCTCAGCCAGCTTCATTTTAGTCTCGGATCACGTGCTGCCCAGTCACTGGGGAATATTTCCTCGGACCACCTTCTTCTTCTCCTGCAAGGAATTAACACGATTAACACTCAGGGCCACAATAACTAAAACTGCATGAGGTATATGAGAGCAATACAAGATGCACTGTACTGAGAATGACACGAGATACACAAGATTACTTCAGTACGAAATAAATGGAGAATGACACGAGGTCAGATGAAAACAGCACGAGGTAAAAAAGAGAACAACACGAGATACACTATTAACATAACAACGAAGACGACACGAAGTCAGATGAAGACAGCATGAGGTGAGAAGAAGATAACATAGAGTGAAGCAATAGAAAGACACGCGATCAGAAGAGACCTGGACGAGGTTAGAACGAAACAACACGAACTAACAAACGGCAACAAAAGATGACACGAAGTGAAACAATACTTGAAAACATAAGAAAAACAACTTGAGCACAAAATAGCTCGAATGAACGACTCGAAGATGAGGCGACACGGGCTGACCACGACACGAAGATAAATAACAGAAACCGTCACGAGTTGAAGACAACACGAAGATGAAAACAGAAACCGACACGAGATGAAAACAACACGAAGATGAAACACAGGAATTGACACGGACTGTGGTCAAGGCGAGAAGGACACGAAGTCTAAAGAGAAAAACAGCACGAAGATAGAAGAGTGACACGGCTATCACGACACGTGATGAAGCAGTGACACTAGTAAAAAAAATGACTCGAGGAACAACAATAAGTGACACGAAATTAAACAAGCAGACATAAAAGATGACACGAGATGAGGTCACAAAGTGACAAAGACACGAGCTCTAGAAAACACGACACGAAGACATGAGATAGACACGTCTTCAACAACACGTGATGAAACGGTGGAAGCAGAAGAACAACTCGAGGAACTAATACAGTAATTGACACGAAGACACAAGAGCAAACATAGAGGACTGACTCGAGATGAGCAACTAAGTGCTAACGACACAAGGTTAGAAAGAAATAACACGGACATAAACACAAGAATAACACGAAGTATGACAGAAACAGTACGGACATACAATGTACTACCTCATAGCAGATTTCCTGTTAATCAATATGAAACAGACGACTGTGTATGGACTTGAAGACCCTTAGCCAATGTATAGACTTCAAAGTAGAGACCGATGTGTAGACTTCACGTGAAAGCCCAATGTGCAGACATGTCGAATGGTTCAGCAATGTATAGACTTGGAGAACCACGGTCCAATGTATAGACTTGATGCCTGTAGTAGTGTATAGACTCTATATATACCAGCAATGCAGCAATGTATAGACTTACCCTAAAATGCCTAAGACACTGAGAGAGACGGTGAAGTCTGTAGAGAATTGCTGTAACAGTCCGATGTACAGACTTTGTCTTAGACTCTAAATGAGACTGACAGTGTATACACTTAGCCAATGCAATGCACTGTATGGACTTCCAAGAGACGCTCAATGTACAGACTTACTGCCAATCAATGTATAGACTCTGTAAATGCATATGAATGCTTTATGCAGCAGATAAAACAGTCTGAACTTCAATTGCAATGACTCACAGTGTAAGAACTTCAATTGCAATGACTCACAGTGTAAGCAGATAAACTGACTGAACATATGAAGGACAATGACTCATTTCAGCAAGATGACTCACAGTGACTCACATCAAACACCAATCATCAAAACCAAATCAATCATCAAAATAGAACATCAATGCATGATGACTCACAGTGATTAAGTCACATTAAAACCAATCATCATAAACCCCTAAAGCCAATCATCAAAACCACAAACCACAGGGGCCAGGGGCACAACATCCCATAAAGAGCATATTGCATATTATATGACCATTATGGGTGATCTGGCCACCGACGAGTCATATTTGCTGAAATTCTTCAGGTCCTCGCTGACAGGGCTCGCATTTGAATGGTACTCTAGCCTCTCGACCGGGTCAATCAGTGACTGGTCGGATATGCAGAGAAAGTTCAGAGAAAGATTCCATGTCACAGAGAGGGAGGTCACAGTGGCCGAACTCTACTCAACAAAACAAAGGGCATATGAGACAGCCCTTGATTACATCAAGAGGTGGAGGAACCTCAGAATGAGATGCAAGCGGCCCCCGCATCAGGAGGACGCGGTACAAATATGCAAACAAAACCTCAGGAGGGAGGTCCTGGAGAAGATGATTGGAATGGAAATACGGTCGTTCGACCGGCTGAATAATGTAGTGGCCGAAGTGGAGGCTTTCCTAGCCAAGCCTATCCCGGCGTCAGCTGCCAGCACAGCCCAGAAAAGCAAGGCTGCGGAACAACGCCCCACACCTAAAGAAGCGAATGTACTTGATATCAAGGCGTTCGAACAGCAGAAGGAGAAAGGCAAGAAGGTGGCTCCCCCGCAACCTGCAAAAGCTTTAGATGATAAAGAAGGTCCTTCGCTGAGGGACAAAATGAAGAAAGCCTATTCCTTTCCAAAAGACAAGACCCGAGTCCTGTTCGACTGGGTAACAGAATACAACATGGTCACTTTGCCTGAGCCAAGGAGACCGGAAGACCTGAAAAGAAAAGACAGTCCAAGATTCTGCACCTACCACCAGATGTTGGGACATCCAATCGAAGACTGTTATGTTATCAAAGATATCATCGAAGGGATGGTAAAGAAGAATGAAATAGAGCTGGGAGAGTACAAAGTAGACCCTCCTCAGCCACATGAAGCCCCTCTCAGGAGAGCAGCAGTCAACATGATCTCCCTTTAACAAGCCTTATCTGAGGAGATCTCTGAAGCAAGCACACGGAACACCTACGAAATCCATTTCCTGGAGCCCGTGAAAGAACAACAGGGGTGGCAGCAGATCCCTGTAAAGCACAAGAATAGGAGGGCACCCCGCCCGAAAGAGGGGGCACATATCCATGGCATTACACCCCGGCCTGCTCCGCCAGTGGTAGCACCCGTGTGGGTTACTCCACCTACAGCTGTCAGAATACATACACCTAACAGGAGGAGACAAACTCCGCTGCCAGTAATCAAGGAAACCAATCCTAGGGTCCTTCGACTACAGCACCTGATTGAAGGGCTAGATGAATATGTGCAGCCCGAATTGAAACCTCTGCTGGTACGGGACCACGTCCCATGGCAAGAGCTGGAACAACTCTCACTCAAACAGGTGGAGGAAGCTGAAGCAGCACCCCCTGAAGAAGGCAGCCTGTTCTGGGGGCGGGCACCCGCAGAAATCAAAAAGAAGAGAAAGCAAAGGAAGAAGAAAAGAAAGGCCGCTGGGGCCAATAAAGCATAGGTCGTCTCCTGCAATACCCTATCAGCACTCTTCAACCTAATCGGAGAAGAGGAAGAAGATGAAATTTGCTTCACACCCCATGCCGGGGGAGGCAAAACTGAGGCCGCAACTGCTGCGCATGCCACTCGGTCGGGCCAAAAATGGGGGCGTCAGCCATCACCCAATCACAACATCATGTTCAGAGGGGAGCAACCCTACAAGACACCTCCGCCGGAGGTTAAGGGAGTCCAAATCCCTCCTCCGTCGGGCCTATACAACAAAAGTCGGGGCAAGGCAGTCCCTTCATTCCTTGAATTTATGAAGATGTCAAAAGGGAAGCAGCCCTGCCAAGATGCTAACCCTACGCCCGGGGCCATTCACCCATAGCCAGCGCAATCTACTGAGGATGCGAATGCAGATGAAGCTTGCCCTACGGCAACTAATAAAGAAGACCCGACAGCCGGTGCCAGTCAAGAGGGTGCCGGGTCCGAGGAAGATGAAGCAGGTCCGTCTGGACCCGCAAATCAGAACTTCCCCAAGCCCAGATGGGCTGAAGAGATGAAGCTCTCCAATGTCCAGGCTGGGAGCCGAATAATGAAGCTGCTCAAGAAGCTCCCCGCTCGATTTACGATCTGGGAAATTCTCTCCTTGAGTGAAGAAACTCGACAGGCGATCATCACTACTTTGCAGACGCCTGCTCATTTTGAAGCCTACATAGCTGAGGCTATACCAGAAGCCAGTATGACCTTCTCTCCAGAAGACATGCTACTACCTACTGCCAGCCATAACAGGCCGGTATATATGAAAGGGCACCTGAATGGGAGAGAACTGAATAGGATCCTGGTCGATCCCGGTGCAGCAGTCAACATCCTGCCATACAGAATATACGAGAGGTACCACTTTAATGTGCATCTCGAGAAAGTCGGGGATATGCGTATCGCTGGCTTCAACTAAAAATGTGAGGTTTCAATGGGAGTGGCAGAGTTCACACTGACCCTGGAAGATTTCACTACAACGGTGCAGTTTCATGTCATCGACTCTCGCACCTCCTACAAAGCGCTGCTCGGCCGCCCATGGCTGCATGAAAATATGGTGGTGCCCTCCACGCTCCACCAATGCATCAAATACAGCCTCCAGGGGAAGGGGGAGAGGATATTTGCTGATATCCACCCATTCGAGGTGTTTGAATGTCACTTGGCGGACGCCAACCTGTATACGGGGCCTCCCCGGAAGGTTTCTAAAGCTGAGGCCCCCGTAGGGGCGTCGAAGAATAGATCGGGTGACGGTTGGTACCCACCACCACCGCGTGGATATGTCAAGCCGAAGGTGGTCTCCCACATCACAGCTTCTGGAGATGTCGGCAGAGCGACACCCCCAGCATTGTACCCCAAGGCTAAGGAAGTGCAGGTCGATCGACAGCACGACCGCATTGGAGTCCCGGCCGGCCTCACCAAGCCAGTCCCCGGCCTCAATGATCCCACTGTCGAACCTTTCAAAGCCTGGGAGGTGACACAGGAAGATGGGCCCAGCAGCTTGTTCTATACAGCTGAGGAGCATCCCACTCGGGAAGATACAGATTACAGCCTCCCTGAAGATCTAGGCAACCCGCGGGTTCCTATCCAAGGTCTGGCATTTACAACTGATCGGATGGCTAAGATGTTTCAGAAGCAACACATCCCTCCCGATCAGTCTCAAAAGCGCAAAGAAGCTTTCCAGAAGATGTGGCATCCTGCAAATCTGGATAAGGAAATGAGGCGTGTCTCTCAACATCCAGGGTTGGGCTTCACCCTGAAGGAATATTATTACAGTGGACGGTATGAGGTGGATACTATCTCCGCCTTCTATCCTACTGAAGATGGCCCTTTGAGGGCAACCTTTGATGAGTATCCGGCGGAAGCCGAATATCTTGAACTGGCTCAGTCCAGAAATCAAGAAGTAGAAACCTCGGCCCCTTGTCGATGCTGGGAGTAGGTTCACCCTGAAGAAGCGGCCCTTCGAGCCGAATTTGATTCGGCTAGCAGCAGCGAAGCCGAAGATAGTCAAGAAGCAGGAGTCTCTCCCGCCATAGAGGTCATACTAATGACAACTTCAACACCCTTTCTGCCAATCAGGGAGGCCTTGGTCAACTCCAATCAAGGGGAGCCAGCTACCAGGAAAGAAAAGGCCACTTCTGCGGAAGATACAACTGTCCCAGAAGGCAAAACTTCCTCAACTTCTGCTGCAAAATCAGCATGCTGTCCGAGCCTGGCAGTAAACAGTTACCAGCCCGTCATGGCTGCAATCTCATCTGCAAACACCAAGGCTGCTCTCTCATCCTTGGAAGCTGCGACGATAATGGATTTGCTAATAGAACAATCCACTCAGCCGCTGGCACAAGAAATCAAGAAACCTCAGGAAGCTCTGGCGGTGTGTGACGAGGAAGTCGAAGTGCTCGACCCTCAAGATGGCATTCCAGACTTCGTCGACCTCCAACCGGCACCTCCGGAGATAGAAGATGGAGGCCAAGCCACAGTCGATGAACTAATAGAAGTCAACCTGGGAAATGAGAAGGACCCTAGGCCTACCTTCCTCAGCACCCAACTATCCCCAAAAGAACGGGAGCTGTACATTCAGCTGCTGCTAGAATACCGGGATTGCTTCGCCTAGACTTACAAAGAGATGCCAGGTCTAAGCCCCGCTGTCTCGCAACATGAGTTGGCAATTAGCCCTGACGCCGAGCCGGTGAAGCAACCACCGCGGCGCATGAGGCCAGAGCTCATCACCCAAATTTGTGTTGAAGTTGACAAGCTCATTGACGTGGGATTTATTGAAGAAAATCAGTACACCACGTGGCTGGCAACTATCGTCCCCGTGAAAAAGAAGAATGGACAGATCCGGATATGTGTCGACTTCCGGGATCTAAATAAAGCCTGCCCCAAAGATGACTTCCCGGTGCCAATAACCGAGGTCATGATTGATGCTACAACCGGCCATGAGGCCCTATCATTCATGGATGGGTCTTCCGGCTACAATTAGATTTGGATTGCGGAGCAAGACCGAGTCCATACTGCTTTCCGAACTCCTAAAGGCATTTATCATTACAAGAGAATGCCGTTCGGACTGAAGAATGCTGGCGGAACCTATCAGCGAGCGATGACCAAAATCTTTGATGAGCTGCTCTACCACAAGGTTGAATGCTACATAGATGACCTGGTGATCAAAACCAGAAGAAAAGAAGATCATCTAAAAGACCTCCGGATTGTCTTTCAGAGGCTAAGGCAGCATGAGCTGAAGATGAACCCTATGAAATGTGCGTTCGGAGTGTCGAGCGAAAAATTCTTAGGTTTCATCGTCCGATATCGGGGAATTGAGATAGACCCCGCAAAGATCAAGGCAATTCAGGGGTTACCTCTACCTAGGAACATCTCCGAGCTAAGATCACTACAGGGCCGCTTGGCTTATATCCGGTGGTTCATTTCAAATTTGTCAGGGCGATGCCAGCCCTTCCACAAGCTAATGATGAAAGATGTCCCCTTTTATTGGGATGAAGATTGCCAGGCAGCCTTCGACAAGCTAAAAGACTACCTGAAAACTCCTCCAGTGTTGGGCGCACCGGTGAAAGGACGACCATTGATACTGTATATAGAAGCTACACATAATTCTCTGGGGGCAATGCTGGCCCAGAATAATGAAGAAGGGAAAGAGCAAGCCGTCTATTACCTCAGTCGGAGACTGGTCAGAACTAAAGAGAAATATACTTATATTGAGAAGATCTGTCTGGCGCTGGTCTTCACAGTTAAAAAGCTCCGACACTATATGTTGTCACATGAAATCAGCTTGGTATCCAAAGAGGATCCCCTGAAGTACATTATGTCTCAACCGGCACTCAAAGGCCGCCTGGGCAAATGGGCGGTAATCCTTATGGAGTTTGATATCTCCTACGTGCCGCGCAAGGCCGTCGAGGGCCAAGCTATTGCAGACTTCTTCGCTGAGCACCCAGTGCCCGGGGATTGCCCGTTGGAGCTGGAGCTTCCTGAAGATGAAACCCTAGAAGCCGTGCAAGTACAACCCTCCTTATGGCAACTATACTTTGATGGCGCTTCCAGAATTGACACCTCTGCCACCGGGTCAGCCAGGGTCAGAGCAGGAGCAGGCATAGTCCTGAAATCCCCAGAAGGAGAAGTGGTGCATACATCCTGCTCCATAAACAAACAATGCACAAATAATGAAGCAGAATATGAAGCCCTGATAATCGGGTTGCAAATTGCTCTGTCCATGGGAATTCAGATGCTAGAAGCATTCGGAGACTCCATGCTAGTTATAAAACAGCTGGAGGGAGAGTTCGATGTGCGAAAGCAAGAGCTCCTCCCCTACCACCAGTTGGCAACTCGCTTGATGTCAAGATTTTACTTCATCAGCATCAAGCACATCAATCGAGGCCGGAATGCTCAGGCAGACGCCCTCGCTAAGCTGGCCAGTTCATTGGCGGTCCCGCCAGACACAAGCCTGAATATAACAGTGATCAACCGTCGATAGGTCCCCAGTGTAACAGAGGTCCTAACTGACGAACAAGAGATTGAGGTGGTAGCCGTCGAAGAGGTTCAGCAGCCCGACTGGCGAGAGCATCTCCTGCACTGGTTTCAACACCAGCAACTCCCAAAAGAAAGGGAACAAAGAATGAAGCTCCTAAGGGTCAAGGATTCTTACGAGATGAGAAGCGGGACCCTGTTTCGAATTATGGCAGATGCCCGAAGGAAAGTCCTACTCCGTTGCTTATCTTCAGCAGAAGCAGGACAGGTGATGCAGGAGGTCCATGCAGGATCAGCTGGGGCACACCAGGCTGGCCCGAAGATGAAAATTGAGATAAAGAAACTGGGTTACTATTGGCCCACCATATTTGATGATTGCTGCAAATTTGCCAAAGCTTGTCAGAAATGTCAAGAACACGCTAATGTGGCAAGGAGACCTCCAGTGCCACTGCATCCCACCCTACCAAGATGGCCGTTTGCTCAGTGGGGCACGGACGTAGTAGGGCCGCTACCAGCATCCTCATCAGGGTGCCGATATATCTTAGCAGCTACAGATTACTTCTCCAGATGGGCGGAGGCAGTAGCACTAAGAGATGTGACGGGAGAACTAGTTGCAAGATTCTTCCGGCAGAATGTAATATTTCGGTTCGGGATCCCCAGCCGAATCATCTCTGATAATGGCAGTCACTTTAGAAACTAGAAGGTTTATCGGCTGGCCGACAAATATAAAATTGACTGGAGGACATCGTCCCCCTACAACCCTCAAGCCAATGGACTCGCAGAAGCCTTTAACAGGACACTGTGCACGCTGCTGGCAAAGACTGTTAAGTCTAATAAAAAAGATTGGGAAGAAAGGATGTACGAAGCACTTTGGGCCTATTGTACTGTCTACAAGACCCCAACCGGCTGTTCACCTTTCTCCCTCGTCTACGGGTCAGAAGCTGTGGTGCCAATTGAACTTGAAGTTCCTTCATTACGAGTTGCCATCCAGCACGGACTAGTCGGTGATGAGCAGACCAATGCAGAAAGGAGATTGGAAGAGCTCGCTGAGCTCGAAGGAAAACGCCTCCGGGCGCAGCAAAACATCCAACTCTACCAAGCTCGCATGGCCCGCGCTTTTGACAAGCTAGTCAAGGGTCGAGAATTCAAGAAAGGAGAGCTAGTGATGGTCAAAAGACGAGAAGTGATGGCCTCCAACCCCAAAGGGAAGCTGATCGAAAACTGGGTCGGGCCATACATCATCCGCCGAGTATATGAAGGGGGTGCCTACGTCCTGGTGGACCACAAAGGAGTCGTCCAGTTCTCTCCCCTCAACGGAAAACATATAAAGTTGTATCATGCAGCGCAACCAACATTCCCCGAGTGATCGGTCGGAATGCCCTCATCTTGGTTTAGTGGCATTCCGCCCTAACCAAGCTACCGTTTCTTGGTTTAGTGGCACTCCGCCCTAACCAAGCTACTTTCTCCTCGGTTAGCGGCATTCCGCCCTAACCAAGCTACCTTTTCTTGGTTTAGTGGCACTCCGCCCTAACCAAGCTACTTTCTCCTCGGTTAGCGGCATTCCGCCCTAACCAAGCTACTTTCTCCTCGGTTAGCGGCATTCCACCCTAATCGAGCTACCTTCTCCTTGGCTTAGTGGCGTTCTGCCCTAATCAAGCTACTTTCTCCTCGGTCAGTGGCATTCCGCCCTAATCGAGCTACTTTCTCCTCGGTCAGTGGCATTCCGCCCTAATCGAGCTACCTCTCCTTGGTTAGCGGCATTCCACCCTAATCAAGCTACCCTCTCCTTGGTTAGTGGCATTCCGCCCTGATCAAGCTACTTTCTCCTCGGTTAGCGGCATTCCGCCCTAATCGAGCTACCTTCATCTTGGTTTAGTGGCATTCCGCCCTAACCAAGCTACCTTTTCTTGGTTTAGTGGCACTCCGCCCTAACCAAGCTACTTTCTCCTCGGTTAGCGGCATTCCTCCCTAATCGAGCTACCTTCTCCTTGGCTTAGTGGCGTTCCGCCCTAATCAAGCTACTTTCTCCTCGGTTAGCGGCATTCCGCCCTAATCGAGCTACTTTCTCCTCGGTCAGCGGCATTCCGCCCTAATCGAGCTACCTCTCCTTGGTTAGCGGCATTCCTCCCTAATCAAGCTACCCTCTTCTTGGTTTAGTGGCACTCCGCCCTAATCAAGTTACTTCCCCTCGGTTTAGTGGCATTCCGCCCTAATCGAGCTACTTCCCCTCGGTTTAGTGGCATTCCGCCCTAACCAAGCTACTTTCTCCTCGGTTAGCGGCATTCCGCCCTAATCGAGCTACCTTCTCCTCGATTAGCGGCATTCCGCCCAAATCGAGCTACTTTCTCCTCGGTCAGCGGCTTTCCGCCCTAATCGAGCTACCTCTCCTTGGTTAGCGGCATTCCGCCCTAATCAAGCTACCCTCTCCTTGGTTAGTGGCATTCCGCCCTAATCAAGCTACCTCCCCTCGGTTCGGTGGCATTCCGCCCTAATCGAGCTACCTTCTCCTTGGTTAATGGCACTTTGCCTTAGCCGAGCTACCCTTCCTTGGTTAGTGGCATTCTGCCCTGACCAAGCTCCCGAAAGAATACACCACGCTGTTGCCGTTACAGGCCTTACGCCCGAATCGGCGAGAGATCACCCCTTTGCGTTAGCATTCAGCCCTTGCTAACGAATGAACTGTTCTGCTCGGCGCAAGGTCTGGTGCTCCGGCCGACAGCCATCTACTATCAACCAGGGGTCAAACGTCGCACTTCGACCTGCCACCCTATACAAAAAAAAAAGAAAAGAAAATGGGGTTAAAAATAGAGATACCCAGCCAGACTTGCTCCTATACCAGGACAAGTGCAAAAAACGGCTATAACCCAGCTGTGGCGAAAACCCGAAAGGGCGTCTCAGGCAAAATCGGGTATCCCGCCGCGTGAAAATCTGAAAGGGCACGTGGGCAAAAGCAAGAGGGGGGTGGCTTTGGCGAAAACCCGAAAGGGCGCTTAAGTCAGTAAAGTGGTAATTTCTAAGTTCTGCTCCTATTCTCCGCTCAAGGGAACTCCGAAAGGGACATTCATCAAAGTCCCACCGGAAATCCTTTAACGAACCCTGTTCGACCCTCGTCATCATCGGCGAGATCAGTCGATCTTTACTCTCAACTTGGACCTTACGTCCCTGTCGATAATCCCATCCTTGTTTCGGCAATAACCCATGCCGATGAATAAACCCACATTCGACCCTCGTCATCGTCGGTAAGATCGGTCGATCTCCACCTCTAAACTTGGACCTTCTATCCTCGCTAACAAACCCACCTTTGTTTCGGCGATAACCTATGCTGGTTAATAAACATGTGTTTGACCCTCGTCATCATCGGCGAGATCGGTCGATCTTTACCCCTAACTCGAATCTTACATCCTTGTTAATAGACCATATCCTTTGCTTCGACATCTAGCCGGTGTCAACGAACCGAAGCAGGGTTCAATCCTTGTCATCATCGACAAGGTCTGTCAACATTTTCACGATCCAGTTCTTCTGTATCCTATACAAATAAAAAAAAAGAAAAGAAAATGGGGTTAAAAATAGAGATAGCCCGCCAGACTTGCTCCTATACCAGGACAAGTGCAAAAATGGCTATAACCCGGCTGTGGCGAAAACCCGGAAGGGCGTCTCAGGCAAAATCGGGTGCCCCGCCGCGTGAAAACCCGAAAGGGCGCTTAGGTCAGTAATGTGAATAAAAAAAATGAATGACAAATAGTGATGAACCATCCTCCGTCCAGAAGGCCATTTACAAGGTCGAGGCGGAGTCTTCATCCGATATCCCACTTACATACATCTATTGTCTACCCTTTTCGACCCTTGTCACCATCGGCAAGATAGGTCGCTACCCTTTTCGGTTTTTGTCACCATCGGCAATACCGTCTACCCTTTTCGACCCTTGTCACCATCGGCAAGATCGGTCGCTACCCTTTTTGGTTTTTATCACCATCGGCAATACCGTCTACCCTTTTCGACCCTTGTCACCATCGGCAAGATCGGTCGCTACCCTTTTCGGTTTTTGTCACCATCGGCAATACCGTCTACCCTTTTCGACCCTTATCACCATCGACAAGATCGGTCACTACCCTTTACGATTTTTGTCACCATCGGCAAGACCGTCCACCCTTTTCGACCCTTGTCACCATCGGCAAGATCGGTCGCTACCCTTTTCGGTTTTTGTCACCATCGGCAATACCGTCTACCCTTTTCGACCCTTGTCGCCTTCGGCAAGATCGGTCGCTACCCTTTCCGGTTTTTGTCACCATCGGCAATACTGTCTACCCTTTTCAGTTTTTGTCACCATCGGTAAGATCGTCTGCCCTTTTCGACCCTTGTCACCATCGGCAAGACCGGTCACTACCCTACCCGGTTCTTGTCACCATCGGCAAGACCGTCCACCCTTTTCGACCCTTGTCATCATCGGCAAGACCGGTCGCTACCCTTCTGGTTTTTGTCACCATCGGCAATGCCATCTATCCCTTCGACCCTTGTCACCATCGACAAGGTTGGTCAACATCTCCCCCAATCAGGGTCAATAATGGAATTACCACAAGCAACCAGTAGTCACAATTTCGACGCCTCTTGTCAGCAAGACCTACGTCTGCGCCAACCTGGCAGCCTCTGGAACCCCGTCCCGCGGTGGAGCGAGGCCCCCATCCTTTCTTTGAAAGGGTGGACGCTCTCCTGCGACACGGACAAGAAGGTACTTCCAAGCAGGTCGCCAGAATTGCCACAAGACACTACAGAATGTGAGTGTGGACGTGGACACCAAAAAATATATAGTGAAGGAGATTTCTAATCCATTACAAAAAGGGGATGTGAATACAAAAGGAGCCCTTCTGGGGGGACAGATTACAAAGGCGGATCAGTTAAGATCGCTTGAAAATATCTGCAAAGTCAATAAGCCCAACATGAGGAGCCGCCCCCAGTTCATGGAGCTGCATTTCCTCTTTCTGAACATGAATCACCTCAGTCTCCAAAGACGCAACTCGGCCCTCCAGCAAAGAAGTTCTCTCGATGCCTTGGACTTCCGCAGCCTCCATCCGTGGTATCTCAGCCTCTACGGTAGCCAATTCAGCACGGAGTTCTTCCCGTCGGCTACGTAGAATATGTGCCTGGGTTGCGAAAGCCTCAACCTGAGCCCTACTCTCCTGAAGACCAGAGGTCAGAGACGTCAGCTCCGCCTGACAGTCAGCTTTCTACAGCTTGAGGGCCGCCAGCCGGTGGCCCATCATCTTCTCAAGAAAATCCCGGCGGTTCACAAATTTCAGCAGGAAAAGCACCCGCTGGGCCCAGATGTCTAAAGGGCAGCCTAATGCCTGCAGTCCGATCGTCAGTCGCACAGCCACCTCCTTCAACTGGGAGTAAGATAGTGTCGGCTGAGATTCCACAACCTGACGCAACATCTCTAGATGCTGCCAAACAAATTCCTCCGATGAGGTAATGCCCAGGGAAGCTGCTGGAGGCACCTCGAAAGTCACTTCCCCGTCTATAGAAGCCCATAAGCCGGTATCCGGCTCGGAAGAGGAAGATGGAACGGCCACCAAAGCCGAAGAAGCAGATACCACGACAGCATGTTCCTGCTCCGTTAGACTCCTGTCAGGGCTTCCTTCCATAGAGCCTAGGAGGGACGGAGGTTCTAACTCTGTCTCCGGCACAAATGGAGTTACAGAATCAGGCGCGATCATCATTATGGCCGCCGATACAAAAGCAGACCCCCTTTGCGGGTCGGCCTCAGCCCTCAATTCTGTCGTCGACGCCAGAGCGAGACTCTCCCCCGACTGGCTCGGCTCCGAGGGTAATCCCCCAGCAGCCGCATGTATCCTCACCGGCACGGGGCGGAGTAGGGTGGTTGTCCCTAAAGGAGATGCAGTGGCCAGCGGTAGCAGATCCGAGGCCTCTGATGAAACCACAGCTGTACCAGAAGTCAATGCCGGGGAATGAATAGCGGCTTCGGGTTCCTGGAATGAAAATTCATGTAAACACCAAGGTGGCAAAAAAAAGAGGGGGATATACGGCTCTGTAAAGGGGCGGACAGGATTTACTATGATGACATCGTCCATCTCTTCAAGCCCCTGAATAGAATATTCCAACCCTACAGATGAAGCAACAAAAGGAGGGGTTATCTCCACCTCCACGTCCAATCCAGCAAATTCCTCCTGCAACACTCCCTTGGATGATGCCCTCGGCAGCCTCGGAGGACTGAAAATCAAAGCATCGCTTGACAGTGTAAAGGGAGCCGTTGCCCCTTTGCTGTCTGCTGCAGACACTTGTTCATCACCTTCTGAAGAATGATGGTCAATCTCTTCGTCAGAAGGGGTGGCAGAGCTACTCGAAGAAATATCTATGCCGATCTCGGGTTGGCCCGCCTCCTCCGTCGCCTGCCGGGACGCTGAGCGGGTGAGCACACGCCGCAATGGGATAGCACCCTTTTTCAGCACAGTCTTATGTCCCGCGGGTTGTGAAGGAGCTTCCACAACAGGCACCTTAACCGCCGTGCTGACCACTCCTGCCATCACAACAAAACAAGTACATAAGGCAGGACGGAAAGCTCAATAAAAAGGGGAGTCTAAAGAACTATAGTTGTTTGGCTCACCCTCAGCCTCACCGACAGGCGTAGGAGAAGGAAGTCTGACATCCTCCTCAACAGCGAGGAGACTCTTCCCTACTGCTCCAGCTATCTCAGTCGCCCCTGCTGTGGCTGTGACGGAAGGCCCTATCTCTCCTGCTTCCAGGAAGGATTCCTCAACACCCGTGGTGTCAACCACTCCAAGAGCTGAAGTTATACAAAGAAGACGTCAGAAGAATGAAAATGTCATGAAAAAAGCATTCCTTTAGAACTGCAAAGGGATAACGATGTCACCTTCATCTGCTTGCTGGCTGACCTCTTTCTAAGCAGCAAACTGCTCGAATGATGGCACCTCGGGCAGGGGAGTCTTAGCCGCGTCAGTCGAAGGCCGCTTTGAAGAAGTCTTCCGAGCTTTCTTCGCTCGGTTTATTGCAATCTTCATCGCGGAGGCCGCTCTCTTCTTGCCAGGTGGCAGTGGAGTAGTAGTCGGCGCTGGTGCAGGTACCTCAAAATATTCTGATTTCTACCCCTGAGAGATAATTTTTCTATAAAGTCCCTGCTGCTTGATATCCGGATGGTCTGTCAAATGAAACACATGCCATTATGAAGGAGCCGAGCAACAAACTAATCTACATGTCAACGGAGGAGCACTTACCTGCCCGGCCCTTGTAAAAAGATGAGAGTGGCCAATACTGATAAGCCACCTCCTTACTTCGGGAGGCAGCCTCCCGAACAAGCCAGCATATGTCACCGATCTTTTTGCACCTGTCAACCAGGTCGGCCAAGTCCGCATGCCCGTGGGAAGCTATACAATGATATAAGCCGAGGTGGTCAAAGCCCCAGACATCGGCATAATGAAAAGATACGAATAGGGGCTTGTCCAGAACACTAGCTACAGGACTCTCAAGGGTCAGCCCATGGATGCTCATCAGGACGAACAACCAAGACGTATGTTGATAGTATGTCGGGGTTCTGTCCTCTCTATTAACAAACGCCCGACACGGGCAAAAGCGATCCACCTCGCACTTCCATGAAACTGCTTTGGAGAGCGGCTCCTCGATAGGGAACGGGTACTGCTGAAGCTCCAGGCGTGAACCACCAATCTGGCATAGATGTTCTAAATTCTGCGTGAAAGCATCTTCGCTTATGTCAGCAAGCACGGGTATCAGTGGTTCAGTTACTCCCTCCTTGATGGCTTCTCTGCTCGCTATATATGCCTCTGCCTCCTTCGGGCGGTGGGAAAATAATCTCTTCAAATGGGCTTCGTCAATGTCAAAAACGGGCCCAGGCTGCTGGCTCAGAAATGTGCGCTCAGCCACATCCCAACATGTCATTCGGGCATTGCGATAGAAGCTCGTGCGAGCATTCCACCATTTCACATACTCTAGAGTGACCCTGGGAACTCGGTTCGGCATCGGCACTCTGAAAATGTTGGCATCCCGGCGGTGAAAATAGTCCCACCAGGAGCGACCTTCGGCCACAACGGTCGAGCCATGCTTTGACCTGCTGTCCAAAGGGAACAGGGCGACCGAGGGTAGAATATGCTGATCATAGCCGAAATTTCGACCGAACCTGAAGGGATAGTAGGGTTCTAAATAAACTGTGCTCCCCTTTCTGAATACTAAAACACTGGGACGAATTGATAAAGCCCAGTCAATGAGTTCGGGCTCCAAGACTGGCCGGGTCACAGTGTTGCCTGAAATGAAGTGTGTGAAAGTCTCCACTGCCTCGAGCTTACACTCACGCTGACGGTTCACTAATGGAGATGAATGTGCGGCCAGATTCCAAAAGTGGATAGTCCCCGCTGAATCCATCGGAACCCTTGCCAGTCGGCCACGGATGGAGAAGAGTTGCTGGGACACTGGACCCAGTTCAGCACTTGCAAACTCCAGCATTCTGGGATACAATGTCATTGTCTGCAAAGTCCGGGGAGCTAGCTCTGGAAATAAATTGCACACCCAGGCATTAAAGAAATGAAACGGCCCCACCGTTCAAAAAGAGCGGGGGATCCGATGCCTATGAATATCTCCAATGGATTTGTAAATCAGGCACAGTGCGGCTGGACATATTGCAAGCCTTATGCCCCAAGCCATCTGACAAGCCGGGTATATTGCCTCCGGCGTAATAACTGTCTCATCCCCCTACAGGAGGGCAAAAGTACACATCTAGAAGGTAAGGTAGGCAGCACAATGGGTAAGGGGATCCGCCCCCATCGGATTCGGCCCCCCGCGGCTTATCCCCCGAAGA
Organism: Amorphophallus konjac; assembly: GCA_022559845.1. Classification (NCBI taxonomy): domain Eukaryota; kingdom Viridiplantae; phylum Streptophyta; class Magnoliopsida; order Alismatales; family Araceae; genus Amorphophallus; species Amorphophallus konjac. The sequence goes on along the minus strand of CM040120.1, from coordinate 235,738,695 downwards.
GAAGCAGGCAGCTCTGACTTGAACTTAGGTGGCCTGCTGGGCTTACCCGCAACAGGAGCTACGTGAGGGAACTTGCTGTACTTCAAAGGGCCGCCAAAGAAATACTGAATCCAATGTCCCGCTCGGACTCTCAATTTACTGCTCTTCTCCCGGGGCTGGTATCCCTTCGAGGATCCCCTATTCAGCGTCAGGCAGAGGGAGCGGTATGCCTTCATCAAGTACCGGTACGAATAGCCGAAGTAATATTCGCCTTCGCCGTCTGTTTCGTCCTTGATGAAGTCATGAATGCAGACCTCCTCATAGGGCTCTCCGTCAATTGGTAGACCCGATAACTATGATAGGCTCCAAAGATCCAGAGAGGTTTCACCTTCCGCTGTATAGAAAGTATTGAACTGCGGGCAAAATACTTCGAACATGCCGCAGCACAGCCCTTTTGAAATGGGATACCTGAAGCGAGATGCATACACACTGTGGTACACCCCGGCCCTGACCAGCAGCGGTGCATACTCTTTCAAAACATATTCTGTAAATTCTACTGCCCCTATACGGAAGAGATGAGCATCTGTCACCTTCGTGTCTGCAAACCACCCAGCTGCCTACTGGAATTTGAACTGAACAGCCAAGCAATTCAGCACAAATGGTTCGTCTCTGTAGCCCCACTTGATGGGTGCCAAAAATAAACCGTAGCCGGGCTTCTCCCTGTTGACCCGACCTACGGTGTTGTCCCACCTGGCTAGTGTGAACTCTGGAGCCCGTGTTAACATTTTTTGCTCTGCCTCCAGCTCTGTTACTCCTAAGACGGCATCCCACTTACGCCGCTCCCCCGGAAGGTAGATAGTATCGCCACGATACACAGAACCTTTCAAGCTGTCCCGGTCCAGTAACATGGCCCGCTCCACCATCCGAGCCAGCATGACGTCCCTCTTCCCAGAGACGTTGAAGGTGCAAATGAAGGGCGCGAGGTGACGGTCCTTCGGAAAGTCCGGGCGATAGCCGTCATCGCGACTGAAGTCTTGTCCCCCCTCGACAGTCACAATGCGAGAGGCGGATACTGTATCTGTTTCAGAGTCAGAGGACTCATCGATTATGGCGATCCTCCCAAGGCCCCGGTCCAACTGTCCGACATTCCTCCAAGTCACAACTGGACCGGAAGCCCTGCCCTGGGGAGAAGAGTCAACATCAGCAGTGCCGGAAGCAACACGGCTAGAAGAAGAAGCCATTTTCAGCGAGCTGCAAGCACAAAACCAATAAAAGGAGATAATAAGATGATATGAAGAAGAACATAGAAAAGAAAATTTCAGAAGAAAATTTTGACAGCACCCCCCCTTATTCGGAGTATGCCCAGAAGTCAAATGGGAGAGCACCCACCAGGAGGGGATGACTCCGCAATGAAGAGGGACGGAGTCCCAAGGAAGAAAACGGTCGAGGGAATGCTCCCCACGCCGATCGCAGAAGCAAAGGGAAAAGAAGAGGTCGAAGAGAGAGAGAGCTCGGTGAGAAATGAGCTTCTCTCTCCCCCTCTCGGCGCCTATATCGGCCCAGCCAAAACGCGCGCCGAGAAGGGGGTCGCGCCGACGGTTGAGCGCGCCAAAAAGCGCACCGAAACGGCCTCTGCGCCGAAAGTCAAAAATGCCAGAAGGCGCGCCGAGAGCATCACAGCGCCAAGAGCGTCACCGCGCCAAGAATTCCCACGCCGAGGCCACCACCGCGCCGAGAAGGTAGTGCCGGAAGCGTCCATGGGGACAATTATCCCACCAGGGGTGATACTGTCACCGGATCAAACCAAAAATGCTGGTGTTCATCCAAATTTGCTTAATAAAGCATGGAAATCACGTAAGCAGAATGAAGACTCAGAGTCAAAAGAATAGCCAATGCACAGGAGCAGGCCTGAAGAGACCACGAAGCGCAGTGTGTGACGTGATGTACACCCGCATGTCCCGTGTCACTCATGCTTCGCTCACGCCACCTACGGGTGGGGGGCATTTGTTGACACCTAAAATATACCAGAAGAGACCATAGCAGATTCACAGTTTTGAAGATCAGTCGAGGGCACAGCTCATGTACCATCCCTGGGAGATCTGTGAGTCTGAATAGAAGAAACCCACTACCCCTATCATGTTGTTCGACTAAAGCCATCTTTGGCTAGGTCGCTGTCCAGTACTGCTATCATTCAGATAGTCAGACTGATAAAACTATACAACATTCAGGCAACCATCTGCCTGCTGAAACAGATGTTCAGACATCTCTGATACTCCTGAAACGGGATGTACAGTGCCTCGCACATGTTTGTGAATGCAAGGTGTAAACAGTCCCATGGAGTCTTAATATATACATGCCAAGAGTCCCACTGTCAAAAGGAGTCCACTGAGTGGATCCTGGGTCGAATGGGCCGAATGACAGGGAAGTGGGCCAAGCCCAAAGGTGAAATGGGATGCGCCGAGGTCCGCCACGCTGGGAAGATGATGCTGGCACGCCGGGAAGCTCAGGCCGAAAGGGTGAGGGACTGGCCTCTATAAGAGGGCGGCCCTTCGAACAAAAAGAAGCAGAGAAAAAAAGGGAGGAGGATCCTTCGAAGAGGAAAAAAGGGAGGAGGATCCTTCGAAGAAAAAAAGAGAGAGCCCTTCGAGAAGAAAGGAAGAGGGTGCTTAGCCACCAAAAGAGAGGGGGGAGCTCGAGTGCCCTTCATAGAAGCTGAAGAAAGAGAGAGGGGTTCGAGGAGAGAATCCAGGTGTGAGGGCCGTGCAACTGCAGCTTCTTTGCTCTCTCTCTCTTCGCCGTCCGTCTGAGTATTTCCTCTTTTGTTTTTCGCTTTCGAGCATCTTTGCTCTAGTAGCATCGAATGCTAATGTAACCCTGTTTGCAGGGATGAAGTTCGGATTTCTTTTCCTTTTGGGTTAGATTTCTTTCTCTTAAATAGCATATGTGTAAGCCATTTGGCTGAAGTAGTTAATAAAAGAATGGGATGAGTTCTGATATGCTGGATCATTCTCTTCCACTTCCCTCTGTATCCGAGGTTTTAATCTATATACGGCCACCGCCAGCTGCAAATGTCTTATGTTTAAATTCTTCTATCTGTTGAGGCTTCTTTGCCATCGTTCTTTATCACTGCCCCCAGCCACATTTCGAGGGCCTGAGACAGTCTATCTCATGGCTCCTCGTATGTGGAATGGAGAGGAATATCTTCAGGAGTTCTGGTTCATGGCTCTGCTCCTAGTGAGGCCCCAGAAGAGAGATCGTCTCCCCCTCGAAGCCTCCTCTCTGCGATCATCCGAATAAATAGCCCAGGTTGCTGAATAAACCTCCTCACTTTGAATGCTCAAAGCCTCTGCCTTAACAAACCCTTAAAACCCCCACTTCAAAAGCCTCCCGGCGTGAGCCCCTCTTGGCGCACGTTTCGCGCCGAGGGCTAGCCGCGCCGGTTGAACTTCAAGCCTTCACGCCGAAAGCCATATTATTCTTCTCGCCAATACCTTCATCCCTTCTATGCCAAGGATGGCCATCTTAATACGTTCACGCCAATGCCATCAGGCCGTGCCATCATTGCTTTAAATGCCCTATCTGCCTGTGGAGAGGCATCACCCTTTCCTCTGTCCTCACGGGAGCCATATCAAAGGGGCCGAATTCCCCCACATTCTACAACCCATTGAGCCACGGAGCCCTGCCATTGCAGGCTCTCCGTTGACTGCATCGGGGATATTACAACAAAGGGATGAAGTCCCATGTGATCTGGACCCTTTGAATCTCGGGCTATGCCTGGCACTCATTTCGGTTTCTACTCCGGCACTCATGAGTAGATAGCCTATAATATTCTCTTGGCACACTCCCAAAGTAAGGGGAGATGCTGTCAAATTTTACCCTGAGCTTTACTCTACCACACGGCACGATGTTTCTTCAGGAATTGCGTATCTAACCCCTTAATACGACGAGAGCCTGGGCTACATCATCTCATGACATCTTGCCATCACAGGGAATACATCTCGTAATTGGTGATCTCCTTGGACCCCCTTGTGAAGGAAGCCACCCTGATCCTCTGTTTCCATTCATCCATCACCCTGAGGTCCCCATTAAATGAAGAAACCCTCACAAGACTTGAGAAAACCAACAAAGAAACGGCTCCCGGCGCCACATGACTCCCGGCGCCGTCCCCTCCCGGCGCCAATCTCGTGCCGGGTGAAGGGCCCGCCGAGAAGCCCACCGCGCCGACCGCCCCTTCGTCCCAGCCACGCCGGTTGCCTATCGCGCCGATAGCCCTTTAGCTCCCCGTCGCGCCGGTATCCCGTCGCGCCGTTTGGCCTTCGCGCCGGCTCCAATCCATACCATTTCATTTCAACAATAGCTGCCACCCAAATATCTGATGTCTCAGCAACTCCATTGAACCCAAATCCAATCTAAACTCAATGTACCACTCCTGTCAACCTTCATGCCAGCCTTCATTGTCTCACGAGGGAACTATGGTTCTTCACCCAGGTCCATGGGAGATACATTAATGGAGGGTTTCACCCCTACATTACACAGAATCCGACATTTCTTCTGTCACCCCGCTGACCCTCGGAGTTCTGCCACCGCATGTCCTCCAACGGTCCTTAGAGGGGAATATAAACAAACGACGTGATGGTGGACACTGTCCCGTCATATGTGGATCCTTCTCGAACCCAGGGCTACGCCCGATCCTCTTTTGGTTTCCATTCGGGCTCTCCGTGGATGGATGTCACATATTCCCATTTGGCATAGTCCAAAGGAGGGGGACGTGCTGCCAAATTTATGTTACAACATCGTCGTCACACCCCGCATATCACGGTTCCTCGTGCATGGCTGCATCGACCCTCGGGTATATCAAATGGCGTTGACAGAAGGTCGGGTTGTGCCCAACCAGAAATCTCCGCTATGCGCGATGGTGGTCTTCGGGCCCACATCCTCCGCCACGTACCAAGGGTCCATAATTCTGTGAACTATGCATCCTTTGTATGATAAATAAATACATCCCGCATGCCTTCGTCATGGTCGTTATGTAGTTTTTTTTTTATTCAGCTCCGATAGCCCACTATCTCGGTAATTAATCAAACGTGTTCCCTCCTCGTGGGGGATGTAATTAACGCCATAGCCTTTACGGTGTGGCGGACTGCTGGTCCCGACCGAACCTCACTTTTGCCCGACACGGGTCAGAATCAGTGCATAATAAGATCGTCACCCACGTGACTGGCACGCCCGCATCGTTAATCAGCCAGTTAGTTACCAGTTAGCTAATTGACCGATCGACACGTGAAATAATGAATAAACAAGAAGATAAAGAGAAAAAAAAGTCACGAAACAGACCCCCTCGGTGACCGGCCCTTGAGGTTTCTTGTGGTACTTGGGCTTTTGGTTTTCAAATAGCGAGTTAATGGGGGAGTCCTTGAACTGTGTTTGGATGAACCGCGCCTGGCTGTGGAGTTGGTGCATGTTGGCTATGTCATTCATGGCCAGAATGTTTCGGAAGGTCGGAGTAGCATTGGAAATAAGTAACTTGACCTTCTCTTCCTCTGGGATATGGCCGGGCACTCTAGCGGCCATTTGCCTCCATCTATCTGCATAAGTAGAAAACTCCTCATCTGGTTTCATCTTTTCGGCCACCAAATCTGTAAATGAGTACTCCGGGCCGACCCTGTCTTGAAACCGCTGGATAAACTTATCTTTCACTACCTTGAAGCTTTCGGCGTCTTCCAATGGCAGAGAGTAGAACCATTCCAACGCAACGCCGTCCAATGATCGGCGGAATAAGTACACCATGAGGCAATCATCATATTGGAATTGGGCCGATTCATATAAGAAGTCCCTTACGTGAATAAAGGGATTGCCGTTCCCATCGTACTTTCTGTAATTGGGGAGCTCGGACTGCGGAGGGAACCAGATGTTCTGAAAGCTAGGAACTGGAACATCTGCCAGGGACTGTGGGCCAACCCGCTTCTGGAAGAAATTGAGTTGCTGTTGCATGGTGGCCCATTTATCAAGTAATTCCTGCTCTCTTGATGGAGCAGGGGTAGCGAAAGACGATGGTTGAAGTTGAGGAGCAGAAGGGTGGATTGTAGCAGGAGGTGGGAGCCCATAAGAAGGAGCAGAAGGATAAATGGCCAAGGCAGGGGGCCCATAAGAAGGATATTGGGCCGGAGATTGACCCAGATTGGAGTGGGCTTGGACAACCCCTGGCTGAGGGTGCAAAAAATCTGAAGGGCCCATAAGGACTTGTGGAACCATAGGGCTGGACATATGATGATCCAACTGAATGAAAGAAGGGACGGCAGACTTCCCTTTGTCAAAAGATTGCTGGGCCGAAGTAGAAGATTGGCCCGTCTCCATGCTAGTAAAGGTGATGGTCCGGGGTTGGACCGGAGTAAGATCGATCGGAGTGGGCTGGATGTAAGGATTAGGTTGACCCTGCATAATCGTGGGAGGGGAGATATTGGATCCTTGCATGGCCTGATAGATAGCTTGGAGTTGGGCCGGATCCAATTGGGCCATCATTTGGAGAATGGAGCCCACCGAAGGAGAAGAGAAAGAAGGGGTGGCTTGACCACCCTCCATGGGGGTGGAGGACAAAAGAGGGGCTGTCCCCTCTCCGGAAGAGAACGAAGTAACCCTTGCAGGGTTTTCAAGAAGTCCTTGAGGAAGGGAATCCTCTTGGGAACGGGGAGGATTGAAAGAAGCCATAGTGGATTCGAAAAGCAGATTTGAGTAGACCTTGGAGAAGGAATTGACCCTAGGAGGTGCTTCCAGCTGACGAAAATAACTCCACATGCAACGGACAACCTTGACAAGATGCAAACAACACAACACAAACAATGAGCAACCAAACTTAGATGATTTCTAACAAAGATGTAAGTGACAAGAGATGACAACACTCCAAGTCAACCGATTTGTTTAAGATGACGCTTCAAGATTCTTATGATTTCTCCTTTGGAACTTTAGTGGATTGATTGATGTGAGCTCTCAACAATAGGTTCCTGATAGGAGAGGGTGTAAAGCTTGATTTGACTCTAAGTGTGATCACTCCTTCACTTATGCAACCCTAGACATGGGGTGGGAAAGGTACAACCGGCCCGGCGTTCGTGTGGGAATCCACGACTCACAGGGACTTATGGAGGTCCCTGGTGTGATTTCCTAGTCGGCCCCAAGGAATATGGAGACGAGAGGTCCGCACACCAAGGTAGGAAAATGCAATCTAATGTATGATAATATGCATGGACCTATGTGCACCGGGGTGCATGCAAATTCTAACCTAGAATCTAGCAAGCAATTATGCACACAATGATGTAGATATGTAAACCAACCGAGGAAGTCAGATAACACTCAAGCAAAAATATCACAGCAGAAACTGCGGAAAGAAAATGCACCTCGGGATGCGTACCTATCTGGAGTATATAACGGTCTATGAGACCCGCGTTAGAAGTATGTAACGGTCGAATGCCAGACCGCCAGAAGTAATATAATGTAGGGAGCCAAGACCGTCAGATGAGCCAGAGAACCAAAAACAGCAGGAAAATAGAAGGGAAATCTGGGGAAAACCAGACAAGGAAATGATGGCAGGTATAACAGAGATCAAAAAGCACGATTGGCACAAGTTGTCCCACCGTGATCGCCAAAAAACTGTTGATTCGTTTTAATTAGATTCTTATCCCGCCCCCTTTAAATACATACATGCATAAACATGTGAATCAAAGACAAGGGGGATGAAAGGATAGAAATACTAACCGTGATCGCCACCAACTATTAACAACGCTGCAAGGATGAAGAAATGTAAAGAACGGCGCCGTGTACCTTGGAACTTAAAGACTTGATCGCGCTTGAAACGGGGTGCGGGAAACTTGTGGATTCAAATCTCCTCTCCTTCCAGCCGGCTAGAGGAAGAGGGCCTCACATTGTATTCATGCTCTCCTGCAAAACAAAGCCAAAACAAGGATAAAAAACCCATTAGAACATGCATGTGTAGCATCAATCCCGCAGCGATAAAATAGGGGTAGAAATTGAGGGTAAACTCACCGGGGGGAGGTTTTTAACCCCTGTGGAAGGGTGGAAATAATAGGTGGGTGTGTTGTGCATGCATGAGATTTGAAATCACGAGATTTGATTGAGAGAATAGAGAGAAAACGATGATGCAAAACGTGCAAAAGTGCATGTAGCAGAAAAGTGCAAGAAACTGTGATGATTTGTGATTTTAAGAGGAAGAGAACTAAGAATATAGATCATGAAATCAAGCCCATAAGGATACAATAGAAAGCTAATACTTCCCTCTTCAAGTCAAGGTCGAAGTTGTGAGTTGGAGTTGCAGCATGGCTTCACCCCGAACCAAGAAAGAGCCCCCCGTCGCGACTGCGAACTGGGCAGTTTTTATAGAAAAGTCGTGAAACCCCCAACTTTGAGCGTGATTCTAAACAAGATAGCCAATGAAATTTGGATTTCTTTGGATTGAATTCAAGATAATACCAAGGAGAAACCATAGGAATAAACGGCACTCAATTCGGAGTAGAATTCAAGAAGTTATGGACTCTGCAAGAGGGCCACGACGCACAGAAACGGAGCAGAGTCCAGCACGAATTGGACACCCGGGTGTGTGTAACGGTCTATCGTACGACCGTCAGAGTTATGTAATGGACTAGGGTAGGTCCGTCACACTCTGGGGGTCAAACGGGATGATCTCGGACAAGTTTCGGTGTAACGCACCCATACTAGACCGTCACATGGACTCTGACGCTCTTGGGTAGGACTGCCACGCTCTAGGGGTCAAACAGGGTGATTTTAGGCAAGTTTCGGTGTGACGGTCTATCATAGGACCGTCACACTGCCCTGGCGCTCTAGGGTAGGGCCGTCACACTAATGGAGGAAAAATTCTGGGAAGACTGCGTATGACTTTAGAAATTGAAGCGTATCTCTCAAACGGGGCAGAACTAGCGAAAGTGGTAGAAGAAGAAATTGTAGATAACTGAGAGAGGAACAACGTTCATGAATAAAGAAATTTGAGAAAAGGATTGGAAGAGGGAGATAATGGGGTTAGAACATAGACGAAAATTCTGGAAAATAGGTGAACAGCACAGCACGCCAGAAAAATGCGAATAGCTCACAACCGGGGCAGAACTAGCCGACGGCGTAGAAAAAGCAATTTTAGATATTGAAAAGAGGAACAACTTTGATGAAGATAACTTTTTGAATAGAGGATTGGAAGAGGGTGAAAAAGAACCACTTTTAAGAATATGCAGTGAGAGAGAGCCGAATGCTTGAAGGAAGCCAACCTAAATGGGCCGTAAGTTGACTTGGAAGTCAGAATTTGATAAGATAAGCTCCAGGACTTTAGGAAATCATGATCTCCAAGACTCAAAGGATATGAAATGGTAAAAAATGGGCTCGAAATCCATCCAAGGAGGTTCCCAAAATAATGGGTAATTCGGGACATCAAAATGATGAATAAGAGAAATAACTCAACTTGTGGGCTAAAACGGGTGTCAACACCGGGGATCGACCTAGGACACACCAGGAACACCCCAGCCAGTCACTGCAGCCAGGAGCCGCCCCGGACGTCACCGTACCAGTAGCGGATCCCACGCGCTATCCTGCAGGCCCGAGTGAATAATGCTAAACCGGTCGACCGCGTCCACCCGAGCGCCACCGACTGCTGCCCGTCAACCCGAGATTAGTGCTCCCGGACCCCACGTGTCGCCTGTTACCTCCCTGCGTGGAGTGGGCTGTAGAATTAATTCTATAATTATTAATTATTATTGTACCGGGAGTTCTGGATCTCGGCCGGGAAGTCTTCCCCACGCCCCGAGCGTGGAGGTACACTCGCCACCCCCCCTTTTGTCGTATTTGCTTAGCTAGTATGCATTCTAGATGCCACTACATGTGAGTAGGATATTTTATTAGCTTGTTATATTTTAATCACTGTTGTGAGTTGTGAGTGCGAGACCCATCCCGTGACTCGTTCCGAGCACGAGAGTGAGCCGACCACCCGAGTCTCAAAGCCGGTTTCCCAACCGTGCAAGATCGTCACGTTTCCCTCGCCGGGGACGACTGTGAGTTAGTGCTTCTTGTTTGGGGCATGATCACCTCTTCTGGAGCTCGTCCGGTGCCGCGTTGTAGTGTTGTTGCTGGTCGTGTCATCTTGTTAGTCGAGTCATCCTTTAGAGTCCAAGGTTGCAACCCGTCCGCGTCGAGTCTCGTAGTCGTCCCGCATCAAATTGGTATCAGAGCCGATTTGAGTCTAGGGTATTCGGTCCAAGCTTGTTGATGGGAATCAAGCCAGCTCTCGAGCCGAAGCAAATCGAGCAAGCTGCCAGGCCAAACATGAAGGTGCTATAGGTCCCAAGCGTAATCTTGAAGAAGGCGCTATAGGTCCCTAGCGCGACCTGAAGAAGGCGCTAGGTTCCCCTAGCGCGATCTCAGGCAGACACGTGGGTGCAGCCAGTCCAACTTCCCGGCGCCGAATTCCTCAAAGTCTTCGATGTTAGCTATCTTCCATGGTTGTAAATCGATGTGTTAGCATTGTTTTGTCTTCCCTTTCCCTATATATGTACCCCTTTCGTTTGATTAAATATAGAATGAATGACCGAAATCGAAGTATGAGTGTTCTTGAGTGTAGCCCATGGCTATCCCTCCAAATCTTTGGAAACCCCCCTTCCTCTGACCCTCTCTGGGTGCGAGGCCCAATTGTGTCCCTCTGATCCTCTCCTTTTCCCCTTCAATGGAGGATGATCGAAGCCCCGGGTGCATCGGCTCTAAGACGGGGTCGAGTGTGAGGCTCCATTCGGAGCTTTGATCTTCTTCCAACCACGATTCCACCTCCCCATCTCTGCCAAAGGTGTTGTTACGATCTGGATGGAGCTCGGCTGCACTGTACCTGCGATGGGTTCGGGTGTGAGGCCCCAGCCAAGCCTCTTCAAGGCCCTAACATCATCTACGTCCACCCTCCTTCCCTTGCCGTTCACCCCCACACCCACCTTCACAAAAGTTATCCTATATAGGATTTGCTTGGTTTGATTTCATTTTAAGCATCCCCCGTGTGTTCTCTATCCTCCTGTGTGTTGTCCCCTTGTGTTTTGATCCCCTAGAGTCATCCACGGGAGCCCTAACGTCGAGGTTCTTCGTTCTGCTGCTGTCTGTGAACGCGCGTAATGGGTATAGCGCGACTATGATCAGAAGAAAGAAGAAGACCCCCCACTTCCGTCCCGCATCAATTTGGTATCAGAGCTTAGGGAACCAGGCTGTTCTCACAGACTGGGATCTTGAGCTACGAGGTTCGAGGATGAACCTTTCCAAGTGGAGGGGTTTTGATGGGAATCAAGCCAGCTCTTGAGCCGAAGCAAATCGAGCAAGCTGCCAGGCCAAACATGAAGGCGCTATAGGTCCCAAGCGCAATCTTGAAGAAGGCGCTATAGGTCCCTAGCGCGACCTGAAGAAGGCGCTAGGTTCCCCTAGCGTGATCTCAGGCAGACACGTGGGTGCAGCCAGTCCAACTTCCCGGCATCGAATTCCTCAAAGTCTTCGATGTTAGCTGTCTTCCATGGTTGTAAATCGACGTGTTAGCATCGTTTTGTCTTCCCTTTCCCTATATATGTACCCCTTTCGTTTGATTAAATATAGAATGAATGACTGAAATCGAAGTATGAGTGTTCTTGAGTGTAGCCCATGGCTATCCCTCCAAATCTTTGGAAACCCCCCTTCCTCCGACCCTCTCTGGGTGCGAGGCCCAATTCTGTCCCTCTGATCCTCTCCTTTTCCCCTTCAATGGAGGATGATCGAAGCCCCGGGTGCATCGGCTCTAAGACGGGGTCGAGTGTGAGGCTCCATTCGGAGCTTTGATCTTCTTCCAACCACGATTCCACCTCCCCATCTCCGCCAAAGGTGTTGTTACGATCTGGATGGAGCTTGGCTGCACCGTACCTGCGATGGGTTCGGGTGTGAGGCCCCAGCCAAGACTCTTCAAGGCCCTAACATCATCTACGTCCACCCTCCTTCCCTTGCCGTTCACCCCCACACCCACCTTCACAAAAGTTATCCTAGATAGGATTTGCTTGGTTTGATTTCGTTTTAAGCATCCCCCGTGTGTTCTCTATCCTCCTGTGTGTTGTCCCCTTGTGTTTTGATCCCCTAGAGTCATCCACGGGAGCCCCAACGTCGAGGTTCTTCGTTCTGCTATTGTCTGTGAACGCGCGTAAACGATATAGCGCGTTCTTCAGAACATGTGTAATGGGTATAGCGCGACTATGATCAGAAGAAAGAAGAAGACCCCCCACTTCCGTCCCGCATCAATTTGGTATCAGAGCTTAGGGAACCAGGCTGTTCTCACAGACTGGGATCTTGAGCTACGAGGTTCGAGGACGAACCTTTCCAAGTGGAGGGGTGTTGATGGGAATCAAGCCAACTCTCGAGCCGAAGCAAATCGAGCAAGCTGCCAGGCCAAACATGAAGGCGCTATAGGTCCCAAGCGCAATCTTGAAGAAGGCGCTATAGGTCCCTAGCGTGACCTGAAGAAGGCGCTAGGCTCCCCTAGCGTGATCTCAGGCAGACACGTGGGTGCAGCCAGTCCAACTTCCCGGCGCCGAATTCCTCAAAGTCTTCGATGTTAGCTGTCTTCCATGGTTGTAAATCGACGTGTTAGCGTCGTTTTGTCTTCCCTTTCCCTATATATGTACCCCTTTCGTTTGATTAAATATAGAATGAATGACTGAAATTGAAGTATGAGTGTTCTTGAGTGTAGCCCATGGCTATCCCTCCAAATCTTTGGAAACCCCCCTTCCTCCGACCCTCTCTGGGTGCGAGGCCCAATTCTGTCCCTCTGATCCTCTCCTTTTCCCCTTCAATGGAGGATGATCGAAGCCCGGGTGCATCGGCTCTAAGACGGGGTCGAGTGTGAGGCTCCATTCGGAGCTTTGATCTTCTTCCAACCACGATTCCACCTCCCCATCTCCGCCAAAGGTGTTGTTACGATCTGGATGGAGCTTGGCTGCACCGTACCTGCGATGGGTTCGGGTGTGAGGCCCCAGCCAAGACTCTTCAAGGCCCTAACATCATCTACGTACACCCTCCTTCCCTTGGCGTTCACCCCCACACCCACCTTCACAAAAGTTATCCTAGATAGGATTTGCTTGGTTTGATTTCGTTTTAAGCATCCCCCGTGTGTTCTCTATCCTCCTGTGTGTTGTCCCCTTGTGTTTTGATCCCCTAGAGTCATCCACGGGAGCCCCAACGTCGAGGTTCTTCGTTCTGCTATTGTTTGTGAACGCGCGTAAACGATATAGCGCGTTCTTCAGAACATGTGTAATGGGTATAGCGCGACTATGATCAGAAGAAAGAAGAAGACCCCCCACTTCCGTCCCGCATCACTTGTATTTGCATTCCTTTGTTTGGTATCTCAAAAGGTGTTACCCGAACGTTAGGTTATGCCTATTGGGAAGGTTGCACACTTGCGAGAGAGGATCTTCGGATCCTAAAACTCCGTCACGTACCGGATATTGGAGTCTAGGTCGTCCGTCTTTTGCATTAGTCCATCCATATAGGTCGTAGTCGAGTCTGCATTCCAACTTTGCATTATTGTTTTAGGTTCATGTTTAGTCCATTAGGGAGTCAGTTGTCTTGTCCCAAGTGCCTGCATGTCCAACCCACCCATAAGTTCCCCCAATTCCCCTTGGGTACCCAGTACCATCACCCTGACACTATGGGTGAACCCCGAGGTGCCACCCAGGGATGCCGATCTCTGGATGACTTCTTTGCTCTACTCATGGAGCGCATGGATAGGTTCGAACAAGCTGAGAGGGAGAATACCGACTACTTGGTGGGCCGTTTCAAGGCCGTGGAGGACCGTGTCGAGGCTTTCGACCAATATGTCCAAGGTCTGGTTGGAAAGCTAGAAAGTGTGGGAAGAATCCCCCGCCAGGAGATCCCCGGAGCTGTCCCGGCTCCACAGGCGCCTGCTGCCCAGACCGCCCCTCTGACCATCTATAGCCAGCCCGCTCATGTAGCCACCTATAGTGGGAGTAACCACTTCCCCGATCAGTGCCCTTCACATTCCCCTACCTTAGAGGACACACATACCAAGGATACCCCACCCGGACTTACGCTAGTGAGTTATGAGGCTGACCAAGAGTTGGCCGAGGAGTACCTTGCTGAGGTTGTGGGGTTAGAGAGTGATCCCATAGAGTGCCTAGTGGGCTAGGGTGAGGCGCCAGCTAACGACCCCATTTTGTTAGTCACCCCAACTCCACCGGTCGTCCCGGAGCTGTCTATCCCACCCACTTTGTCCTCGGTGGATGTCCCACCCGCCGATCCTATACAGTCAGCCATCTCACTTTTACCCGTCTCTCCTATAGTGGCGCAACCACTAGTCCCTATCGTACCACTGTCGACACCTTATGTTGACACGGCATGGTCTGACTTCTTCCACACATTCGAGAGACAACGTCCAGACTTCCTTTTTGTCGTGCTTCACACCAACCATCCGGATGACTGTCCCATCACCCACCTCCTTGTCCTCACACATTTCTATACCCGAGGACGAGTCTTCTCCAACCAGAGATGGTTGACAAGAGTTGAAACTCGCGACCTCAAGTTGTGGGTTAGCTTATCTTTACACTTTGTATATGTAGACGGTGTCCGTCATTCTTACCTGGTCTCCCTCAGTGTCTCCCCTGTGTTTGTCGTCAGTCTTAGAAAGTTATGAGATTGTGTCTCTCTCCGTGTGTCCTCATTCCATCGTCTATGAGTCTATTTTCCTTTATTTATATAGTTTGTTTGTCGAGCATATAGGAGTTGCATAGTCGTCGTAATAATGCCAGCAATACACGATGCAATGAGTTGCTTTATGCTCAAGGCACCACCGTGAGTTTCGAGAGGATGATTATGACATGATCAGGGTCACACCTGAACGGTTTCTCTCGGGAGCCGTGAAGAAGTTGCATGCTCGCGATCCATCTCGAGTAGTGAGGCGAGTCGGATCAAATGCATATGTTGTGGACTTTCCAGAGGATTACGGGACCAGCTCCACTTTCAACATCTCGGATCTCGTCGCTTATAGGGACCCATCGGTGATACCTAGTGAGCCCTTTGAGCCGTCTCCACCCATTGTGAGTGACACCACCCTAGAGTGTCCACCTCCAGCCTTGTTACCTCAGCAGCGAGAGTAGATAGAATGTATACTAGATGAGCAGGTGACGACTACTCGAGGCGGAGTGTACCAGCGCTGTTTGCTGCGTTGGAGGGGACAGCCCGCGTTCGATGACACTTGGATCACCTGGAGTGAGCCACAGTGGATAGGTCCAGATCTGCTAGATCGATACCAGAGCGACTCGGACCTTTACTCGACGGGGTCGAGTTCTTCCCACCCGGGGAGAATTGATGGGAATCAACACCGGGCGCTAGCATTTTATTTTTACATTTGTATCCTTGTGTTTGCATGTATACCCTTGGGTTAATTGGGTTGCAAATGTATGACAAGTATAAGCCAATGGGTTATTTAGGCTAAGTCAATAGATTTCTTTGCAAAAAGGGCCGCGTAGCCCCGGTGGACCCCCACTTCATTTCCCATTGGTCCACCTAGGCTATAGGGCCCATGTGGGGCTGGTCCATGGTCAACCTTGGACTTGAACCAAGGAGAGGAGGGAAGAATTCAAATGCCATCCCCATTTGTCAAAGGGGAGCCCCCTCCCTTGTCCCCTAGTGAGAATATTTTATTTAACCTTGTCCCCCATTTCCCCACTATGCCCCTTTGACCAAGGGTATTCTAGGTCTTTTGGCTAGGTCTAGGATTTGTGTATTTAATATCTCTAGTGTCATTTGAACAAAATTAATGAAAGAATTATATGTTGAATGATTTTGGCGCACCCCCCCTCTCTCCCCCTTATTCTAAGTGTTCTTCCCTCTCCTTCCCCAATTCTTCTTCAGATCTGATCTTAGATCCTCTATCTTCCTCAAATTTCTTCATCCTCCTCTCTTCCTCTATCTTCTGTGATTGTTCACCGCCGCCGCCGTTCGTGCCGCCGTTGAGTCACCACAAGCCGATCTTCATCATGTTGCCCCAAACTCGGAGTTACAAGACAACAGCACGGTGAAAGGGCTGGTACGGGAGATCCGACCGTTGGATCGTCACGAAACTTTGAGGGTAGGTTCCCCCCATCATTGGTCATTCCCAGTTTAATTTTAAGGTCGATCAGAGTTCGTTTAGCCCCTTTCCTAGCCACATGTTCTTCCTTCTCAAAATCTACCTGTGTACAGATCTACGGGATAGATCTTAGTAGCCGATTTTTCCACGCCCTCAAATATTGTCCAAAAATTACAAAAAAACTATGTGTGTCACCGTAACCCACCCCTCTACCCACCATACAAATCCCAGGTCCTAATTCGGTCATTTCATCCTCGGTCAAAGCCCTTGATCAGGGAGGTTAGGTTCTGTCCAGCCTGTTCTGTATTTCGGGACAGTGTGCTCAGTCAACTTTCAGTCGCTCCCATTTTTATTCCAACCATTAGACGAATCTGTAATTCCAATATGTCGTAGAATTTCAAGTTATCTTTCCAACAGTACCTTTTGTGTCTCGATCTGACGTCGGAGCCTCGAGTACGATCCATTATCGTCGGAGCACGTAGATCTGGACTGAAACACAACTGCGGGACAGCCTTGGGAATTAATTCCCAAGAAATTACCCGACTTCGTTCCTGTGATCGCCGCTCCCGGGGATCGACCCGGGACACTCCAGGAACGCCCCTGCCAGTCGTTGCAGCCAGGAGCCACCCCGAACGTCACCGAACCAGCAGCGGGTCCCACGCACTATCCTGCGGGCCCGAGTGAACAGTGTTGAACCGGCCGACCACGTCTGCCCGAGTGCCACCGACTGCTACCCACCAACCCGAGTTTGGTGCTCCCGGACCCCACGTGTCGCCTGTTACCTCCCTGCGTGGAGTGGGTTGTAGAATTAATTCTATAATTATTAATTATTAATGTACCGGGAGTTCCGGATCTCGGCCGGGAAGTCTTCCCCACGCCCCGAGCGTGGAGGTACACTCGCCACCCCCCTTTTGTTGTATTTGCTTAGCTAGTATGCATTCTAGATGCCGCTGCATGTGAGTAGGATATTTTATTAGCTTGTTATATTTTAATCACCGCTGTGAGTTGTGAGTGTGAGACCCGTCCCGTGACTCGTTCCGAGCATGAGAGTGAGCCGACCACCCGAGTCTCAAAGCCAGTTTCCCAACCGTGCAAGATCGTCATGTTTCCCTCGCCGGGGACGACTGTGAGTTAGTGCTTCTTGTTTGGGGCATGATGGGCCTCTTCTGCAGCTCGTCCGGTGCCGCGTAGTAGTGTCGTTGCTGGTCGCGTCATCTTATTAGTCGAGTGATCCTTTAGAGTCCAAGGTCGGAACCCGTCCACGTCGAGTCTCGTAGTCATCCCGCCTTATCTTCCATTAGATGCAGGGATATGCATGCTATAATACCTAGTTGCGCAGTCAGTTAAAAACATGAAATACAACGTGTATAAAGCATGAAATCAAGCAAGCTTAGAGGGCTTTTGTTCCTAACTTGATATTTATGCCATACATGAGATAACCCACCTCTGGGAATGCTCCTAGAGTTTGAATTCCTGACTGGAAGAACACCCTAGTTCTTGCGCGTCCTACGTGGAACCAACAACTTCCCGACCTTCCAACTCCTTACCCTCTTGATCAAAATTCACGAAAGTTGGCGGGAAATTACAAGACATGAAGGGGAATAATAAACTCTAAAGGATGAACCTGGAAAGACCTCTGCTAAGGTTCCAAAACCTTAGGTCTTCACCAGACAGACATGCTTGTTCTTGTGCACTCTACAGAGAAACGGCTACTTCTGGATGCTCTAGCTCTTTGGTTGCTTGACCTCCTATCATGAAATTCATAGAGGAGTTAGACAATACTAAAGGGAATAAAAAGTTCTAAAGACTCAACCTGATATGGCGACATGTCACGCCCCGAGCGCGGAAGATACCCGAGGTCGGGGCCAGCTTATATAGAACCATTCAATCAGAGTAGTATACATAATTTTTTTTTGACAAAGGACAGAGTGCGCAATTTATCTAAATCATAACTAGGATTTAATTTCTAGAATGACACCAATGTCCAAGATGACAATTATACAATTAATCCACTAACGATAATTCTAGTCTATGACATCGTTATTCAAATCCATCTACTGGGCTACAAGCCTCTACAAGTTTCATTCGACTAGACCAATCATAACTAGAAATACAAGGTAGGACTTAAAACACAAAAGACACGACTAGTTGGCAGTAGACGACTAGTGACTCTAGCACTCTTCACTCGGTCTCATTCCCATTCATGTGAATGTCGCTATCTGAATTACCTGAAAATGTTAGGAAGCAACTGGATGAGCGAATCGCTCAGTAGGAATTACATCTCAAGTTCAAGCAATCTTTAAGTGGTTTACATGTTACATGTTATGCCGGTATAGCTAAGCAAGATGTACAAGTACGAAAATCAGGTATACAGGTATATCTATGCATGATGAACAAGTAAGAGATCAAGAACTGTATAGAGAGAGTATCACATGATTTCAAGTATTTGACAAGCAAGATATCAAGAACTTTATAGTTGTGATGCCACTTTCTGGGCGAGCAAGAACTCATGTACAAGCAAGTAAGAATCATGTTCAATCAAGTAAAATTCATGTTCAAGCAAGTAATATCAAGTACATGTCAATGGAATTGGCTATTTCAATCAAGCAAGTACCTTGCCCTTTTTCGGGACACGCAAGTCAAGTATTGCCCATTCTGGGCCACGCAAGTCAAGTCAAGCAAGTAAAGAGAGTCAGTGTGGAATGTCTCAAGTCAAGCAAGTCAAGCAAGTACTTCGGTGCAATACTTAAACACCGTGGTCAATAAACTCCCATGGGCACAAGTACCTTCAGGTGCTCCTCCCAGGACCAGACTGGGCCCTATATGCACAGCATTTTCATGTATTTCATTTGACATCCACTCTTATTTATAACCAATATGGAATTTCAAGGGTTGACCATAGTAAGAACATAAGGTGGATTCCATGAATGGAGTTCAAGGCATATATCATGCAGGAGATGAACTAGGGTTATGTCGGTATAAACCACGAGATAAATCAGGACTCCGAATGAAATTGGCAGCTAACATGCTGCCTTACTGAATTGGCGCCCGGGGGTTAGCCCTGCTTTCAGGCTTTTCGAAAATGGCGCCTGGGGGTCAGGTAGTCTCTCAGGGAATTGGCGCCTGGGGTCAAGCTGTCTTTCATGAAATTGACGCTTGGGGGTTGCCCTGCCTTTCATAAATTATATATGGGAAATGGCGCCTGGGGGTTAGGCACCCTTTTAAGGAATTAGCACCCCTGCAGAGAGTCATCATTTACATGAAGACCCTATGGATGGTCAATATTCAATCAATTGGCGCCCCAGGGGATGCCATGTTTTCAGGAAATGGGCGCCTGCTTAAAGGGGCGCCCATTCAAGTTCTAGCATTTTTTTTAAGGAAAAGGCGCCCCTCTGCAGTGTCACCATTTAAATGGCGACCCTACAGGTGGTCTTCAATTCTTTAAATGGCGCCCTGGTCAGGGGCGCCCATTCTTCAGGCTCACATCCGCACCGGGTAGGTACGTTTTGAGACACAAGTCACTGTTCATGAATTTTAAAGTTCTCGAAATCAAGAAATAAGGATATGGACAGGTAGAGGAAAATATCCAGATCACAGAAACATATTCATGCATGAATTTTATGGTTTAGTTCAATAGATATTGATTTTTTGAATGTGTTGATCTTGGAAATGAATAAACGACACTATATAGTGTCTTCATTTAAATGGCGCCCTGGACAAGGGCGCCCCTTCAGGAAATGGCGCCCTGGTCAGGGGTGCCCTTTACCTGAGGGCTAGACTTTCTGGGTTTTTAAAACATATGTGTATCTATTGTAAAACATGTTATATACTAGGGCTAAACAAGATATTTTAAGGTTGTAAAACTAGTGTAATGAGATATATTTACATCCCGTGAAATCAGTATAACAGACTATGTAACAGACTATGTAAAAATTGGTGTAACAGGCTATAGTTATTCTACTTAAAAACCCGTGAAATATGCTATAGAGTATGGTCTACTCAAAACCCGTGTAACATGCTATAGAGTATGGAACAGGCTGCATGGCATGACAGATGGATATACTAGCATGATATGTTACCCTATTTTAGCTACGGGTTGGGCTAGATATTGAGAAAACCTACCTTTTTGGAGTGCTTTACGTGATACAGATGAAAGAATAAGAAATCCGAGGAAGAAGCCACACGTTCTACGCCGTCGCAAAGCTCCAGCAGCAGGACGTAGAGTGCAGGAAAGATGCTCCTTCACGTCTTCGGAGGGAAATAACGGAAATATTCCCTTCTATGAGCAGCACTGATAATGGCAGTAGCCTCTACCTGTGCTTCGGAGGGAAATAGTTATAGGAAATCTAGTTGCCAACGCAAAGCATTGGTTTATTGTCTTGCGGGTCCGGTTGGGGAACAAGATCTGAGATCATTGCTATCCATGGTCAGATGCAAGCTAAATGAGGTTGCTCGTGCCTCAACCTTCTAGAAGCATTTTGGAAATGGCACCCTGGTATAGGGGCGCCCT
The DNA here is from genome assembly GCA_022559845.1 of Amorphophallus konjac. Classification (NCBI taxonomy): domain Eukaryota; kingdom Viridiplantae; phylum Streptophyta; class Magnoliopsida; order Alismatales; family Araceae; genus Amorphophallus; species Amorphophallus konjac. The sequence continues at coordinate 235,718,068 of CM040120.1, read as the reverse complement.
TTAAATGGGTGATCCTATTCATGTAAATGACGCGTTAGCATGAGGTCGTCCATTCTTCATTGCTTTAGACAAAACTGCAACATTCACGTGTTGGTCTTCATGGTGTATATATATATTAATATATATAGTGGGATGGTGGCCCAAGGGAAATGGCGCCCTTGCATGGGGTCTTCTATTGGGTGAATGGCGCCCTGGTAAGGGGCACCCATTCCCTTTGTGTTGGAAAAAGAAACCCCACTATGTACCACCCATGTGTTGGCCTTTAAGTGATGTTGGGCTTTGTATATTTATAAAGTAGTCCTCATAAGATATGGTTCTTTTTATAAGGCCCTCATGTGGGATTGTTTATCCAAGAAGTTCAACTTCTCTATTATTTTATCGGGGGTGCTACAACCTCCCTCACTTAACAGAATTTGGTCCCCAAATTCAACTGCATATACGGGGATAGGATGGGTGCGACGTACTTACATACTAGAATAGCTCTGAAAATCTTCTTTTCATAGACTCCTCAGTTCCCATGTAGCTTCTTGTTCTAAGCATCGATTCCATTGGGTTTTCACCATAAGGATCATCTTGTTCCTTAAAACTCAAACTTCTCGATGGAGGATCTTCATTGGCTTTTGCTCGTAGGTAAGGTCCTTTTATATCACTAAGTCATTGTGGTCAATGACGTGGAAAGGTGGTGCGGACACCCGAGCAGTTGATCGGCACGACACACCGAGCCACCGGTACCGCACACGGAGCACGACACGAGCCACCTCAGCGTCCATCTGGCTCGGAGATAGCCTGGAGACTCCGCCTTGAGCCTCCCCATTTATTATATTTAGCTAGACTTTATGTGTGTGTAATTTGTATTTATTTCGTTGCATTCGGTTTGCCATTTTGAGTGTAATAGGGACTTACGAGCATTTCGGACCCCGTGGGCCCCACGGGCCCCACCACATTGGGCCACCTCAGCCTAGGGTCCCACGTGGGGTCAGTCAACATGCCACATGGGGCATCTAGAAGTTTGAATGGTCAATTGTCCACATGGGGGACAAGGGACCAAAATAGTCAACATTTCCAACCAACACCCACCTACCATGTCAAGCTTGTTCCCCCCTAGTCAATAGGCTGTCCCCCCCTTATTTTTTTATTGTATTTTTGTGGAATGGTCACAAGCCATCCCAACCCTCCATCTCACACCCCTAGATCCAACGGTGGAGGATGGATTAGATGGGTGACCTATATATGCTTGTATTTTCCCATTTTGATGAATTAATGCCATTTTGAATCAAAGAAATTGTTGGAGCTCCAGCTTGGTGCGACCCTCTCTCCCCCCTTGCAGCTGTGAAGGTTGTCTCTGGAGGTGTGACTCCTCCCCTATCAGTTCCGGTCATCCTCGCCGCCGCCACGAGCCGCCACCGCACCGCCATCGTCTTCATTGGAGTTCTGCCCGTGCAGTACCATAGCAGCTTCCACGAAATTCAGCCATCAACCACGAGCTCTGATCGATGTGGAGATTTTACTGGAGGTTCCATAGGTGTCAAGGATATCCCAAAAAAATTGGTTTGTCATTCAGATCCCGTTCCATATTTTTAGATTTTCGTCCACTCTTCCCTTTCAGTTCTGCCAGCAGTCTGTCCAGATTCATCTTCGCCCTGAGTTTTAGGTATTAGGTCCACTTTTTGATTTTCTTTGGTTCTTCCAATTTTACTGGATCTTCCTTCCCCCAACCCCTTCATCCACAATTTTTCTAAATTTCTAGTTCGTCCATTTCATATTTTCCACAAATCGTTCTCAGATCCACCTGAAGTTCTGTCCACCCGTTCCCAGATCCGACCACTAGACACTCCAAAAATCATATAAAATCACCACCACCTCCAAATCCAATTCTAAAAATTGTCCCAGCTTCATGGTTGGATTATATACAACTTTGAAGAAGAGTTTGAAGTCTGAATCCCTGTGTAAGTAGGCGTTCAATGGCCATTTACAGGGAACTGATGTGCTGAACTGAGAGTTCTGAAACTGTGTAGCAGAGAATTGAAAATTAGTTAAGTTCTAGGTCCGCACAGGTTCAGAGGAATCCACTGGCCCTAGGTTGTAGGATTTTGAGTCCTCTTTCCAACGGCGCTGGTTTCGTCGCATTCCGGTGACGGGGCTGATCGCAGCAGTTGATTTCGCCGGAGCGCGCGCCTGAAAACAGTAAGCAAAAATCCGTGGGCAGCATTCCACAAGCTTGGAGATCGGAGTTGTTCGGCCACCGATCGGCGTTCCCGGCCAACCGCCTTCCGTGGAGGCGTGCCACCAGGGGTCCCCATCACAGTGGGACCCACTCCTGCAGATCCGGAGGCCAGCGCCACCCGTGGGCCCCACGGGCCCGCAGAACCCGCCGTTCGGAAAGCACGAAAACGCGGACTTCGGCACCGCCGGGCGACATCAAGATGCTGCCCGTCAACCCAATTCGCGTGATTCCCGGGCCCCGCATGTGACCTTTTACCTCCCTGCGTGGAGTGGGTCAAATTATTGTACTGCTGTAAAATTGTGTTAACCAGGGGTCCGTGATTGGCCGGGGTTGTCTTCGCCACGCCGGGTGCGTGGAGGTAATGGTCCGAACCTCTTGGCGTTCATTTGCTTAGCTAGTATACGGTCTTTTGCCACTGCCGAGAGTGTAGGTACTAGCCCGTGTGTCCATGTCACCGCTGTGAGAGTGAGAGTGACCCGTCCCGTGACTCGATCCGAGTCCGGAAGTGAGTCTGACTACCTTGAACTCTGCCGGTTCCTTAACCGCGCACGATCCACGCTTTCCCTCGCATGGGACGCCGAGTGAGTTTGCACTTCTGTTAGCGACGTGTAGCCTATGGGAGCTCTCCGTGTCTGGCCTAATGTCTCTCCCATCATATGTTGCTGGTCGTGTCCACGTCTAGAGTCCGAGGTCCATACCACGTAGAGTCGGTCCCCGTGTCCGTCCCGCATCAGTTTGGTATCAGAGCAAGTCGAGTCTAGGGTAGTCGTTGCATAAGTCATGCATCATGGTCTAAGTCGAGTCTAGGGCCATCAATATTTTTAAAACAAAAAAAGAGTGTGTTTTAAATTGCATTTGCACCCTTTATTCGGTATATTAAAAGGTGTTGTCCGAACATTAGGCTACGCCTACCGGGAGGTCGCACACTTGCGGGAGTGATCTTTGGATCGATTAACTCCGCCCCGTACCGGATATTGGTTTAGGTCTAAGTGCATCAGTTAGTGTGTGTTTGCATTAGTCGGTGTCTTCTAGGTCGTGTGTCTTTGCATGCCCACCCGTCGAGGCACCCAGTACTCGCCACCACCACCTATGGCGGAGTCCCGAGCCCGTAGTTCCGATGAGTCTTCCACGGCCGATATGTTCCGGGCCATCATGGATCGTTTAGACACGCGTATGGATGGTCTTAGTACACGTATGGATGGCATAGGGACGCGTCTAGAAGGGCGGATGAAGGTCCTCGAGGATCGGGCCGGGATTTCGGAGCAGTCCATTCAAGGCCTTGTTGTGAGGATTGCCGTCCTAGAGAGGGGCCCAGTAGCGGCGCAACCCGCGTCGACGAACGGCCAACAAGAGCCGGTGCAGCAACCCGCTGTGCCAAGGGCTCAGGTGGAGGATGTCGGGAGGCAACAGACGCCTATAGTGGATGATTATGCCGCCGACAATGATCACGGGGGTAACGGTCGTCGTCATCAGCGACGGAATCGTGATGACGAGGATGACGACCGCATTCTTAGGGGGGTGTGTGCGGACCCTCCCACTTTTAGCGGGTCCTTGGACCCTAGGGTGTATTTAGATTGGGAGGCCGGCATGGACCGGTACTTCGAGTGGTTTGAGATGACGGACCACCGAAGAGTCCGATACGCAAAGATGAAGCTACAAGGGCAGGCTCAAACTTATTGGATCAATGTGGAGAGCCTGCTCAACCAGCGACGTCAACCCCAAATCGGTACCTGGGATGATATGAAACTCAAATTGAGGGAGAAGTACCTTCCTGCCTCATATCGCCGACGTCTTATAGACAAGTGGCAAAGCATCTCCCAAGGGAACCGATCCGTGACCGAGTACACCGCCGAGTTCGATGAGTATTACTTGCGGTGCGGGGTCACGGAAGAGAGCACCATGACGATATCCCGCTTTCGGAGAGGTTTGCGGCCTAATTATCAATATGAACTCTTTCGCCGCAATGCCACCACTTTGGAGCAGGCATATCAGATTGCTCTCGAATTGGAACAGTTCGAGGCCGAGTTCGAGTCACCCCATCGGTTGGGCTCTTTTCCCCTTCGTAGTGTCGAGCCCCGTGGCTCATCTGGCACGTATCCGAGGGCCCCCATGGCTCGACCTCAGGAGCCCGCTCGCCCCGAGCCCTTTGCTCCTAGGCCTCATCCTCCACCCCCGAGGGACCTTCCTCGTCCCCAGCATCTTACGGCCCCACCCACAGTCCGTCCACCGGCACCCGCGCCTCCTACACGTCCTTTGTTGCCTACGCCTCCTATCCGTCGGGAGGATAAAGGTAAAGGACCTATGATTGGGGAGCCTAGTGGATCACGGCAGCAGTGTTATCGCTGCAATGGGTTTGGCCATTTCGCCAACCAGTGTCCCACCCGCCCATCTCTTCACATTGGGGACACACAGGCCGAGGATACCACCCCTACGGGCCTCGAGTTAGTCAGCTATGAGGCAGATGAAGAGTTAGCTGACGAGTACTATGAGATGGGAGGTGAGGCCCAGGATGCCCAGCAGTCAGACGATACCCACGTGGGGGTCGTCAGATGTATCCTCACCCAGCCACAGGTCAGTGATGACTGGCGTCGGACCACTATCCTTCATGTATTCTGTAGGCTGGGAAAGCAAATTTGCAAGGTGGTCATCGATAGTGGGAGTTGTATCAATGCAATCTCCACGAACGTTGTCACTCGTCTTGGTCTCACACCCGTTGACCACCCTTGCCCCTACCAGGTATCATGGGTGGATACCACTTCCATTTCGGTCAGGCTGCGGTGCTTGGTCCCACTGCAGCTCCACTCCTACCGTGACGAGATCTGGTGCGATGTTCTTCCCATGGAAGTGGGAAGTATCATTCTTGGTAGGCCGTGGTTATTCGACCGAGATGCCACACTCCATGGTCGGTCGAACACCTGTACCTTCGACCACGATGGCCAGCGGGTCACCCTCCAACCCGTTCGGCCCAGGAGCCCATCTGTTAGGGGTCCTACTGGCCCTAGTACTCCGAAGCCTTCCGTTCCCGGGCCTAGTACCCCATCCCCAGCTCGGGCTATGACCGTTACCTCTGGCCTAGGAGAGCCCTCGATGAGGAGATTGATGATGATTAGCTCCCGGGAAATGGAGCAGGAGCTTAGTCAGGGCTGTCCGGTGTTTGCCATTACGGTCCGAGAGGTGGAGCGGGACTCCGAGGGTGAGCTCCCACCCGAGGTTGTTCCTATTCTGCGGGAGTTTGCTGATATTTTTCCCGATGAGCTTCCCGAGGGACTCCCACCCATGCGGGATATTCAGCATGCTATCGACCTTGTTCCGGGCTCTTCTTTGCCCAACCTTCCGCATTATCGAATGAGCCCCACGGAGCATGCCGAGCTTAAACGGCAGGTCGATGAGCTTGTGCAGAGAGGATCTGTCCGGGACAGCATGAGTCCATGTGCTGTACCCGCATTACTCGCCCCGAAGAAGGATGGCACGTGGAGAATGTGTATTGATAGTCGTGCCATCAACAAGATCACCGTGAAGTACAGGTTCCCTATTCCCCGCCTGGATGACATGCTAGACATGATGGCAGGTGCCACTATCTTTTCGAAGATCGATCTTAAGAGTGGCTACCATCAGGTGAGGATTAGGCCCAGTGATGAGTGGAAGACCGCGTTTAAGACCAAGGACGGTCTATATGAGTGGTTGGTCATGCCTTTTGGGTTGACCAATGCCCCTAGCACTTTCATGCGGCTCATGACTCAGGTCCTTCGACCTTTCATTGGAGTCTTTGTAGTGGTGTATTTCGATGATATCCTTATCTATAGCCGCACCACAGGGGACCACTTAGACCACCTTCGGCAGGTCTGTCTACTTCTTCGGCGAGAGCAGCTATTTGCGAACCCACAGAAGTGTGCCTTCATGACACCTCAGCCTACCTTCTTGGGTTTCATTGTGTCTAGTACTGGGGTCTCCGCCGATCCGGAGAAGGTCCGGGCCATTGTTGAGTGGCCGGAACCCCGTACAGTTCATGATGTCCGCAGCTTTCATGGCCTTGCGACGTTCTACCGTCGCTTCATCCGCGGATTTAGCTCCGTCACTGCCCCGATCACGGATTGCATCCGTAAGGGCACATTTGTCTGGACGAAGGCCGCATCTGCTGCCTTCAGGGACATCAAGGAGCGTATGACCCAGACACCTATCCTTCGACTGCCTGATTTCTCGAAGGTGTTTGAGCTCTGTTGTGATGCGTCGGGTGTTGGGATTGGAGGAGTTTTGAGTCAGGAGTCCCACCCGATCGCATATTTCAGCGAGAAGCTGAATGACGCGAAACTACGATATTCCACGTATGATAAAGAATTCTACGCAGTTGTTCAGGCTCTTAGGCATTGGAGGCACTATCTTTTACATCAGGAGTTTGTCCTATACTCCGACCACGAGGCATTGAGGTACCTCCATTCGCAAAAGAAGCTTAATTCACGTCATAGTCGTTGGGTCGAGTATCTCCAGCAGTTCACCTTTGTGCTTAAACATAAGGCTGGAGTGGAGAACAAGGTGGCTGATGCCTTGAGTCGGCGAGCATGTTTGCTTACCACCATGAGTGCCGAGGTCATAGGGTTAGAGAAGATGAAGGAGGCCTATGTTGATTGTCCTGACTTTGGTCAGATTTTTACCACCCTCCAGGCCGGACCCTCGAGAGACCTTGATGAGTATGTGCTTCAGGAGGGTTACCTCTTTCGAGGTAGCAGGCTATGTGTCCCCCGAACTTCGGTTCGAGATTTCTTAGTGTGGGAACTACATGCGGGCGGTCTAGCTGGCCACTTTGGTCGGAACAAGACTATTGAGGCAGTGGAGCATCGATTTTATTGGCCGAGCTTAAAGCGCGATGTTGCTAACATCGTGGCTCAGTGCCGTACATGTGCTACAGCCAAGATGAAGAAGCAAAGCTCAGGTCTTTATACGCCTCTTCCCGTGCCTGATGCCCCGTGGCAGGATGTTAGTATGGATTTTGTTTTGGGATTGCCACGTACCTCTAGGAAGCATGACTCGGTCTATGTTGTTGTTGACCATTTCTCGAAGATGGCCCTCTTTATCCCTTGCTCAAAGACTTCGGATGCTTCTAGGGTAGCCCGCCTTTTCCTTACTCATGTGGTGTGCAAGTTCGGGTTGCCTCGCACTATAGTGTCTGACCGTGATGTTAGGTTCACTTCCTATTTTTGGAAGACACTATGGCATATGATGGGTACGCATCTTAAATTCTCCACTGCATATCATCCCCAGACAGATGGTCAGACCGAAGTGGTCAATAGGAGTTTGGGTGATCTTTTGAGGTGTCTTGTTAGGGATCGCATCGGGGATTGGGATCTCATCCTACCCATGGCTGAGTTTGCATATAATGATTCGGTGAATAGGTCTACCGGCATGAGTCCATTTGAGATTGTCACAGGTCGTAGGCCTAGGAAACCCGTTGACCTTGTCCCCATGCCTATCCATGCTAGAGTGTCGGAGTCGGCCGAGTCGTTTGCTAGGCATGTTAGGAGTTTGCAAGACGACATCCGTCGTCACATTGAGGCCAGCAATGCACGGTACAAGGAGTTAGCCGATGCCCACCGACACCACCGAGAGTTCCACGAGGGAGAATATGTCATGATCAGGGTAAGACCTGAACGGTTTCCCTCTGGAACCGTTAAGAAGTTGCAAGCTCGCGGAGCCGGTCCCTTTAGAGTGTTGAAACGCGTTGGATCCAATGCGTATGTTGTGGAGCTGCCCGAGGAATATGGTATAAGCTCTACCTTCAATGTATCAGATCTTGTTGCATATAGGGACCCAGCGGTGATCCCTAGTGAGCCTTTTGAGCCATCTCCTCCCATGGAGAGTGATCCCACACCTGAGTGTCCACTTCCACCTCCAGCCCCTTTTTCACGGCAGCGTGAGCACATAGATCGTATACTGGACGAGCAAGTGACAGTTACCAGGAGTGGATCTTACCCGCGCTACCTAGTGCGATGGAGAGGACGGCCCGCTACCGAGGACACATGGATCACACATGGCGAGTTGCAGCGGATTGATCCGGACCTTTTGGAGCGATACAGGAGCGATGTAGACCCTTACTCGACAGGGTCGAGTTTCTCCCACCCGGGGAGAATTGGTGCGGACACCCGAGCAGTTGATCGGCACGACACACCGAGCCACCGGTACCGCACACGGAGCACGACACGAGCCACCTCAGCGTCCATCTGGCTCGGAGACAGCCTGGAGACTCCGCCTTGAGCCTCCCCATTTATTATATTTAGCTAGACTTTATGTGTGTGTAATTTATATTTATTTCGTTGCATTCGGTTTGCCATTTTGAGTGTAATAGGGACTTACGAGCATTTCGGACCCCGTGGGCCCCACGGGCCCCCCGGGCCCCACCACATTGGGCCACCTCAGCCTAGGGTCCCACGTGGGGTCAGTCAACATGCCACATGGGGCATCTAGAAGTTTGAATGGTCAATTGTCCACATGGGGGACAAGGGACCAAAATAGTCAACATTTCCAACCAACACCCACCTACCATGTCAAGCTTGTTCCCCCCCTAGTCAATAGGCTGTCCCCCCCTTATTTTTTTATTGTATTTTTGTGGAATGGTCACAAGCCATCCCAACCCTCCATCTCACACCCCTAGATCCAACGGTGGAGGATGGATTAGATGGGTGACCTATATATGCTTGTATTTTCCCATTTTGATGAATTAATGCCATTTTGAATCAAAGAAATTGTTGGAGCTCCAGCTTGGTGCGACCCTCTCTCCCCCCTTGCAGCTGTGAAGGTTGCCTCTGGAGGTGTGACTCCTCCCCTATCAGTTCCGGTCATCCTCGCCGCCGCCACGAGCCGCCACCGCACCGCCATCGTCTTCATCGGAGTTCTGCCCGCGCAGTACTACAGCCATCAACCACGAGCTCTGATCGACGTGGAGATTTTACTGGAGGTTCCATAGGTGTCAAGGATATCCCAAAAAAATTGGTTTGTCATTCCGATCCCGTTCCATATTTTTAGATTTTCGTCCACTCTTCCCTTTCAGTTCTGCCAGCAGTCTGTCCAGATTCATCTCCACCCTGCGTTTTAGGTATTAGGTCCACTTTTTGATTTTCTTTGGTTCGCCCAATTTTACTGGATCTTCCTTCCACCAACCCCTTCATCCACAATTTTTCTAAATTTCTAGTTCGTCCATTTCATATTTTCCACAAATCGTTCTCAGATCCACCTGAAGTCTGAATCCCACTTTAAGTAGGTGGTCAACGGCCGTTTACAGGGAACTGATGTGCTAAACTGAGAGTTCTGAAACTGTGTAGCAGAGAATTGAAAATTAGTTAAGTTCCAGGTCCGCGCAGTTTCAGAGGAATCAACTGGCCCTAGGTTGGAGGATTTTGAGTCCTCTTTCCAACGGCGCAGGTTTTGTCGCATTCCAGCGACGGGGCTGATCGTAGCAGTTGATTTCGCCAGAGCGCGCGCCTGAAAACAGCAAGCAAAAATCCGTGGGCAGCATTCCACAAGCTTGGAGATCGGAGTTGTTCGGCCACCGATCGGCGTTCCCGGCCAACCGCCTTCCGTGGAGGCGTGCCACCAGGGGTCTCCATCACAGTGGGACCCACTCCTGCAGATCCGGAGGCCAGCGCCACCCGTGGGCCCCACGGGCCCGCAGAACCCGCCGTTCGGAAAGCACGAAAACGCGGAGTTCGGCACCGCCGGGCGACATCAAGATGCTGCCCGTCAACCCAATTCGCGTGATTCCCGGGCCCCGCATGTGACCTTTTACCTCCCTGCGTGGAGTGGGTCAAATTATTGTACTGCTGTAAAATTGTGTTAACCAGGGGTCCGTGATTGGCCGGGGTTGTCTTCGCCACGCCGGGTGCGTGGAGGTAATGGTCCGAACCTCTTGGCGTTCATTTGCTTAGCTAGTATACAGTCTTTTGCCGCTACCGAGAGTGTAGGTACTAGCCCGTGTGTCCATGTCACCGCTGTGAGAGTGAGAGTGACCCATCCCGTGACTCGATCCGAGTCCGGAAGTGAGTCTGACTACCTTGAACTCTGCCGGTTCCTTAACCGCGCACGATCCACGCTTTCCCTCGCATGGGACGCCGAGTGAGTTTGCACTTCTGTTAGTGACGTGTAGCCTATGGGAGCTCTCCGTGTCGGGCCTAATGTCTCTCCCATCATGTGTTGCTGGTCGTGTCCACGTCTAGAGTCCGAGGTCCATTCCACGTAGAGTCGGTCCCCGTGTCCGTCCCGCATCAAAAGGATCGTGCACGCATTTCTTTAGCATAGGAACATGGAATACGTTGTGCAATTTCGATAGCTGTGGAGGCAAGGCAATACGGTAAGCCACCTCACCTACTCTTTCCAGCACTTCAAATGGACCAATAAACCTTTATGTAAGTTTACCCTTAACACTGAATCTTCCAATACCTCGGCCGGGAGAGACCTTAAGAAAAACATGGTCTCCAGCTTGAAATTCCAGATCTCTTCTTCTATTGTCAGCATGTGACTTCTGCCTGGATTGTGCTATCTTGAGTCTTTCTCGAATAAGGCGTATCTTCTCGATTGAATATCTTACCATATCTGGGCCTAGTAGTTACTTTTCACCGACTTCATCCCAGCATATTGGAGATCGACAACTCCTGCCATAAAGCGCCTCGAAAGGTGCCATTTGGATACTGGCTTGATAGCTATTATTATATGCAAACTCGGCTATGGGTAAGTGGTCGTGCCAGCTTCCGTCGAAATCTATAATACATGCCCTTAATATATCTTCAACAACTTGATTGGTCCTTTCGGTCTGTCCATCTGTCTGGGGATGGAATGCAGTGCTGAAGTTGAGTTTCATCCACAGAGAGTGTTGTAGACTTTTTCAGAAATGAGAGATAAAGCGTAGGTCTCGGTCAGATACAATTGACACATGGACTCCATGTAATCTAACCATCTCTTCGATATACAAGGCAACAAGGATATCAACTGACCATCGGCTCTTGATAGGCAAGAAATGAGCTGATTTAGTTAGGCGATCGATGATTACCCAAATTCCATCATGTCCGCCCCTAGACTTGGGTAAGCCCATGATAAAATCCATGCCTATATCTTCCCACTTCCACTTGGGAATATCTAGCGGATGCAACTTTCCAGCGGGTTTCTGATGTTCCGCCTTCACCTATTGGCATGTCAGGCAGCGAGATACGAAGTCCTGTTACCTCTCTTTTCATGTTAGGCCACCAGAAAGTTCTTTTCAAGTCTTGATACATCTTGGTGGCTCCAGGGCGGATCATGTACCTCGATCGATGAGCTTCTTCAAGAACCTTCTTTTTCAACTCTGGACAGTTGGGTACACATGTCCGTTCATGAAATAGCAATCTACCATCGGGTGCCAGCTTGAAATCAAGTCTCTCATCCAGTTTACCTTTTACTTCCACTAGTGCGGGATCTTCTTCTTGTAGCTTCTGAATTTCTGGTAGAAAATCCGGATGTAGACTCATATGGGCTAGAGTAATACACTCGTCTTGCTCGTCAGTGCTAATATTGAGATTAGAGGATTCCTCTAAATAGCTTCCATTCTTGAATCTTGCAACTGGCCAATATTACTCTCGGCTTTCGACTGAGCACATCGGCTACAGAATTACCATTACCGGGATGATACTATATGGTCAAGTCAAAATCCTTGAGATACTCGAGCCAACGCCTCTGCCGCATGTTTAGTTCCTTCTGGAAAAATAGATATTTGAGGCTTTTGTGATCGGAGTACATAATGAATTGTTCTCCGTAGAGGTAGTGTCTCTAGATCTTTAAGGCAAATACGACTGCGGCTAGTTCTAAATCGTGCACCAGGTAGTTCTCTTCATACTTCTTCAGTTGCCGGGAAGAGTATGCAATGACTCTCCCATTTTGCATCAATACACACTCGAGGCCAATACCAGAAGCATCGGTATATACCTTGAATTTCTCTCCTTCAATTGACAATGATAAGACTGGAGTAGTGGTCAAGAGGTCTTTCAAAGCTTGGAAACTCTTATCACAATCTTCCTTCCACTCATAAGGTATTTCCTTGCGAGTCAATCGGATGAGAGGAACAACAATTCTTGAGAAGTCCTTGATGAAACGCCGGTAATAACCAGCTAGCCCCAAGAAACTTCGAATCTCCGTTACATTTGTTGGTCACTCCCAATTCTTCACGGCTTCGACCTTTGATGGGTCCATGGAAATTCTGTTCTTCGAAATTATATGGCCCAAGAAGGATACTTCCTCGAGCCAGAACTTGCACTTGCTGAATTTGGCATATAATTTGTTTTCCCTCAATATCTGCAATGCCTGCTTGAGGTGTTCTTCATGGTCTTCTTCAGATTTTGAATAAATCAAAATATCATCGATAAAGACCACAATGAATTGGTCCAAGTGAGGCCTGAATATGCTGTTCATTAACTGCATGAAAGCTGCGGGGGCATTTGTTAGTCAGAAAAGTATAACAATAAATTCATAATGCCCATACCTGCTTCGGAATGCAGTTTTATGAACGTCTTCTTCTTTGATCTTCAGTTGGTGGTAACCAGAACGAAGAACAATCTTGGAGAAATATTTAGCTCCAGATAATTGATCGAACAGCTCATCAATTCTCGACAGCGGGTACTTGTTCTTGATTGTAAGGCGATTTAGCTGCTGATAATCAATGCATAGTCTCATCGATCCGTTCTTCTTTTTGACGAATAGCACAGGTGCTCCCCATGCGGAAGTACTTGGCCTGATGAAACCCTTATTCAATAACTCCATTAGCTGCTCTTTTAGCTCCTTCAACTCGACAGGGGACATTCTATATGGTGCCTTGGAAATAGGACCAGCACCAGGGACAAGGTCGATTGTGAACGACACTTCCCTTTTTGGGGGTAAGCCAGGTAATTCTTCTGGAAAAACATCAGGAAAATCTCGAATTACACGGATGTCTTCAAGTTTAATCTCCTCGACTTCCGTGGCAGTCACGAATGCTAAGAAAGCCATACATCCTTTACTTACAAGTTTGCTAGCTCGGAGAGCTGAGATAAGAGGTGATCTATTCCGAGGGCTAGTGTAAACCAGCTCTGGGAAATTCACGAAAGTTACCTTGCCATGTCGGCAATCTATAGTTGCTTGGTATGTGGATAACCAGTTGGCACCTAGTATGACATCGTACCCCTTCATATCTAGGCTTATCAAGTCGATAGGTAGATAGTTTTCTTTAACCATAACCTCACAACTTGGGTAGTGATGCATGATATCGGACTCATTCCCAAGAGGTGTAGATATGGCCAAATCTAACAGTTCAGGTTTCTTAGAAAATGAAGTAGCAAATTTCTTGGAAACGAATGAATGAGTTGCTCTGGTATCAAATAAAACATGAGCATTTTTAGAACAACCAGTTAGTGTACCTTCCACAATTCCACCTTCTGTGGGTTATGTCTCGTGGAGAGCTTGCAGACGACCTTGTTTCTTTGCCGGACGCTTCTCGTCTTTAGTGGCTTGCTCCTTCATCAATGGGCAGTCTAGGATTCGATGCTCTCGGCACTCACATCGGAGACAAACTCCTAGTTTCCTCCAGCATTCCTCAGTCTTGTGGATGACTTTGTCACAATACTTACAAATCTCCTTGGAAGGTGTTGTGGTGGAGAATGCTTTTTATTCCTTTGAAATCTCTTTCCCTTGGAGGACTCCCCTCCATTGAAGAACTGCTTCTTGTTGAATAATGATTTAAAATTTCCCGAGCCTGTGATAGGTTCCTTCTTGTCCTTTCCTCGAATCCTTTCAGATAATTCGGTGGCGTCTTCTAGCAATTGGGAACGTCGAACCATCTCCGAATAGACTTGGATGTCCATCGGTGCAAGTTGTGTAATATAGTGGGGCCGAAGCCCGTTGAGGAACCTTTTCGCCTTCATCTTTTCCGTACACACCAAGTGAGGTGCATACTTGGACAGTCTTAAGAACTGGGCCTCACACTCGGCCACTTTCAGGGTCTGTTGTTTCAGTGCGGCAAATTCTGTGGCCTTCTTCTCCTGAATACGGTCGAAAAAGTACTTGTTGTTGAAATGTTCAACGAAGTTGTCCCATGTGACATGGTCATCACGCAATGTTGCTTCTACGGATTCCCACCAGCATCGAGTATCCTACTCCAGTTGGAATATAGCCAGTAAGACCCTTTCCTCATCCATGCATTACATTACACGAAAAATTCTGTCAATCTTCTTCAACCTGTTTTCAGCATGTTTGGGGTCAGATGAAGCCACGAATATTGGTGGGTTCATGTTGCGAAAATCTCTGTGGAGATCACCAAATCCACGGTTAGCTCTGCCTTGCGCCACTTGTTGTAGCGCCTGCGTAAGGCCTTGCACGGTGCGCTGCATCTCGCGCCATTGTGCTCTTTCAGCGGCCATGATCCTACAAGAGAATTTAAGTGTACTAAGTATCATGTTTAATTTATAAGGTCGAATGTCATTATAGAACTTAACCCATGGCTCTACCCATGTCACCGGGTATAAGATGTAAACCTATCTTTAGACTTGGGTTTTACCAAGATTTCAATCATGACTTCTAATTTTCCTAACCTCTTATTTCCTAGAAAATTGAAATCCTAGGCTTTGATACGACGAAGTCTGTCAAGCCCTGAGCACAGAAGATACCTGAGGTCATGGCCAGCTTATATAGAACCATTCAATCAGAGCAGTATACATAATTTTTTTTTGACAAAGTACAGAGTGCGCAATTTATCTAAATCATAACTAGGATTAAATTTCTAGAATGACACCAATGTCCAAGATGACAATTATACAATTAATCAACTAACGACAATTCTAGTCCATGACATTGTTATTCAAATCCATCTACTGGGCTACAAGCCTCAACAAGTTTCATTCGACTAGACCAATCATAACTAGAAATACAAGGTAGGACTTAGAACACAAAGGACACGACTAGTTGGCCGTAGATGACTAGTGACTCTAGCACTCTTCACTCGGTCTTGTTCCCATTCATGTGGATGTCGCTATCTGAATTACATGAAAATGTTAGGAAGCAACTAGATGAGTGAATCGCTCAGTAGGAATTACATCTCAAGTTCAAGCAATCTTTAAGTGGTTCACATGTTACATGTTATGCCGGTATAGCTAAGCATGATGTACAAGTACGAAAATCAGGTATGTATAGGTATATCTATGCATGATGAACAAGTAAGAGATCAAGAACTGTATAGAGAGAGTATCGCATGATTTCAAGTATTTGACAAGCAGGATATCAAGAACTTTATAGTTGTGATGCCACTTTCTGGGCGAGCAAGAACTCATGTACAAGCAAGTAAGAATCATGTTCAATCAAGTAAAATTTATGTTCAAGCAAGTAATATCAAGTACATGTCAATGGAATTGGCTATTTCAATCAAGCAAGTACCTTGCCCTTTTTCGAGCCACGCAAGTCAAGTATTGCCCATTCTGGGCCACGCAAGTCAAGTCAAGCAAGTAAAGAGAGTCACTGTGGAATGTCTCAAGTCAAGCAAGTACTTCGGTGTAATGCTTAAACACCATGGTCAATAAACTCCCATGGGCACAAGTACCTTCGGGTGCTCCTCCCAGGACCAGACCGGGTCCTATATGCATAGCATTTTCATGTATTTCTTTTGACATCCACTCTCATTTATAGTCAATATGGAATTTCAAGGGTTGACCATAGTAAGAACATAAGGTAGATTCCATGAATGGAGTTCAAGGCATATATCATGCAGGAGATGAACTAGGGTTATGTCGGTATAAACCATGAGATAAATCAGGACTCCGAACGAAATTGGCAGCTAACAAGCTGCCTCACTGAATTGGTGCCTGTGGGTTAGCCCTGCTTTCAAGCTTTCAGGAAATGGCGCCTTGGGGTCAGGCAGTCTCTCAGGGAATTGGCACCTGGGGTCAGGCTGTCTTTTATGAAATTGACGCCTGGGGGTTGCCCTGCCTTTCATAAATTATATATGGTAAATGGCGCTTGGGGGCTAGGCACCCTTTCAGGGAATTAGCGCCATTGCAGAGAGTCATCATTTACATGAAGACCCTGTGGAGGGTCAATATTCAATCAATTGGCGCCCCAGGGGCTACCATTTTTTTAGGAAATGGGCGCCTGCTTAAAGGGGCGCCCATTCAAGTTCCAGCATTTTTTTCTAAGGAAATGACGCCCCTCTACAGTGTCACCATTTAAATGGCGACCCTACAGGGGTTCTTCAATTCTTTAAATGGCGCCCTGGTCAGGGGCGCCCATTCTTCAGGCTCACATCCGCACCGGGCAGGTACGTTTTGAGACACAAGTCACTGTTCATGAATTTTAAAGTTCTCGGAATCAAGAAATAAGGATATGGACAGGTAGAGAAAAATATCAGGATCATAGAAACATATTCATGCAAGAATTTTATGGTTTAGTTCAATAGATATTGATTTTTTGAATGCGTTGATCCTGGAAATGAATTGACGACACTGTATAGTGTCTTCATTTAAATGGCGCCATGGACAGGGGCACCCCCTCAAGAAATGGTACCCTGGTCAAGGGCACCCTTTACCTGAGGGCTAGACTTTTTTAAAACATATGTGTATCTATTGTAAAACAGGTTATATACTAGGGCTAAACATGATATTTTAAGGTTGTAAAACTAGTGTAATGATATATATTTAAATCACGTAAAATCAATATAACAGACTATGTAAAAATTGGTGTAATAGGCTATAGTTGTTCTACTTAAAAACCCGTGAAATATGCTATAGAGTATGGTCTACTCAAAACCCGTGTAACATGCTATAGAGTATGGAACAGGCTGCATGGCATGACAGATGGATATACTAGCATGATATGTTATCTTATTTTAGCTACGGGTTGGGCTAGATCTTGAGAAAATCTACCTTTTTGGAGTGCTTTACATGGTACAGATGAAAGAATAAGAAATCCAAGGAAGAAGCCACACGTTCTACGCCGTCGCAAAGATCCAGCAACAGGACGTAGAGTGTAGGAAAGATGCTCCTTCACGTCTTCGGAGGGAAAGAAGGGAAATATTCCCTTCTGTAAGTAGCACTGATAATGGCAGTAGCCTCTGCCTGTGCTTCAAAGGGAAATAGTTATAGGAAATCTGGTTGCCAACGCAAAGCATTGGTTTATTGTCTTGCGGATCCGGTTGGGGAACAAGATCCGAGATCATTGCTATCCATGGTCAGATGCCAGCTAAATGAGGTTGCTCATGCCTCAACCTTCTAGAAGCATTTTGGAAATGGTTCCCTGGTATAGGGGCACCCTTTAAATGGGTGATGCTATTCATGTAAATGACGCTTTAGCATGAGGTCGTCCATTCTTCATGGCTTTAGACAAAACTGCAACATTCACGTGTTGGTCTTCATGGTGTATATATATATTAATATATATAGTGGGATGGTGGCCCAAGGGAAATAGCGCCCTTGCATGGGGTCTTCTATTGGGTGCATGGCACCCTGGTAAGGGGCGCCCATTCCCTTTGTGTTGGAAAAAGAAACCCCACTACGTACCACCCATGTGTTGGCCTTTAAGTGATGTTGGGCTTTGTATATTTATATAGTAGTCCTCATAAGGTTTGGTTCTTTTTATAAGGCCCTCATGTAGGATTGTTTATCCAAGAAGTTCAACTTCTCTATTGTTTTATCGGGGGTGCTACATGACGCCTTACCTTCGAACCAGGCGAGCAAAAATGTGGGTTCGCGCAGGTAGATTCTGGGCCCTATTAATAGAATTTGGCCTAGGGCTGAGAATTAGATCGATTAAGGAGTCCCAATTGGGGTTAAAATCAATCCCCCAGAGTTCTAGACACATTTCCTCATTGAATAGCATCGATCCATGGGAATTGGAATGCTAAAATCTCATTTTTCCACGTTTCTACAAACCTCGTTCACGGTAGATAGTAGCGGTCGTCCCTGGACCGCTACCAGGAAGACGCAGTCGCGCGATAGACTGCTGTTGGCACTTAAAATATGCTTAGTGGCAATTAAGCCTAAATGACAAGAATGATGCGGCCCGTCGAAGCGTAAAAGTTGGAGAAAGCCAATACACAAGGGTCTTCTCAAGCTGCTGGAACCTCAGGTCACCCGACATGAGCACCGGGGACATCACCTCACGAGGAGCGGAAGAATCCACAACAAACTGACACTACCGTTCGGCCTACCCAATGAACCGGCATTGACTCGATCATGCTGCATTAGCCACATCCATCGTCTGACCAAGGGAGAGAATGTACCTGGTGGTCCGCCACCTGACAAGAGAACCTCGTGAGGCGATAAAACGCCTCTGGCCCCTCAGAACAAGGTGTCGAAGGCCCCATCAATGAGAAACCCGAGCAATCTGGCACGGGTACGTCCTCTCACCAATCAGGTCCGTTAGCGACCAGATGACCGCCCAGCCGAGGTGAAATCATCCTGAGTGGTGGTCCATGCACCACGGAAGCTATAAAGGCAAGTTAAGTCGATCTGAAAACGTAAATCACACTGCCGAAGGCCATGTCGGTGGAAAACCCAAGTGTCTGAACCAAAGGCATAAACGGTTCCGGAACTGGCCGCTCAGCAGCCCAAAGGCCTTACGAATACTCCTTGTAGCGGTTTTACGAAGCCGCGATGAGATGAAGGATCAGGACGACTCCCGGAGCCAGTCCGAGGTCCACAGTCTGACTCATACCCGAGCAGACGCGACGGAACAAGCTTATCCGGCACACCCCCATTATCGGCGCGCTCCACTTCACGGCGCCCCCTTTCCCGGCGCGCGAAATCAATGGCATCCCTTTATCCGGCGCGCTATATCCGCGTCGGGTATTGTCACGGCCATCTCCTGCTATTTAAGCCAATCAAGGAGAAGAATCAAAAGAGAGGGATAGGGTGAGAAGGGCAATCAAAGAAAAGCAGAAGAGTGGATTGGGGAAGAAGAAAGGGGGTATTCCTGAGAGCAAGCCAGAGAGTCACCATCTCTTCCGTTTGTATGTCTGGAGAAGCTCGAAGCCGGAGAGAGAAGCCCCTTTTCTGATACTCTGTTTTCTGCAGTGAAGGTTTTAGGTGGGTTCCGGCGATTTCTCCCATCCGCCACCCCCCCTTTCTATTTTCTCTTGACAACATCTCTGTAAATGAATATAGTCGAAGGGGCGATGATATGAGCCCATCTTCTTCTTTGTTCCTCTGCTTTTTCCTCCGATAGAGCTGGGTTTTATACCCGTCTATGTAAGCAGTGGCCGGCCTCGGAGCAACAACGCCATGCCATGCTGAATGTATGTTGTAATGGCCCCTTTATGATAACAATGTTCGATGTTGAGTGTAGTAACATCTCCATGTGCCCTTTTTCCCCCATCTCTTCCTTTGGTTGCATTCAATTTCTAATATCCCGTGTGTCATCGTGCAGATTTCCTCCTCGCCAGTGTTGAATGTGCCCTGGGTTATCCCAAAAAGGGCTACAGCAATCACCCCTCTCTCCGGGGTTTCTTTCCAATGGAATGCTCGTATCAGGTTTCCATCACCATGTTGAGGGTTTCATCGCCAGAGGTGTTTCTATGTGTGCCTTCCTGGTTGACCTTGGGGCTGGTCTCTTATTGTCCCTCCGTTCCTAATCAGGAACTGAGGGGGCTGACGCCGTCCCTATAAGTTGAACGCATGGTTTCCTGGCATCATCGCCCTCCGAATGCTAACTCACTAATCCCTTTGCTAACCTGCTAACCAACTAACTCCTATATATATCTATAGACATAACTAATCATAGTCGGTCTATTGGCTGAGTGCGTTCTGCATATGCATTGTGTGTGACTGTTCTTCTCGAGGAGTCTGGTGGCCGAGGAGAGGGGACATTCCCCATCGATGTTTCTAGTCACCATTGGATCATAGGGTCATGTCCCTTGATGACATGTATCCCCATGAGCTGCCAGGTGAATATTAACAGGGCTCTCAGCCCAATATCAAATCCACTATCCCTAAGGGTAATGTGGTGGCCATGGGTTGTGTGCCCCTCGCAGGCTAGCCCTCGGGGTTTCCTCCCTTACTGGTCGTCCCTTTCAATCATTGTGGACACACTTTTTTATTAAAATCTTTGTTTATTTGTTTATTGGGTTTATTAAGTGCGTGGGCGTGCCAGTCACAAAAGTGACGATTTATTGTGCGCTCGATCTGACTAATCAGACGATTGTGTAGTTCATGTCGGGACCAAAACCCGCCGCGTCGTAAAGGTCACGGCGTTAATTACATCCCCTCAGAGAGGGGAATACCCTTGATTAATCGCCGGGAATCAGGGCCTCATGGCCAGAAAACTATGTCGAGAGAAACAAGCCGATAGCGGTCTTGAATCAGTCGGAAAGCCCGATGTTTAGGGGGGGCAAGCATTCGGAATATGTTGGTCACTCAAGGGACCATTTTGATATTCGAACGAGCGTCCGGCTTCGAAAAATCATGATTGTCACGGGGAAAATCGGAGCATATATATGCCGAGGCACGGCAAATTTATTGTTCAAAGGGATAGGAGACATTCGGTTGAATCTCGGTTAGAGAGGTCGAGAATCAGCGAGTTTATTGGCCCGATGCGAGATCGAGTCAGGACCATTCCGAGGGCGCCTCCCGCAGTCCAAACGAGGCTTGCGTGGGCATCGTTAATATTTCGGGTGCCGAAGGGCAGCGGGAAAGTGTCCCGGGACTAGATTCCAAAACAAAGACGTATACAGAGATAGCTGGCTATAGGCCTAGGATGTGGGTTAGGCAATGACCATGGTTGGGGCGAACCCGAGGTCTAGACGTGACTCACGAAGGTCTTATTGATATTCCCACACGTAGGGTTCGGGGAAGACGAGAGCCGTCTCGTTCCATTCAGATTTTGTTGGTCATTCATGGACCATTTTATGTTCTGACAAAGATCCGTATTGAAGGCACGACGTAAACGGAAATAAACCCGTACAAATGTCTGCCGTAAGTACGGCAAGTCTAATGCAAGCGCTGGGTTAGATCCCGGTATATATGTCGGTCACTAACGGACCATTCGTCGTTCGGACGAGAGTCCGCATTTGAAGCATCGAAGACGACGACAAAACCGTACGAATATCTGCCGTAGGTACGGCAAGTTTAATGTAGGGTTGCGAGATTTGATCCCAGGAGAAGCGGGTCGAGTTAGCAAACTATTGGCCCGAGATGTGTTTAGACTATGGCCATATCGGGAGTTCCGAGACCCACGTCCGATACCACAAGGCATCATTGATTTTCTATTTGCACCCAGTCCGGGGAAGCGAATTGTTAAGTGTATAGCCCGAGCTCACCAACGTGCGCCCTCACACGCGGATCGACCTGCGTGGTCAGGTCACGGGGATCACCCTTGGAACAAAATTTTAATTATAGAAAGGTTATGGTGTTTGTTCTCATGAGAGCGGTTCATAGTCTTTTATTTCATTCATTTGTTTGGGTCCTTTCTTTTAATTAATTTATGAGTTTTAAGCTTTTCTTCCATTTAGTTAATTGTGTTTTTTTATAGGAGGCACGCCGGATTAGGATGGCAAGGGAGAGCGCCGGGCATGGAACCTCAAGGAGGGCACCGTATTAAGAATGGGCAAGGGGCGCGCCGTGTTAAGAAGACTATAGGGGCCGCGCCATTTTAATGCAATACAAGGGAAATGGGCGCGCCGTTTTAAGGTTCAAAGAAGGAGATGGGGGCTTTTGAGAGGAGGGTTAAACCGGCGTGGTGGAATAGTAACTGCGCCGGATTAGCCTCTCCCGAGGGTTTGTTTCATAGGGATTGACTGTGTATTTCTTTTCTTTCACCCGTGGGTGGATTTTAATGGTTGGTTTGTTCGTTCAGTTGATAAAGTAGATTGGTAATGAGGGGGTTTAAGTGATTTGTTCGGAGGAGTTTGTTGTGCAAGATTTTTGGGGTTAATTCACAGAGGGTGTCTTTGTTCGTGTGTTCTTAAGTGTTCTTGATCCCCTGGCAAAAATCGGGCAGCATCTCCCCCGGACCGGGGCTTGTCAGAGAGAAGCGAAAGCCACCACACGGATTACTCCTGGGTAAACTCTCAAAATGCGGAACGGCCTCACGGTGGTCCGTTAGCCCAAGTGTGAGTGTGGAACGCTCGAGGGCCAGCCTACGAGAGCGACCACGACTCACGGGCGATGATTTTTGAAGCGGGACAAGTGTTTGCCACGGAAGGGCCATGATTGTTCATCCGGTGATGAACTCCTTCGAAGGCCGTGCTATGAAGAAGCAAGCTTTGAAGAGTCTTGGATGAGGAGAAGGAGGAGAGAAGAAGGAGGAAGCGGGGATTAAAGCAGAGAATACTAAGATTGCAAATGGCCCTTTTCTTTTTATTTATCCACATGACCGGGGAAGGTTTTAAAACAGAAGGGATTCATCTCTTGGTAAAGAAGAAATACATCACGAGGGGGGGAGGGAATACATTGACAAGAGAGAGAGAGAGAGAGAGAGAGAGAGAGCACAGTCTCTTCCCCCTCCGACTCACCTCTCCTCTCTCACACTCACTCTCTTCTTCTTCTCCACCTTGCCAGCGCGAGCGGGTGGAACCTCTCTCCCTCTTTTTTCTTCTTCTCCTCACTGCACACAGCCGAGAGCCCTCTCTTCTCCTTGATCGCCAGTTGGGGGGGAAGCCAGCCGGTTGCTCTGTCGAACCTGCAGAGATTATATAGGAGGGGTTGCCTTTCCTTCCTCTTGTTTACTGAACAAACGGGCTTGATAGGCCGCGGTGTTGTCCGTCGATTTGCACAGTACATTGTTGCCATTACTCTGCTTTCCTTCGCCGCTGCAACCATCGCGCTGTCAAGTTGAGGCGTGCACAGCTCCTCAATCTTTAAATGGTTATGGGATGGGCATTGAATGTTCTCTATGCGCTCAGACTGGCGCGAAATAGGGTATCAGCTGGCGGACGGAATGGCCCTTCGGTTAAAACGGCGCGGTCACTATTCCCCCGTGCCGTTTTAAACCATATGAAATTAGCGCGCCATATTAAGACATCAAAGGTGGCACCGTATCAGCATTCGAAAGAACATGGAGCGTGCCAGTTTAGCAAGGGGGCGCGCCGGTTTAAGGCGCGCCATTTTAAGGCCCTTCCGCGCCGTTTTAAACACCGAATGGATTCGTTTCAAAGTCGTGGCCGTTTATATGAATGTTGGCACTCCTGGAATGTTTTAGTTGCGATGCACGGCCTCCGTAATGTTCTGTTCGCAGCTTCTGGGGCTCGGTCTAGGACTTTGCGTGACTTCCGGCATATGCCGAGACTGTGCCAGAGTTCCCAGCTTTTCTTTGATTCAGCTCTCGGCACGGCCGGTCGTAGAGTTGTGGCCGTATCTTCTGCCCGGGGGCATTCTTAACGGATGGCGGACCACCAAATGAGCTCTCGTCCTGATTGGGCGAGGTATGGGTTTGTTCGGCCCTCCCGGCTTCTACTTGCGCTTGAACGCGTAAACGTGGGTGCTGTATGCTCATCATCGACATTTTTTAACGTCCACAATCATATGTCGGCCCATGGAATACTGGTGCCCCTCATAGGCTAGCCCTCGGGATCTTCCATCCATTCGGGTCTACCGGCCGCCATTGTGCCACCCGGTATTAAGGAGCTTACTCCAGTTATGTGGGTGTGACTCTGCTTTCCCCCTACAATCCTATGAGATGGGGAGATGTTGCCAAAATTTTGCCAGATTTGTTTGGCTAATTGCCCTCATAACTTTGGACTTAATAAGACATGCTTTCAAAATAATGAACTTCCGTGCTCGAGTATGAACCTCGCACGAGTCTCAACCCAATCTCAAGGGCATCTTGGACCTCAATTCATTCATCAAACAACTCAATACATGTTCATGGTTCAAATAAGCGGAAAAATACCCAAAAATTAGCTAATCCGGCGCGGCCCTAATCCGGCGCGCCCTAATACGGCGTGGTACCCCACCGCGCCGGTTTAACATCACACTCAAACAAACCAAAATTTAATTGGTCTCCACCTGGCACGCCCTAATCCGACGCGCACTGGGCGGGTCACGCCGTTTAAGGCCATTCACCTCCCCCACGCCATTTTAACCCTATACCTACGCTACCCCACACCGTATAACCCTATACCTACGCCCAACCGCGCCGATTTTGAATAAAAATGCACCTCTTGCACCGTTTCAATTCCCGTCTCATTTTTGAACTTACCCTCGCCTCCCGTGGCAGGGGCTAATCAACCATAAGTCGAATAAAAAGGATTATTAAAGTCTAAATCATCTGTCATCATGCTTTTGCTAATCTGTGCATTGAATATAGACACGTATTCATATATGCTACGCTAAGGCATGCTTGCCTGGGCGAGACCTCGGTATATCAAATGGCATCGACGAAAGGCTGGGTCACGCCCGACCGGAAGTCTTAGCTATGCACGATGGTGGTCTTCGGATCTACGTCCTCCGCCTCGTACTGAAGGCTCTAACTTAATGAATTATGCCTGCTCTGCATGATTAAGAAAATAACAAATGAATCATCTCATGCGGCCTTGAAGGTTTCATCATCGCATGCATTTTCTTGCATCCTATTTCAGCCTCGAATGACTCATTATCTCAGTAATTAATCAGAGGTTTTCTTCCTTTTTGGAGGATGTAATTAACGCCATAGCCTTTATGGTATGGCGGACTTCCGATCCCAACACGGATTTCACTTTCGCTCGATTCGGGTCAGATTGAGCGCATAATAAACTTGTCACTTAGTGACTGGCACGCCCACGCAAATAAACCAAATAATAATAAAAACAATTCCCCCTTGCCCACAAGTCGGCATGCCCAGTGGGACTCAGTCTCCTCTCATCTCTTTGCCGAGATAAGCGGGCCCCGAGGCCCTCCCAAAGACTGTTGATCGTTTGCTTGTTCTGTGATTGCAGGAAGTAACGATGGTTGCTGGATTCGCCGCACTAACCTTCGGCCCCGAGATCATGGCCAATCATGCTACTGCTGGGTACCTGGCGGTGTCGATAATTTTTGGTTCCTTCCCACCGGTGGTCAGCTTCCCTAACTTCCTGGGGGTAGCCTTCGCTGACATACTGGAGGTCGAGCTTCCAGAGCTGATCGAGCAAGGAGCACAACGCCTGAAGCTACAGGAGTCTGGCGACAGGACAGACTCAGTTGATTAGCTGCATGGTGCATCATGTGGCCCAAGGGGCTTTCCCCGCATACCACAACAAGCCCTGGAATCTTCGCCAGAGGGGTTCCCACCGAAGAGCTGCTGTCCCTATGACCGGACGATTGTCAGTGTTTGAGAAATCTGTCCTCATTGGGGGTGTCCGGATCTTCCTAGACGGACGTGAGGCCCAAGCGATTCCAGACCAGGTGATTGCTGCTGTGTCAACCCGCAACTCCTTTCAAGCCCTGTCCGGAAGAAGGGCCAAGGAGAAAGAAGTCGGTCATCATGACCAGAAGAAACTGGCCCCAAGGCCGAAGACTTTTAAACAGGTGTGGGTCCCTAAAAGGATTCAACCTATTCGCCGCAAGGCGCAAGTTTACTACCACTCCAAACATGCTGAGGCAAGGGAGGAGAATGAGAGGGGCTTGGCCCCAAGAAGAGAAGAAGTTGTCACGGATCCTCGACGCCGTGCAAATTTCAAGGCATGTGCCTGACAAGCTGATGTCCCCACAGTGGGGAGAAGATTTGAGCAACCTGTCGAAAGAGCTCGACTGGCCTACATCCCTCTGATTGGAGGTCGACAACCATCCCTAGTCCTGCATCGGGAACGAGGGCAAGAGGAGATGACCAGTATGGTCAAAAATTATTTTAGGGGTCTAGACAACCCCTCACTGGGCAGGCAACGGCTATTGCAGCCATGGCAAGAGAAAATAACTACCCGTCAATGGCAGTTAAAGAAGAAGAAGAAGAAAGAAGGACGACGTCGTCGGTCGATGACAATTGGTATGAAGACGGCTTAGAGATCAAAGCCGATGAAGCCACTCCTCATGAGCAGGAGGAAGGAAGAGTCTCCGTCTTCGAGAGATTGACCTTCCTTCAGCATCCAAAGAGGAGGATCCATCGTCGAAAGAAAGAAATGCAAGTCTTTACTTGCAATATGGCTGGAGTGTCCGGCCGATATGGAAAATTGCCGGAGGAGCCTCAGGAGCTGGCTCTATTGGCCGAAAGGCCCGGGTCAAACACTCGGAGAATGGAAGCCATAAGAGAAATGCTGGCAGCAGCAAAGGGAAGGCAAGTCCTAATTGATGGGGCCACCATTTTAACTGCAAACGTGGTGACAGCAGAAGAAGAGGACGTGCTTCTAGATACCCTGCCTGAAGGTGCATCAGGGGAAACGACAGAAGCCCTCCCCACCACGGTAGCCATGGATCCGTCGGTGCTAATTATACTCCAGAGATATCAGTACGAGATAGAGTTTCTGAAGAAGTAGCTGATGGAGAAGACGGAGCAAGCCTCAGCTTCTAAGCAGTCTGAGATGCAGGTCGAATCATCACGGGGAGCCTTCAACCCGAGCGACTTCCCACCACTTTATACCTTGCCGCAGCCGGTAGAACCCAGCTTGGCAACCACTCAGCAGTGCCCACCATAGCCTCTGATGCCGCCAGTACTGTCACAGGTGCACCAAGCGCCTCCACAGATGCGTCCTCCTCCGCAGCCGACCACCTTGGTCACCCCCTATCTGCAGCCGGCACACTTCTATCCAGAAACGATCGATCCGATTGTTGTGAACAAGTTAATGGTGGAACGGATGATCGAGCTGAAGCTCGCCGAGCGAAGCGAAGGCGACTACGTCACATTTGATGCTTATCGGGTACCATACCCACCACATCATGCTGCAAAGCGACTCCCTCCTGGGGTCAACAAGCCACCTAAATTCGACAAGTTCAGTGGGAAGGGATCCCCAAAGGAACGTGTCGCTTACTATATGACTGTCATGGGTGATCTAGCCACCGATAAGTCATATCTGTTGAAGTTTTTCGGGTCCTCGCTGATAGGGCTCGCATTTGAATGGTATTTGTCACGCCCCGAGCCTTTAATTACAGCGGAAGACTAGCTCGAGGAACGTGAACAGCCGGCATGGTAAGTCTCTTGCAAGCAAGAACGATCAGAGCACAAGACAATCACACACATAAATGCAATTGTACAATATTTACTCAAACTTCAACTTATTTCAGTAATAATCAAATCAAATACTCAATTACAATCACCATTTCAACTTTCTTCATCATACTAGACTCAAGAAATAATAAAATTATATAGACTCAATCTAAACAACGTAGACTTCCTAAGTCTTCACTCATCCTTCATTCACTCTCGGACCGACTATTTGTATATTCCGAATCCGATCCTGACTCCATCTCCTGAAAAGATTGGGAATAGATAATGAGCACACTTACCCAGTAGGTATCTTCACATCAACATGAAGGCACTCTTAAAGTATTTAACATTTTAGCTTTAGAGGAATAAGGTAAAATCATGCGAATGTGATAAATCACAAGTAACCAAAGTAACAAGATGATCATGTAAGATAGAATGAACAAGTATGAACTAGCAAGAATGTAGCAAGAATGGCCATTCAAGAACAAGAATGTACTAGCAAGTCACATACTCATTACCCAAACATCTTTTACTTGTGAGCAAGTATTTGATGAATTTCTGTGGAATATCATGTAACAAGCAAGAAAGTCATGTACGTGTATTTTCATGATACCCGTGGATTTCACTTATTTATAGAGAAAATACTCCCAATGCAATGCGACGCCAGTAGCATCATACCCCATGGTTTACAGTATATTTCTGACAATCAGCCGAGGGGACTAGCATAGAGCCCTTGAACACAATCAGTGCTTGATCGCATCTTCAAGTATATATCAAGCTATTTCCACGTTTCAAGCAATAAAATATGGCCAAGAATGCAAATAAGTTCTTGATAACAATAATCAACAATGAACGCTTCAACTTAGGACATGAGATATCAAGGATGATTTAAGACGATGTCATGCTCATGGAAATAATTCGACAGCATAACGGTACATTTATTATCATTCATAATTTAAGTTAAGTATCTTTAGACAATATGCCAAGTCCTAGACCATCAATACTCCCTCTAGGAACTTAGAATATCAACCCTTTGGTCAAACCTCGGGTTAAAGAAATTAGAACTGTGACGGTCTAATACTGGGCCATTACATGAACATAACGGTCGAGTGTTGGGCCGTTAGAAAGGTTGAATCCAGAAGAAAATAGATATGGACTCAAATAGTGTGACGGTCATATATTGGACCGTTATAGGTGCCTGATGGTCGAATATAGATCCGTTACATATCCAGAATCCAAAAACATCGATAGTGCTTTCTAACAATTGGGCTTTCAAGGTACAACCAACTCGGCGTCCTAGTGGGAATCCCAGGCTCGCAGAGAATTACGGAGGCCTTAAACAAGATTTCCTAGTCCATTGGAAGGAATATCCAATAGAGAGATCCTCATGTTCAAGAATATGTTCCTATAGTGCAAACTGTGAACTAATGGCCATATACCGGAATATATGCCATGTATTTAGAGGAATTGACTCTATAAATAGAAAAGAATGTGTAACGATGTGAAACAATGGTAAAAACTCCGTAATTACATCATTTAAAATCATAGTGTAAATACAAAACTATAGAGTTTAGCTTAATGAAATTAACATATGCTTGAAATAACTAGAGATGCTTTTAAACATGCAATTTCTATCATAAGTCAATTTACAATCTCAAGGTCATGAAAATAGTTTAAAACTTAGCTAACTAGGCTTATTTATAAGTAAATCTGACTGGTTTCCATTCTGTCTCGGGTTGACAGAACACAGTTGTCTGACGGTCTAACATGGGGGCGTTACCTTTCTGTGGCGGTTTATCGTGGGGCCGTTCCAATGTTGTAACGCTCCAGTTATGGTGCGTCAGAGACAACAGAGAATTTTTAAACACAACAGAGGGTGTGACAGCTTATCGTAAGGCCGTTACAATCATGTGACTGTCCTATTTTAATCCGTCAGAGCTTCTGCTAACAATAAAGATAAGGAACTATGTCTATGCAAGAAGAATCAAAATAACTAACTATTCTAGCCATGATAACGAAGTAAAGGCCATCTAGATGCATATGTAGTAATGAAATAACAAGAGATAACTTTTATCTTTAATTAGGGTTGAAGGCATGCATTAATGTATAGATTAATCCTAAAACATGAAATTCATGAAGTATAATGCATGAAATCTAAATAAAGTAGAGGGATTTTATCCCTAACCATGTGTTTTTTCCATTCATGAGATAACCTACCTCTTAACTAGCTTTAAACTTCTAATTTGAGTCTTCAAGACACGCCCTAGTTCTTCCCTTCCTGAGATTTTTCAGCAACTTCACGTCGCTCTAACTCCTCAGTCTCTTGCCCTAAGGACGTGAAATTTGGAGGTTAGGAAGATGAAACTAAGAGGAACAAAAAGTTCTAAAGCATCTAACTCTAATTACCTCGTTTAGCTTCTCTAATTTCCTGATCTTCAACACCCTGTCGCACAGTATCCTGGGTTGGCGTGATGAAACCAGCAACTTTGGAAGATCCTAACTCCTTCGATACTCGTCCTCCTAACATGAAATTTTGAGAGTTGTCAGACCTTAGTATTAGAAACAAAAAGTTCCAAAGGACTTACCCGAGATTCTATCTCCTTACCTTGTTTCTTCACGAGCCAAAAGTAAGGGTCGCTCAGTTCAGAACTGGGTCCTATTTATAGAGTTTTGGCTAGGGTTCAAGGATTTGAACGATTCTAGAGTCCTTAGTTGGCCAGAGCCTGATCCCTAAGAGTCCCTAGTAACCTTACATATTCTTCTAATTAGGTCTCTTGTAGATAGGATCCCAAAGATCGAATCTTTTTATTCTTTCTTCCATTCACGGAACTAACAGAGTGTAATGGTCCAAGATGGGTGCGTTACATGACTGTGGCAGTCGTACGATAGACCGCCACATCCACTGTGCGCAGAATTCAATTTTATTCAAACTCTTTTTTTTATTATTTATCCATATTATTATCTATAAAAAGGGTATTTATCCTTAAAATTCATGAATATGCTAAATAACCTTCTAGAATATGGGTCAAACTTAATGGGCTTGGTCCATAAACTTATTGGGTTTAATTATCAAAGCTGGATTAGTTTTGTTTAACATAATTTGTCCTTATAATCCCAATATTAATTCATTTGTTAATCCAATTTGCCCTTTATAAATTCTAGAAAATTCTATAAATAATCTAGAAATTACTAATAAATTCTGGGGCTCTACACTCTCACCCCACTTAGAAGAATTTGGTCCTGAAATTCAATTCATGGATTTATGGAGAGTGTACTTACAGTTGAATAATTCTGGGAATCTTCTACCATAGATTCTTCTGTCTCCCATGTTGCTTCGTGTGGCCATTGCTTTGTCCATTGGACTTGGACCATAGGAATAGTTTTATTCCTTAGTTGACGCACTTCTCGTTCCCGAATCCTGACCGGTTTCTGCTCATATGTCAGGTCCTTTTGGATCTCCAGATTATCATAAGTAATGACATGATGAGGATCATATACATATTTCTTCAACATAGAGACGTGAAATACGTCGTGAACTCCTACTAATTGTGAAGGTAAAGCCAGTCTATAAGCCACTTCACCGACCCTTTCGAGAATTTCAAATGGGCCAATGAATCTTGGGGTCAGTTTTTCTTTAATGCCAAATCTTCGAATACCACGGCCTAGAGAAACTTTCAGATATACATGATCTCCCACCTGAAACTCCAAGTCGTGTCTTTGATTGTCAGCATAAAATTTCTACCTATCTTGTGCCATCTTCATTCTTTCCTGAATGAGCTTGATCTTCTCTGTAGAATCCCTGATAAGGTCGGGGCCTAGGAATTACTTTTCCTCTATTTCGTTCCAACATATTGGTGATCTACAGCCTTTTCCATATAAAGCTTCAAAGGGCGCCATCTGTATGCTGGCTTGATAACTATTATTGTATGCAAATTCTACCAGAGGCAAGTGATCATGCCAACTTCCTCAATAGCACAAGCCCTGAGCATATCTTCTACTACCTGATTTGTTCTTTCAGTCTGACCATCAGTTTGTGGGTGAAATGCTGTGCAAAAATTTAATCTAGTCCCAAGTGAATGTTGTAGGCCCTTCTAGAATTGTGATGTGAATCGAGAATCTCTATCAGATACAATAGTGACAGGGACACCATGTAATTTGATAATTTCTTTCAAGTATAATGATGCTAGAATATCCACAGACCATCGACTTTTTATTGGTATAAAGTGTGCGGATTTAGTCAATCGGTCTATGATCACCCATATACCATCGTGTCCTCCTCTGGTCTTAGGTAAACCCATGATGAAATCCATCCCTATACTATCACATTTCCATTCGAGAATATTCAAGGGATGTAATTTACCTGCGGGTCTAAAATGTTCTACTTTTACTTGTTGGCAGGTGAGACAACGGGACACGAAATCAGCTATTTCTCTCTTCATATTGGGACACCAGAAGTTTCTTTTGAGATCTTGATACATCTTCGTGCCTCCTGGATGAATGGTGTACTTGGAATTATGTGCTTCTTCTAGGATCAGTTTCTTCGTATCCTCATGATCTGGTACACACACTCGACCCTTAAATAACAAACTTCCGTCATTGGAAACAGAGAAATCCGGCCTTTGTTCAATATTGGCTTTAATTTCCAGTAACATGGGATCATCATTTTACAACTTGACCAGATCCTCTATTAATGGAGGTTGGGCTCGGATATTAGCCATGAAATAATCATCTTCCTTTATGTCATTATCTAAGTTCATCTGAGTAAATTGAGGAATAAGATTAGTCATACTAATCATAAGACTTGATAGCATACCCATTAGTTTTCTGTTGAGTGCATCTGCTACGGCATTAGCCTTGCCGGGATGATATTGAATAGCAAAATCAAAGTCCTTGAGATATTCTAACCATCTCCTCTGCCTCATATTAAGCTCCTTTTGAGAAAATAAGTATTTCAAGCTTTTGTGGTCCGAGTAGACCGTGAACGTTTCTCCACAAAGATAATGACGCCAAATTTTTAAGGCGAAAATAACGGCTGCCAATTCTAAATCATGCACGGGATAATTTTTCTCGTGACGTTTCAATTGTCTTGAAGAATAACATATTACTTTTCCATCTTGCATGAGAACGCATCCTAAGCCAATGCCAGATGCATCCGTATATACTTCGAATCTACCACCTTCCACCGGTAGTGCTAAAATAGGAGCTGTAGTAAGGTGATTCTTAAGAATCTGAAAACTCTTTTCACATTCCTCTGACCAGACAAAAGGATTTTCTTTTCTTGTGAGTCTAGTTAAAGGAACTGCAATCTTTATGAAGTCCTAATGAACCTTCTATAATAACCAGCTAGACCCAGAAAGCTTCTTACTTCTGATATAGTCGTTGGCCGGCTCCAATTTCTGACAGCTTCAACTTTCGAAGGATCCATAACGATACCTTCCTTTGAAATAATGTGGCCTAGGAATGAACTTCCTTGAGCTATAATTCACATTTGTTAAGCTTGGCATAAAGTTTGTGTTCTCTAAGTGTTTGCAAGGCTATCCTCAAATGTTCTTCATGTTCCTCTTTTGTCATGGAATATATCAAGATATCATCAATGAAGACAACGATGAACTGGTCCAGATATGGTTGAAAAACATTGTTCATAAGCTGCATAAATGTTGTTGGGGCATTTGTTAACCCAAACGGCATTACCACAAATTCATAGTGGCCATAATGACTTCGGAAAGCCGATTTATAAATGTCTTCTTCTTTAATTCTAAGTTGATGATAACCTGATCTGAGGTCTATTTTAGAAAAATACTCTGCTCATGAAAGTTGATCGAAGAGCTCATCAATACGTGGTAACAGATACTTGTTTTTGATTGTAAGTTAATTTAGTCGCCGGTAGTCTATGCATAGCATGAGAGAGCCATCCTTCTTCTTGACAAATAGCACCGGCGCACCCCAAGAGGGTGTGCTAGGTCTAATGAAGCCCTTATCTAGTAGTTCCTGCAACTGCCTCTTTAGTTCCTTAAGTTCCGTGGGGGACATCCTGTAAGGGGCTATAGAAACAGGTGCTGCTCCCGGAACGAGTTCGACAGTGAAGTTCACTTCCCTCTCGGGTGGTAAACTGGGTAATTCGGATGGGAATACATCTGAGAACTCATTTACAATAGGAATGTTTGCTAGGACGATTTCCTTAGATTCGGTAACAATGACAGAAGCAAGAAAAGCTTCACATCATTGCGAGATGAGTTTGTAAGCGTGAAGAGAAGATATGATAGTGGGATGTTTCCTATACTTGATGCCAACGAAAAAGAATCTTGGAAGACCTAATTTTCGGAAGGATATAATCCTATTTCGACAGTTAATATCAGCATCATGATCTACAAGTCAATCTACCCCTAAAATGGCATCATAACCTTTCATGTCAAGGCATACTAGGTTTGCGGGGAGATTGTGACCTTCTACTATTACCTCACTATCAGGATAATATTCGGTAAGCTTAGTTCCAGATCCTAAGGGTGTGGTAATAGCAAGATCTGAAGGTAGAGGAACTGATGCAATTGGTAATGTTTTTGCAAAAGTAGTGGAGATAAAAGAATGAGAGGCACCAGTATCAAATAGCACAAATGCAGGACGGGAACAAATTTAAAGAGTACCTTCCATAAGTCCACCATCCCTGGGCGCTTCCTCTTCTTCTAGAATGGCATTGAGGCGAGCCTACCTCCTGCGTCCACCACCAGATGGCTGGTCCTTCATAAGGGGGCAATCCGGCATGCGATGCTCCCTGCTTCCACAGCGTAAACAAGCACCAAGGTGCTTCCAACACTCTTCAGTCGAATGGCCAAACTTTTCATAAAAAGTGCAAGCCGTGGCGACTTGCTCCTCCTCCTTAATCTTCTTGTTCTTTTGGGAACTTCCACCGTTCCCACTCCTGAACCGCTTCTTACTATCACGGCTTTTATGAGGCTCCGTGATGCTGAATTTTTCTTTCTTATAACGCCGATCAGATCTTCGGCTAGACTCTTCTCCTTTTCCTTTCAACTCCTCGACCTTCTCTAAGGTCCTTTCACATAAATATGTCCGCTGTACCATTTCCGCATAAGTATGGATGATTTGGGTCCTGAGCTGCTGAATAAAATCGGGTCATAACCCATCCATAAATCGATTAGCCTTCAATAGATCGGTACTGATTAAATGCGGTGCATAAGGTGCTAGTCTGGAGAATTGAAGTTCATATTCTGCAACTGTCATTATTCCTTGTCGAAGAGAGGCGAACTCCATAGCCTTTCTTTCTTTCACATGCTCAGAAAAGTACTTAGCACAGAACAAAGTAAGAAAATCATCCCATGTATGAGGTGCATCGACCGGAGGTGCGGGAATCGACTTCCACCATGTACGGGCATCCTTGTTAAGTTGGAAAGTTACAAGATGCACCTTCTCTTGATCGGTGCATTGGATGAGGTCAAATATACGGTTCATCTCATCAATCCAGTTCTCTGCTTCGTCCGAATTAGAAGAACCATAGAAACACGGAGGGTTTAAACTCTAAAAATTGTGATGTAAGTCACCAGCCCTTGCCCCTGCGCCTGCCTGGGCCATAGTTTGCAATGCCTGAGTAAGGCCGGCAACAGTTTGTTGCATGCCATTCCAATCTACGCGATGAGCCATTTGTAAAATAAGGTACCTGAGAGAAATATAACAACTTGTTATTTCTCGTGGAATTGGAAGAAAATTTATCTTAAAGCTAATTAACTATCTTATCCCGGGCTCTACCCAATTCTCACATGGGTATGGAAATTTCTTCCTTAGTTCACAGGTAGAGGTCCTTAAACCTTGGACTTATCCTATGACATGATTCTTCTCCCTAAGTCCTGAGACTTAGGCTCTGATACCAACTTAACTGTCACGCCCCGAGCCTTTAATTACAGCGGAAGACTAGCTCGAGGAACGTGAACAGCCGGCATGGTAAGTCTCTTACAAGCAAGAACGATCAGAGCGCAAGACAATCACACACATAAATGCAATTGTACAATATTTACTCAAACTTCAATTTATTTCATTAATAATCAAATCAAATACTCAATTACAATCACCATTTCAACTTTCTTCATCATACTAGACTCAAGAAATAAGAAAATTATATAGACTCAATCTAAACAATGTAGACTTCTTAAGTCTTCACTCATCCTTCATTCACTCTCGGATCGACTATTTGTATATTACGAATCCGATCCTGACTCACTTCCATCTCCTGAAAAGATTGGGAATAGATAATGAGCACACTTGCCCAGTAGGTATCTTCGCATCAACATGAAGGCACTCTTAAAGTATTTAACATTTTAGCTCTTGAGGAATAAGGTAAAATCATGCGAATGCGATAAATCACAAGTAACCAAAGTAACAAGATGATCATGTAAGATAGAATGAACAAGTATGAACTAGCAAGAATGTAGCAAGAATGGCCTTTCATGAACAAGAATGTACTAGCAAGTCACATACTCATCACCCAAACATCTTTTGCTTATGAGCAAGTATTTGGTGAATTTCTGTGGAATATCATGTAACAAGCAAGAAAGTCATGTACGTGTATTTTCATGATACCCGTGGATTTCACTTATTTATAGAGAAAGTACTCCCAGTGCAATGCGACGCCAGTAGCATCATATCCCATGATTTACAGTATGTTTTCGACAATCAGTTGAGGGGACTAGCATAGAGCCATTGAACACAATCAATGCTCGATCGCATCTTCAAGTATAAATCAAACTATTTCCACATTTCAAGCAATAAAATATGGCCAAGAATGTAAATAAGTTCTTGATAACAATAATCAATAATGAACGCTTCAACTTAGGACATGAGATATCAAGGATGATTTAAGACGATGTCATGCTCATGGAAATAATTCGGCAGCATAACAGTACATTTATTATCATTCATAATTTAAGTTAAGTATCTTTAGACAATATGCCAAGTCCTAGACCATCAATACTCCCTCCAGGAACTTAGAATATCAACACTTTGGTCAAATCTCGGGTTAAAGAAATTAGAACTGTGACGGTCTAATACTGGGCCGTTACATGAGCATAACGGTCGAGTGTTGGGCCGTTAGAAAGGTTGAATCCAGAAGAAAATAGATATGGACTCAAATAGTGTGACGGTCATATATTGGACCGTTATATGTGCCTGACGGTCGAATATAGATCTGTTACATATCCAGAATCCGAAAACATCGATAGTGCTTTCTAATAATTGGGCTTTCACGGTACAACCAACTCGGCGCCCTAGTGGGAATCCCAGGCTCGCAGAGAATTACGGAGGCCTTGAAACAAGATTTCCTAGTCCATTGAAAGGAATATCCAATAGAGAGGTCCTCATGTTCAAGAATATGTTCCTATAGTGCAAAGTGTGAACTAATGGCCATATACCGGAATATATGCCATGTACTTAGAGAAATTGACTCTATAAATAGAAAAGAATGTGTAACGATGTGAAACCATGGTAAAAACTCCGTCATTACATCATTTAAAATCATAGTGTAAATACAAAACTATATATTTTAGCTTAATGAAATTAACATATGCTTGAAATAACTAGAGATGCTTTTAAACATGCAATTTCTATCATAAGTCAATTTACAATCTCAAGGTCATTAAAATAGGTTAAAACTTAGCTAACTAGGCTTATTTATAAGTAAATCTGACTGGTTTCCATTCTGTCTCGGGTTGACAGAACACAGTTGTCTGACGGTCTAACATGGGGGCATTACCTTTCTGTGACGGTTTATCGTGGGGCCGTTACAATGTTGTAACACTCCAGTTATGGTGCGTCAGAAACAACAGAGAATTTTTAAACACAACAGAGGGTGTGACGGCTTATCGTAAGGCCGTTACAATCATGTGACGGTCCTATTTTAATCCGTGAGAGCTTCTGCTGACAATAAAGATAAGGAACTATGTCCATGCAAGAAGAATCAAAATAACTAACTATTCTAGCCATGATAACGAAGTAAAGGCCATCTAGATGCATAGGTAGTAATGAAATAACAAGAGATAACTTTTATCTTTAATTAGGGTTGAAGGCATGCATTAATGTATAGACTAATCCTAAAACATGAAATTCATGAAGTATAATGCATGAAATCTAAATAAAGTAGAGGGCTTTTATCCCTAACCATGTGTTTTTTCCATTCATGAGATAACCTACCTCTTAACTGGCTTTAAACTTCTAATTTGAGTCTTCAAGACACGCCCTAGTTCTTCCCTTCCTGAGATTTTTCAGCAACTTCACGTCGCTCTAACTCCTCAGTCTCTTGCCCTAAGGACGTGAAATTTGGTGGTTAGGAAGATGAAACTAAGAGGAACAAAAAGTTCTAAAGCATCTAACTCTAATTACCTCGTTTAGCTTCTCTAATTTCTTGATCTTCAGCGCCCTGTCGCATAGTTTCCTGGGTTGGCGTGATGAAACCAACAACTTTGGAAGATCCTAACTCCTTCGATACTCGTCCTCCTAACATGAAATTTTGAGAGTTGTCAGACCTTAGTATTAGAAATAAAAAGTTCCAAAGGACTTACCCGAGATTCTATCTCCTTACCTTGTTTCTTCACGAGCCAAAAGTAAGGGTTGCTCAGTTCAGAACTGGGTCCTATTTATAGAGTTTTGGCTAGGGTTCAAGGATTTGAACGATTCTAGAGTCCTTAGTTGGCCAGAGCCTGATCCCTAAGAGTCCCTAGTAACCTTACATATTCTTCTAATTAGGTCTCTTATAGATAGGATCTCAAAGATCCAATCTTTTTATTCTTTCTTCCATTCACGGAACTGACAGAGTGTAACGGTCCAAGCTGGGCGCGCTACATGACTGTGGCGGTCGCACGATAGACCGCCACATCCACTGTGCGCAGAATTCAATTTTATTCAAACTCTTTTTTTTGTTATTTATCCATATTATTATCTATAAAAAGAGTATTTATCCTTAAAATCCGTGAATAGGCTAAATAACTTTCTAGAATATGGGTCAAACTTAATGGGCTTGGTTCATAAACTTATTGGGTTTCATTATCAAAGTTGGATTAGTTTTTTTTAACATAATTGGGCCTTATAATCCCAATATTAATTCATTTGTTAATCCAATTTACCCTTTATAAATTCTAGAAAATTCTATAAATAATCTAGAAATTACTAATAAATTCTGGGGCTCTACAGTATTCCAGCCTCCCCGCCGGGTCGATTAGCGACTGGCCGGATATGCAGAAGAAATTCAGAGAACGATTCCATGTCACTGAGAGGGAGGTCATAGTGGCCGAGCTCTACTCAACAAGACAAAGGGCAGATGAGACAGCCCTTGAATGCATTAAGAGGTGGAGGAACCTCGGAATGAGATGTAAGAAGCCCTCGCACAAGGAGGACGCTGTATAAATTTGCCAACAAAACCTTAGGAGGGAGGTATCAGAAAAGATGATCGGCATGGAGATCTGGTCATTCGACCGTTTGAACAATGTCATGGCCGAGGTAGAAGCCTTCCTGGCAAGACCCGCCCCTACATCAACCACTGCCACTACACAAAAGGGCAAAGCGGCAGAGCGGCGCTCAACGCCTAAAGAAGCAAACACTCTTGACATCAAGTCATTTGAACAACAAAAAGATAAAGGCAAGAAGGCGGTTGCCCCCCAGCCTGCTAAAGCCAGAGACGACAAAGAGGGTCACTCACTCCGGGATAAAATGAAGAAGGCCTACTCCTTCCCGAAGGAGAAGACCAAGATTCTGTTTGACTGGGTGACCCAATATAATAAGGTTAACTTGCTCGAACCAAAAAGGCCGGAAGACCTAAAAAGAAGAGACAGCCCAAGGTTCTGCCCCTATCACCAGATGCTGGGGAACCCAATTGAAGACCGCTATATTTTCAAGGATATCATTGAAGGCATGGTCAAGAAAGAATAAATAGACTTGGGGGAGTACAAGGTTGACCCTCCACAACCTCATGAAGCGCCTATGAGAAGAGCCACGATCAACATGGTCTCTCTGTATCAGGCATTGCCTGAAGAGATCACGGAAGCCAGCACTCAGCATGCTTATGAGGCTTGCTTCTTGACGTCAATAAGAGAACAATAGGGGTGGCAACAAGTCCCTGCAAAAACCAAGAAGAAAGGCACACCTCGCCCGAAAGTGGGGGCGCAGATCCGTGGTGTCACACCACGACCTACTCTGCCAGTGGCAACACCAGTGTGGGTCAATCCACCTACAGTCGTCAGAATACCTACATACAATCGGAGAAGACAAACTCCATTGCCAATGGTCAAGGAAATTAGTCCGGAAGCCCGACGGCTGTAAGACTATATAAATGGGCTAGATGAATATGTACAGCCCGAATTGGAGCCTTTACGGGTGCGGGATTATGTCCCGTGGTAGGAATTAGAACAGCTCTCATTAAAGTAGGAGCAGGAAGCTGACAAAGCATCAGACAAGGACGGCAGCATGTTCTGGGGGCAAGCGCTAGCCGAAGAAAAGGAAAAGAGACAAAGAAAGAAGAGAAAAGTCGGCAAGACCATAAAGGATATAGTCCTTTCTTGCAATACCCTATCTACCCTCTTCAATCTTCCCGGAGAGGAAGATGAGGAGGAAATATGCTTTACACCCGCCGTCGGGGCAAGCTAGGCTGAAGCAGTGACCGCTGCACATGCAACCCGGTCGGGCCGAAAATGGGGACGTCAGCCGCCCGCCAACCACAATATCATCTTCAGGGGAGAGCAACCCTATAAGATACCCCATCCGAAGGTCAAGGGAGTCCAAATCCCTCCTCCTTCAGGTTTATACAGTCAGAGTAGGGGTAGCACTACCGCTCCTTCCTTTCTGGAATTCCTAAGAATGTCAAAGGGAAAGCAGCCATGTCAGGATGCTGACCCCACAGTCGGGAATACTCACCCGCAGCTCCAACAGCCTTCTAGAGTTCTAGATGAAGATGAAGCTCGCCCAACGACAGCCAATGAGGGACAACAGGACGACGACACCTAACAGAAGGGTGCAGCCTCAGAGCCCGATGAAGCAGGCCCATCAGGGGCCACAGTTCGAGACTCTCCCAAGCCCAGGTGGGCAGAAGAAATGAACTTGTCCAATGTCCGAGCAGGAAGTCAGGTAGTCAAGTTGTTGAAAAAGCTCCCAGCGAGATTCACTGTTTGGGAAATCCTCTACCTGAGTGAAGAGACCCAACAGGCGATCATCACTGCTTTGTAGACGCCTGCCCAATATAAAGCATGTTTGGCTGAAGTACTTCCGGAAGCCAATGTGACCTTCACTCAGGAGGACATACTACTCCCCACTGTTAGCCACAATAGGCCGATGTATATGAGAGGACAGCAGAATGGTCGGGAGCTGAACAGAATCCTATTAGAACCCATAGCAGCCGTCAGCATCCTGCCATACAGAATATATCAGAGGTACCACTTCAACGTGCGCCTTGATAAAGTCAAAGATATGCGTATCCCCGGCTTTAACCAAAAATGTGAAGTGCCGCTGGGAGTAGCAGAATTCACACTCACTCTGGCGGATCTCACTACAAGGGTGTGGTTTCATGTCATCGATTCCCACACCTCGTACAAGGCGCTGCATGGCCGCCCCTGGCTACATGAGAACATGGTGGTGCCCTCCACGCTACACCAGTGCATCAAATACACCCAGGAGGGGAAGGAGGGGAGGATATTTGCCGACCTCTACCTGTCCGAAGTATTCGAGTGTCACCTACTGGACCCTCCTCTGTATGCAGAACGGTCACAGAAGACCTCTGAAGCCAAGACCCTTACCGGGGCAGCAAAAAGCACTTCCGGCAACAACTGGTTCCCACCACCGCCGCCCGGGTACATCAATCCCAAGACGATTTCACACATCGCCGTCACCGGGGACGTGGGTAGGGCAGCGTCTCCTGCCACCTATCCTCGGGCCAATGAAACCAAGGTTGACCAGCAGCACGACCACATCGGGGTCCTTGAAGGCCTCACCAAGCCAATTCTCGACCTCGACAATAGCACTGTAAAGCCTTTCAAACCATGGGAGGTGACACAGTCTGATGGCCCCAGCAGTTTGTTTTACATGGCTTAGGAGCATCCTACACAGGAAGACACTAATTGCCATCTTCTTGAAGACATAGGGAACTCGTTAGTCCCCGTTCGGGGGTTGACGTTCACAACAAGTCGAATGGCCAAGATGTTCCAGAAGCAGCACATCCCTTCCGGCCAGCCCCGCAAGGAGAAAGAAACATTCCAGAAGCTGTGGTATCCCACAAACCTGGACAAAGAATTGAGGCGTGTCTCTCAACATCCAGGGTCAGGCTTCACCCTTGAAGAATATTATTATAGCGGGTGATACGAAGTGGATACCATCTCCGCTTTCTACCCTACAGAAGATAGCTCACTGGGGGCAACCTTTGATGAGTACCCAATGGAGGTCAGACATACTGAACCTGCTCAACCAAGAGACTCAGAATCAGAGGCTATAACACCTTGCCGATGCTGGGCGTGAGTATGCCCTGAAGAAGCGACTCTTCACGCCAGATTTGACACGGCCAGCAGTAGCGAAGCCGAAGATGTGGAAGAAGTAGGGTTGTCTCCCTCCAGTGGCCCTCCTCTGATAATGATGTCAGCTCCCCTCGTGCCGACCAGGGAAGCTTTTGCCAAAACTGATCAGGAGATGCATGCTGCTAGAAAAGAAAAGGGCACCTCCACCGAAGATATGGCAATCCAAGGAGACGGGGTACTCTTATCTTCTGCTATGAAGCCGCAATGCTGCTCTAGCATGGCAACGAACAACCGCCGGTCCTTCAGAACTGCAAATACACCTGCAAGGGCTGAAGCTGCTAGTTTGTCTCTCAAAATCACGGCGGCTATAGATCTGCCGATAGAACAGCTCATGCAGTCTCTAGTAGCTGAATCAGGAACCCCTGGCGAAGCCCAGGTGGAACAGAATGAAGAGGCCGAGGTACTCGAGCTCGAAGATGATATTCCAGATTTTGTCGACCTCCAGCCTGCGCCCCCAGAAATAGAAGATGGGGCCAAGCCACAGTCGATGAACTGATAGAAGTTAACCTGGGAGATGAGGCCGACCCTAGGCCGACCTTCCTCAGTGCCCAGTTTCCTGCTGAAGAGTAGAAGTTGTATGTCCAGCTGCTACAAGAATACCAGGATTGTTTCGACTAGACCTACAAAGAAATGCCAGGACTCAACCCCACAGTCTCACAACATGAGCTAGCTATAAGCCCTGAGGTCGAGCCGGTGAAGCAGTCGCCATGGCGCATGAGGCCAGAGCTCATCACTCAGATATGCAAAGAAGTGGACAAACTCATTGATGTGGGTTTTGTCGAAGAAAACCAATACACCACGTGGTTGGCTAATATTGTGCCCGTGAAAAAGAAGAATGGGCAGATCTGGATATGCGTTGATTTTTGAGATCTGAATAAAGCTTTCCGGTGCCGATCACGGAAGTCATGATTGATGCCATAACCGGACACGAAACACTGTCATTCATGGATGGGTCATCCGGCTATAACCAAATATGGATCATGGAACACGACAGAGTCCATACTGCCTTCCGAACTCCCAAGGGCATTTATCACTATAAAAGGATGCCGTTCGGACTGAAGAACGCTGGTGCAACTTATCAGCGAGCGATGACCAGAATATTTGATGAGCTGCTCTACCACAAGGTTGAGTGCTACATAGACGACTTGGTGATCAAGACCAGAAGAAAAGAAGACCATCTGCAAGACCTCCGAGTTGTGTTTCAGAGGCTCAGGCAATATGAACTGAAGATGAACCCTATGAAATATGCATTCGGGGTCTCGAGCGAAAAGTTCTTGGGCTTCATTGTCAGATATCGGGGGATTGAAATAGAC
This sequence comes from Amorphophallus konjac, assembly GCA_022559845.1. Classification (NCBI taxonomy): domain Eukaryota; kingdom Viridiplantae; phylum Streptophyta; class Magnoliopsida; order Alismatales; family Araceae; genus Amorphophallus; species Amorphophallus konjac. The sequence goes on along the minus strand of CM040120.1, from coordinate 235,674,932 downwards.
CCCGTAAAGATCAAGGCGATCCAGGAGTTACCCCTACCAAGGAACCTCTCTGAGCTGAGATCCCTGCAAGGCCGCCTGGCATACTTCCAGCAGTTTATATCCAACTTGTCGGGGCGATGCCACCCCTTGTATAAGTTGGTGATGAAGGATGTTCCCTTTTATTGGGATGAAGAGTGCCAAATAGCCTTCGACAAGCTAGAGGATTACTTGAAGGCCCCTCCGGTGCTGGGTGCACCAGTAAAAGGATGGTCGCTGGTTCTATATATAGCAGCCACACACTACTCACTGGGGGCAATGCTTGCCCAGAACAACAAAGAAGGGAAAGAACAAGCCCTTTACTACCTCAGCCAAAGACTAGTCTGGACCGAGGAGAAATATACCTTCATCGAGAAAGTCTGCCTGGCACTGGTCTTCGCCGTCAAGAAGCTCCGGCACTATATGCTATCACACGAGATCAAGCTGATATCCAAAGTTGATCCGCTGAAATATATCTTGTCCAAACTGGCACTCAAGGGCCGCCTAGGCAATTGGGCGATCATTCTCATGGAGTTTGGTATCCACTATGTACTGTAGAAAGCTGTCAAGGGTCAGGCCATTGCAGACTTCTACGCTGAGCATCCAGCACCAGAAGACTGTCCACTGGAGATAGAACTCCTTGATGATGAAACCCTAGAAGCCGACCAAGTGCGACCCTCCTTATGGCAATTGTACTTTGATGGCGCATCCAGAATTGACACCCCGGCAACTGGATCGGCCAAAGTCAGGGCAAGGGCAGGCATAGTCCTGAAATCTCCAGAAGGAGAAGTCATATATACATCCTGTTCGATAAACAAACCATGCACAAATAATGAAGCAGAATATGAAGCCCTAATCATTGGGTTACAAATTGCCTTGTCTATGGAGATTCGGATGCTTGAAGCATTCGGGGACTCCATGCTAGTTATAAAACAGCTAGAAGGAGAGTTCGAGGTGCGGAAGTAGGAACTCCTACCCTATCATCAACTGGGAATCCACCTGATGGCAAGATTCTATTTCATCAGAGTCAAGCACATCAACCGAGGATAAAATGCCCAGGCAGATGCCCTCACAAAGTTGGCCATCTCTTTGGCGGTCCCGCCAGATACAAGCCTAAATATAGCAATAATTAATCGACGACAGGTCCCCAGTGTGACCGAGGTCCTGGTTGATGAACAAGAAAATGAAGCGATAGCTGTGGAAAAAATCCAACAGCTCGATTGGCGGGAACACCTCATATGTTGGTTCTGACACCAACAGCTCCCGAAAGAAAAAGAACAAACAATGAAGCTTCTAAGGGTCAAGGACTCTTATGTAATGAGGAACGAAACTTTGTTCCGGATAATGGCAGATGTCCAAAAGAAAATCTTACTCCACTGCTTGTCTCCAGCAGAAGCCTGGCAAGTAATGCAAGAAGTCCATGCCGGGTCAGCCAGGGCACATCAGGCCGGACCAAAAATGAAGATCGAAAAGAAGTTAGGCTATTACTGGCCCTCTATCTTCAATGATTGTTGCAAGTTTGCTAAAGCTTTCCAGAAATGTCAAGAGCACGCCAACGTGTCAAGAAGACCGCCGGTGCCGCTACACCCCACCCTACCAAGTTGGCCGTTTGCTCAATGGGGCACGGACGTGGTAGGACCCTTACCAACATCGTCATCAGGATGCAGATACATCTTGGCCGCCACATATTACTTCTCCAGATGGGCAGAGGCAATAGCGCTAAGAGATGTGATGGGAGAATTAGTCGCTAGATTCTTCCGGTAGAATATAATATTCCGGTTTGGAGTCCCCAACTGAATTATCTCTGACAATGGTAGCCATTTCAGGAACCAAAAGATTTATCGACTGGCTGATAAATATAAGATTGACTGGAGGACGTCGTCCCCCTACAACCCTCAAGCCAATGGGCTCGCAGAAGCCTTCAACAAAACGCAATGCACTTTGCTGGCGAAGACTGTTAATTCCAACAAAAAGGATTGGGAAGAAAGGATGTACGAGGCACTTTGGGCTTATCGTACAGTTTATAAGACCCCAACTGGCTGCTCACCATTCTCCCTTGTATATGAGTCAGAGGCGGTGGTGCCAATTGAACTGGAAGTCCCATCGCTTCGAGGCGCCATCCAGCAAGGGTTGGCTAGCAACGAACAAACTAACATAGAAAGAAGATTGGAAGAGCTCTCCGAGCTCGAAGGAAAGCGTCTCCGAGCGCAACAAAATATCTAACTCTATCAAGTTCGCATGGCCCGCGCTTTCGATAAACTGGTCAAAGGATGAGAATTCAAGAAAGGTGACCTGGTAATGGTTAAAAGAAGAGAAGTGATGGCCTCCAACCCCAAGGGAAAGTTGGTTGAAAACTGGGTCGGACTGTATATTGTCCGTCGAGTATATGAAGGGGGTGCCTACGTTCTTGTTGATCACAAGGGAGTAGTTCAGTTCTCCCCACTTAATGGGAAACATATGAAGATATACCACGCAGTCCCACCGGCATTCCCAGAATGACTGAAACCTACTTTGGCCTAGTGGCATTCCGCCCTGGCCGAGCTCTTTGAAATGTCCAGCTAGCTCAGACTGATTACAAGGCCATTGGTCCGCAGTTTCGGGAGCATCCCTAACAAACACTAAACCTGTGTTGGGTCCCATGATCAATGACACCCAAGAGGGGGGTGAATTGAGTGATTACAAATTTTAAGGAAATTCTTTCCCTTTTAACAAGTGTAATGAAACAACAATTAAAACATCAAATCTGTTGAACTGGCAAGTTAGATTACAACCTACACTAACCCGCACACTAGAAGACAAGACGAATGTTGCGTGGTGGAGTAAACTCCTTACAACAAGATTAAGGAAGTTGATTAAGCCAAGAAATAGATTCTCTCAATCTCACCGTTCCCACACGATCATATAAAAGGATTCAACAATCAAACCAAACCAACGCGCAAAGCAAACCACAATGCACAGGGATTTTTAGGTGGTTCGGGACCACGACGGGCTCCCTACGTCCACCCCTCACCAAACTAGGTGAGGCTTTACTCGGGGATAAATCCCCAAACGGAGACGACACTCCAACAACACACGCAGGACGACGCCTGCACACACACACGGGGACGCGCCCCAGTACACACACACACACGGAGACGATGTCTCCAACACGATCCGACAACTGGATCCACCAACACACACACACACACACGCTGCCACAAGTGCAGCAATCCACACACTAAGAACAACAAGACACACACACACACACACACACACACACGTAGATCTAGTAAGATCCATGCACCCATACATGAATCAGACGTGACACACACACACGACCACGGATCCAGACGATCCATACACACACAAATGCTTAGAGTTTATGAGAAATACAAATATGACACTCAAAGCATGATGACAGTGAGGCTTAGTTTAGAAATCCCCTGATTTGGCTTCTCTTTGAATGTATGCTGCTGATTTAGAACGTAGCTTCAATCTTCACTTAATCGGAGATTCTGTCTGTGCTTGCTTGGCTCTTCTTCTTTCTAGTTTGCTTGGCTTTCTCTTCTTGGGAGAAGGTTGGCTTTAGATCTTCCTTGAATCACCTTGGAGATAGATGAACGATCTTTGCTCAAATGACGTGATGGCTTGATTCTCCACGCAACTTCCAGTTGGGGATCGATTGGAGACTTGCATGCTGCTTCTTCCCTTCACATTCATGCTCAAAACAGGGTGGAAGAAGTCCTGGAGCTGCTACCTGCGACCTGCACACACAAGGGTTAGAAGAAAAATGATTTTCTGATCTCACTAGTTTCTCCTTAGGGTTTACAACCCAATAAGATGTATTTATATGTTTAGGACGGTCAAGAGACAGCCTAGGGACCAGATCCACATATCCTGGAGTGATTTTGGGCTTTTGGACCGGATTTAGAAGACTTTTGGCGTGCTTATACGAAGGTCGTATTTGACGGCGCCGCCCCGTACCGAACAGAACCCTAACAGAACCATTTTCATGTTTTGTTTTACAAGGGTCGACCCTCGGGCTAACAGAACCCAAACAGAACAATTTTCATGTTCTGTTTTATAGGGGTCGACCCTCGCTGTGGGTCGACCCCAGGGGTCGACTCCTATGGGCAGGGTGCTGAAAAACTGTTCTGTTTTGGATAGAACCTAAGAGGGTCGACCCCTTCTTGTTTGGGTCTAAAAAATTGCTAAAACCTCTATCAAATCAATGAAAAATAATTGATTAAATATTACCATAATCCCATGAAGATCAACCATGATTTTTCATCCTCAAAAACATGATAAAGCAAGAGGTTAGATCAAAATCAAAATATATGGTTATGCATTAACATATGAAGCTAGTTTTGAGACCGAGACCCAAATGACATGAAGTATGATTATGAAAGCATTAGTATGAGACGCATAGATGCTTTGATAACATTTTCATTTTAAGAACCTCCCCAAGAATATGCATAAGACACTTTGAAACCATTAAGTCTTTAACTATCCAATGAAGTCAATTGAGAGCACGACTAATAAATCACTCCCAATCTAGGCACATGGAAATTCATTTCCAGCTCATGGATACTTACCATGGATTCAAGGGTAGTAACTAAGAGTGGGAGCTTACCATTGACTCCAAAGAAGTTTTGGTAAAGTGAAACTTACACATTATATCAGAGTATTGATCATGCATTTGAAGGGGCATTTCCAATACAAATCAATCAAACCTCATATGAGTTCCAACTTCAGTCCAGAGCAACATATATCCAATAATCATTGAGTCATGATTTTGTATGAGTGAGAGGAAGATGATGATCCTTTCAACAAAGACAAACAATGAAGTGGAGATGATTTTACACAATGACAAGCAACCAATTCATATCAACGAATACTCAATGAATACTCAATGAATCTACATTAGTATGGGCAATAAGAACAAGAACATTAGTCTTAACATTTCCACACTAAAACATGCATGAAGTCACATGCATTCTAGCCCAGTAGCAGTACCTGCAAAGCAAGATATCAACATGTGAGTTCGTTTGTCATGACAACGAGTTCATTTATCATGAAGACATTTTCCATAGATCACTCACACATCAAAACCATTATCATCACACATGAAGTTTAGTTATCATCAAAACCATAGCTCAACAATCTCTCCCTTTTTGATGATGACAAACTTAGTGATGAATGATGACAACCTTAGTGATGATGGCGAACTCCCCCATGATGGCAAACGAATGATTTTTCTCCCCATGTCACAGGCAATCATGAATCACATGAAATCTTTCTCCCCCTTTGACATTAGCAAAAAGCGGGGTAATGCCAATCATTCTCCCTCATGAACATGATCAAAAGGAGGGGAAGAAACAAAGGAGGTGCAAATTGTAGCATGATAAATGAGCAATGAACAATAACCCACATTTGAAATTCTGATGAAGCATGAGCAAAGTATAAATAAGGGACCAAATCATATTCTTGTTGATTGATATGTTTGCAGAATTTTATTTGTTTTGTGATACCAGTGGTTGACAAGAGAGGACACCAATTGTTGATTACTTGGATGTGCCAAGATGAGTAGAGCTGATTCTGATCTTTCTCCCCATTGGCCATGCAAAGCCTAAAATTTTTTGAGCAAGTGAATAACATGGGAAGTCCACTCAATTTTTGGTTTTCAATATATTCCAGATTTTTAATTTTTGATTTGTGATTTGAAATACATGAGATGCAACTTATGCATGTGATGGCATGTAAGATGCATGCACAAGCGAACAAATAGATACGTATATATACATGCAACACAGCTCTCCCGTTCTTATTTAAGAGGGGATGGGTATAGGAAAGATGCAAGAGAGTCATGACAACCGGAATGCACATGTGTAGCACATGGGAGATTGTGCAATCATATAGGAGATTAATGCACTTGCTAATGCAGTCAATCAACTTTCTGAATACATATTAAATCAAATTTTAGATGTGTAAGTGAGTAACATGAAAAATGATAGTCTCAATATGGATATTTAGATTTTCAGATCAACATAAGGAGACATTTTACAGACTGCACTTCAATTTTGAGAACAGCGTATTGGAGGCTTCGCTCTACCTCAACAATTTTGCACAGATAATCAAAATTTTTCTAAGAATGATCAAGTTCAAATAATTCCTTTTTACACGAATAGACGCAAGGAGCTCATGCCAGAATTCCCGGTTACTCAGAATACTGAACCAGCTCACCTCATTTTGAATAGAGGTACTAGTCAACACTTTTCAGATATGAAGCACATCACGTCTCAGGTGACATGTGCCCAGTTTACTCAGTGAGACCGAGCATTGCTCTGCCGTTCATTTTCATTTCAGATTTTTCAACAAAGATAGGTAGGCAGCTTTTTCCTCAACTGTCTCTTCAACATACATGCAGCAATTTTAACATCTTGAGAGTGTTGAAAAGAAATTCATATATCCTTATCTTTAACACTCATTTTCACATTTTGTGCATGAAGTGTGCGAATTTGATCCAGCATATATACCGAAAATATCATGAATACATAACAATACAACTCCCCCTAAATAGATGCACTTTTACTCCCCCAGAGTGTACAATATGAAACACACCGATAATGACTCAATTACAACGTTATTTATCAAGAAGGCATAAGGTCATAGAAATTGCAAGGATGGGGGTGAATAGCATATAATAACACGCAAGCACACATTGGGAGTTTATACAAATGCACTATGACATGCATGCGAGTAATGTGATGTCAATTTGATACCAATTGACTAGATAATTTGATACAAATTGAATTGATGCCAACAGAATGAACTAAGTGCAACTAATGCATGAGTTCTAATGCAATGCAGAAATTAACATGGGTGCAAAGTGTGTGTTTTTTATTTTTCATTTGAGTGAACTAAATGCACCTAATGCATTGGATTCTGATGCATGCAACCTATAACTGTATGAGAATGAAAGACATGATGCAAAAATAAGATTAGAGCTTTGATTTTCAAGCCAGTGTGACAGAAATCTTATTAAGATCATCCACATTCTATCCATGAATCAGCAAACATTTTTTATGACAAGACTTTTATGAATAAGGGTGCATAAATGATCAAAATTAAGCAATGCAACCCAAATTTCAGAATTATTCAAAAATAGATTTTCAAAGGTCTTTCACAAGTTTTGAAATGAGAATTCATCCAAAAGTCAAATGTATAGATCATTTAATCACAAACATATTTTTAATTTACATAACTCAGCTCAAGTATTCATTCACAAATCAATCAATCACAAGCTAGTCAAGATCTGGTACAAGGCGGAGATTTTAGTCCAAAGACCCAACTCAACGCATAGGGAATGCTTTCAAGTGGACATAATCCACTCTTTCACAAACGTCATTTGATATACCAGATATGCAATTCAACTCAAGTTTGATGATGCAATTCAGATTGAGTGTCATTCAATAACCAACAACTTCATGCACATCTCTCAAGGTTTTCATTTTGTTCAATAAATTAACTATGCTCATCACATCAAACTAGATTCAACCAATTTATCACAGCATGCTAGTAAATGACAACTCAAGTTTTTAGAATCAACACTTGTCATCTAAAGGTATCACCAAGTGACAAAAAGGCCATTGCATGAGTTGATAAGGATGAATTACCTTGGTTCAGGAGACAAGATTGGAAGCCTTCAATCACTAAGATCACCAACCTCATGGAGGTTGATATTTCAGATTTTGCTTTCTTACCTTTACCTTGAGAATCCATATTCTTCTAAGGCTTTCACCATGCCTTGGGTACTTACTTTAGCACGTACAAGGACTTTCACCAACTTATGCTTAAGTCGATTCTAGAGGTTGTTCAAGTTTTGGTATCCCATCTCCTTGTGGCAATTAAGAAGATTCTCATCATTTTTCATCCTTGCAAGGTGATCCTTTAGTTGATGCAAGCTTGACTATGAATGGCCAGCATCACTTGGACTTGGGGAGTGTACTCTGCATCCAAAGATAAGAATAGATTTGATTTGTCAATTATGATTCAGATTTATTAACAATGGCATCAAAAATTATTTTAACAACCAACATCCCCTAGATAGCTCAAGATGCAATGCATGACTCATGTGTGAACCTAAACATTAAACTCATATGGTGAATGTGGTTGCTCCCCCTTAGTGTGTGTGCATGAAAGTAACAATCTAATGCCATATGTAGTCTTTTAAGTAAATGACTCATAGTACCAGGTGGAGAACTTAGATCTAAAGATCACCTCACGCATAGTGATAGTTTTCAGACAGGCTTAACCTACCTTTCCACATGTCACCATTTGATATATTATGTAATCATGGATGATGAAGGTAGGAGGATTGCTATGCATTATGATATGAATTTACAATGTTCAACTTTTGCATGATAGAGTATGAAAGTGTATGCAAACTCAATATATGTAGTAAAATCATGCTTTGGTGAATCTTCAAGCTCTTTTTTAAACAAAGATACTATATGACAAGTGATATATGCAGAAATATGCAAACAACCATGAATTAAATGTATGTACGGACATATGCAAGATTGCATGACTACATAACACAAAGTCAGTTAAAATATGACACAATCACTACATAAGGTAGGAGAGATATCACTTGATCTTCAAGTTCAGTTTTTGATTTTTCTTCCAACCTGACTTATGCCACTTGACCCGTGTGCCTTACCTTCTTGATGAAAATAGATTTCATGTTTTACATTCCCAAAACACACCTGCAAAATAAATTTCTCATTTGGTCTTCTTAGGTACTCAAACCATCTTGGGTCCTTGTGGGTTAGCAGCAACATGTGCATGTGGTTTCCAATTTTTGACAATATTCAAATCATCATCTTTCACAAGAAAGTAATCATACTTTACATTTCCAGATTTTCCAAAGTGATGGGGGGAAACATGTGGCATTACAATTTTCTTTCTCATTGGCTCTACTGGTTTGTGTATGTGAGCATGACGTGTTGAGTGAAAACTCATTTTCTTCATGAGTAACCAACATTGTGACTTTGTGTGACCTTTTTTACCACAATGATAACAATGCATGGAAGGTTTTGTGGTGAATACTTTCTTTACATTTTTCAAACCAGTCTGATTTCTACATGTTCTCAAATCATCATTTTTCATAATGAAACAATTGTACATCATGTGTCCAAGTTTTTCACAATAGAGACAAGTAGAATTTCTTTTCTTGGATGTATGGGGTTTCACATGAATGGTTTTAGCATGAACATTTTGGACATCCACACTCTTTTTCAGATTTGGTTGAGTTCTAGACATGGTGTATTGCTGGGTGTGAGATGTGGAGGTACTAGGTATACATGTGATGTGGACAAATGACGTATGTAACTTGTTTTCAAATTTCTTTTTCTTCACAGGATTATATCACAGTCCTTCTTTTTGAAAATTCACTTTCATTCTCAGCAATTTGTCCAAATTATCTTTGCCATCTACAAATTTAGATAGCGAATCATTCAAGTCAAGAATTTCAGATTCAAGAGATGCAACATGCAATTCATAGGAAGCCACCTTATTTTCACACGAATTGACTTGTTCATGTAAGGTAGCATTGATGGTTTTATGACTTTCTATTTCTTGCAATAAAGCATGCACTTTTTCAGATTCATCAATATTCATAAATTTTCCTTTTTCGAAAGTAAGCAATCTTTCAGAAATAGTTCTATTCAATTCCTTCAGTTTCTTATTTTCCATTTCAAGATTTTTATCATGAGCAAACTCATTTTGACCATTGTTCATAAGACTTACTCTCTCTCTTAGCTCTTTGTTTTCATTTCTCAAGGAAGAAATTTGATCTTTGTGAATTTCAATGTCGAACACATGACCATCAATTAATTCTTTCAAGTGTGAGCATTCTTTACATGGAGAATCACATTTATTTTGTCCAACATTCTTTTTCAATTTTTTATTTTTAGACTTAACCCTCTCATATTTATCAACAAGCTCATCATATGCAATCAATAACTCCTCATAGCTAAATTCATCTTCATTATCAGAATCAGAATTTACCTTTGAGCTTGATTCAACTTGCTGATCGCTCCCTTGTTAACTCGTGCCTTCTACAAGGCATCTGTCTTTGTGCTCTTCCTTGATGTCTGCCAATCCATCTAGTATTTCCTTCGCGGATCTGCATTGGGAGACAAAGGGGAAATAGTTAGAATCAACTGCAGCAATAAGCAACTTCAAAACCAAGAAATTTTGATCATATTTGTGTTTTTTATTTTCAGTCCAGACATTTTTGTCTTTAGGCAATTCATGAGGACCATGTGAAATAAGCTTCCATAGCTTAGGGTCATATGAATTGACTAGACTAAACATTCTACCTAACCACAAATCAAGGTTACAGCCATCAAACACTGGTGGAGAAGTCAAAGTGTACATCATCGTACTCATTGATCCGGATCACTCTAGATCGTTAGATCTATGAAATTAGAGCCTTAGCTCTAATACCAATTGTTGGGTCCCACGATCAATGACACCCAAGAGGGGGGTGAATTGGGCGATTATAAATTTTAAGGAAACTCTTTCCCTTTTAACAAGTGTAATGAAACAACAATTAAAACATCAAATCTGTTGAACTGGCAAGTTAGATTACAACCTACACTAACCCCCACACTAGAAGACAAGACGAATGCTGCGTGGTGGAGTAAACTCCTTACAACAAGATTAAGGAAGTTGATTAAGCCAAGAAATAGATTCTCTCAATCTCACCGTTCCCACACGATCATATAAAAGGATTCAATAATCAAACCAAGCCAACACGCAAAGCAAACCACAATGCACAGGGATTTTAAGGTGGTTCGGGACCACGACGGGCTCCCTACGTCCACCCCTCACCAAACTAGGTGAGGCTTCACTCTGGGATAAATCCCGAAACGGAGACGACGCTCCAACCACACACGCAGGACGACGCCTGCACACACACACACGGGGACGCGCCCCAATACATACACATACAGAGAGATGATGTCTCCAACACGATCCAACAACTGGATCCACCAACACACACACACACACGCTGCCACAAGTGCAGCAATCCACACACTAAGAACAACAAGACACACACACACACACACACACACACACGTAGATCTAGTAAGATCCACGCACCCATACATGAATCAGACGTGACACACACACACGACCACGGATCCAGACGATCCACACACACACAAATGCTTAGAGTTTATGAGAAATACAAATATGACACTCAAAGCATGATGACAGTGAGGCTTAGTTTAGAAATCCCCTGATTTGGCTTCTCTTTGAATGTATGCTGCTGATTTAGAACGTAGCTTCAATCTTCACTTAATCGGAGCTTCTGTCTGTGCTTGCTTGGCTCTTCATCTTTCTAGTTTGCTTGGCTTTCTCTTCTTGGGAGGAGGTTGGCTTTAGATCTTCCTTGAATCACCTTGGAGATAGATGAATGATCTTTGCTCAAATGACGTGATGGCTTGATTATCCACGCAGCTTCTAGTTGGGGATCGATTGGAGACTTGTATGCTACTTCTTCCCTTCACATTCACGCTCAAAATAGGGTGGAAGAAGTCCTGGAGCTGCTACCTGCGACATGCACACACAAGGGTTAGAAGAAAAATGATTTTCATATCTCACTAGTTTCTCCTTAGGGTTTACAACCCAATAAAATGTATTTATGTGTTTAGGACGGTCAAGAGACAGCCTAGGGACCAGATCCACATATCCTGGAGTGATTTTGGGCTTTTGGACCAGATTTAGAAGACTTTTGGCGTGCTTATACGAAGGTCGTATTTGACGGCGCCGCCCCATACCGGAAAGGGTCGACCCTTGGGGTCGACCCTCGAGCAAACAGAACCCCAACAGAATCATTTTCATGTTCTGTTTTACAGGGGTCGACCCTCGGGCTAACAGAACCCAAACAGAACCATTTGCATGTTTTGTTTTACAGGGGTCGACCCTCGCTGTAGGTCGACCCCAGGGGTCGACCCCTATGGGCAGGGTGCTGAAAAACTATTCTATTTTGGGCAGAACCTAAGAGGGTCGACCCCATGGGTCGACCCCTTCTTGTTTGGGTCTGAAAAATAGCTAAAACCTCTATCAAATCAATGGAAAATAATTGATTAAATATTACCATAATCCCATGAAGATCAACCATGATTTTTCATCCTGAAAAACATGATAAAGCAAGAGGTTAAATCAAAATCAAAATATATGGTTATACATTAACATATGAAGCTAGTTTTAAGACCGAGACCCAAATGACATGAAGTATGATTATGAAAGCATTAGCATGAGACGCATAGATGATTTGATAACATTTTCATTTTAAGAATCTCCCCAAGAATATGCATATGACACTTGGAAACCATTAAGTCTTTAACTATCCAATGAAGTCAATTGAGAGCACGACTAATAAATCACTCCCAATCTAGGCACATGGAAATTCATTTCCAGCTCATGGATACTTACCATGGATTCAAGGGTAGTAACCAATAGTGGGAGCATACCATTGACTCCAAAGAAGTTTTGGCAAAGTGAAACTTACACATTATATCAGAGTATTGATCATGCATTTGAAGGGGCATTTCCAATACAAATCAATCAAACCTCATATGAGTTCCAACTTTAGTCTAGAGCAACATGTATCCAATAATCATTGAGTCATGATTTTGTATGAGTGAGAGGAAGATGATGATCCTTTCAACAAAGATAAACAATGAAGTGGAGATGATTTTACACAATGACAAGCAACCAATTCATATCAATGAATACTCAATGAATCTATATTAGTATGGGCAATAAGAACAAGAACATTAGTCTTACCATTCCCACACTAAAATATGCATGAAGGCACATTCATTCTAGCCCAGTAGCAGTACCTGCAAAGCAAGATATCAACATTTGAGTTCGTTTGTCATGACGACGAGTTCATTTATCATGAAGACATTTTCCATAGATCACTCACACATCAAAACCATTATCATCACACATGAAGTTTAGTTATCATCAAAACCATAGCTTAAAAACCTGGGACCCCTTAGAGGCCCGCATACATCCATCAGGGACACCACCTGCGTACAACAACATTATGACTCTAGGCCTTACGTCCGAGTCGGTGCAGAAATCCTTCTTCGCGTTAGCATTACCTTCTTGCTAACGAATAACCCCTTTTCGGCGCAAGACTTTATGTCCTAGCCGACCTTCATAAAATATCACCATTATGGACCTTACGTCCGAATCGGTGCAGAAATTCTCCCTTTGTGTTGGTATATATCCTTACCAATGAATAAACCCCCTTTTCTATCGACGCGGGGCCCCATATCCCGGCCGACGGTCATATGCCACCACTCAGGGTCGAACGTCGCACATCGACCCATCATCACGTTCCTACCTCTGTCAAGAAAGAAGAAGACAAAAAATATAATAAATAAAATAAAATAAAAATGGGGCTTAAAATAGAGGTGCCCCGCCAGTCTTATTCAGATTCTCTGGACAAGGGCAAAAATGGCTATAACCCAGCTTCGGTGAAAACTCGAAAGGGCACTTAAGTCAGTAATGTGGTAACTTGAAGTTCCTCTTCACCCGCATCCCAATGAAACCAAAAGCATCACCAGTCCCCCCGGGGATCTGCTTCGCCAAAACCATTGACTCGGGCCTTTTGTCCCCGTCGACAACCGACATATCTTTGCTTCGGCATTTAACCAATGTCGATGAACAAATCGTTATTGACCCTTGTCATCATCGACAAGACCGGTCAATTTTCCCTTAACTTGGACCTTTCATCCTCGTTAATCAACAGACATATCTTTACTTCGGCATTTAACCAATGTCGATGAACAAACCGTTACTGACCCTTGTCATCATCGGCAAGATCGGTTAGCTTCCCTTAACTTGGACCTTTCATCCTCGTTAATGAACAGACATATCTTTGCTTCGGCATTTAACCAATGTCGATGAACAAACCGTTATTGACCATTGTCATCATCGGCAAGACCGGTCAATTTTCCCTTAACTTGGACCTTTCGTCCTCGTTAATGAACAGACATATCTTTACTTCGGCATTTAACCAATGTCGATGAACAAATCGTTATTGACCCTTGTCATCATCGGCAAGACCGGTCAATTTTCCATTAACTTGGACCTTTCGTCCTCGTTAATGAACAGACATATCTTTGCTTCGACATTTAACCAATGTCGATGAACAAACCGTTATTGACCCTTGTCAACATCGGCAAGACCGGTCAATTTTCCCTTAACTTGGACCTTTCGTCCTCGTTAATGAACAGACATATCTTTACTTCGGCATTTAACCAATGTCGATGAACAAATCGTTATTGACCCTTTTCGTCATCGGCAAGACCGGTCAATTTTCCCTTAACTTGGACCTTTCATCCTCGTTAATGAACAGACATATCTTTGCTTCGGCATTTAACCAATGTCAATGAACAAACCATTATTGACCCTTGTCATCATTGGTAAGACTGGTCAATTTTCCCTTAACTTGGACCTTTCGTCCTCATTAATGAACAGACATATCTTTGCTTCGACATTTAACCAATGTCGATGAACAAACCGTTATTGACCCTTGTCATCATCGGCAAGACCGGTCAATTTTCCCTTAACTTGGAACTTTCATCCTCGTTAATGAACAGACATATCTTTGCTTTGGCATTTAACCAATGTCGATGAACAAATCATTATTGACCATTGTCATCATCGACAAGATCGGTCAATTTTCCCTTAACTTGGACCTTTCGTCCTCGTTAATGAACAGACATATCTTTGCTTCGGCATTTAACCAATGTCGAGGAACAAACAGTTATTGACCCTTGTCATCTTCGGTAAGACCGGTCAATTTTCCCTTAACTTAGACCTTTCATCCTTGTTAATGAACAGACATATCTTTGCTTCGGCATTTAACCAATGTCGATGAACAAACCGTTATTGACCCTTGTCATCACCAGCAAGACCGGTCAGCTCCCCTCCACTTGGACTTTTCATCCTCGTTAATAAATAAACCTCTCTTGCTTCGGCATTTGACCAATGTCGACGAACAGACCTATCCTGACCCTTGTCATCATCGGCAAGACCGATTGGCATTCCACTAACCCAGACCTCCCGTCCATGTGAGCAAACGCTCCTATCTTCGACAGTCAGCCATTGCTGACGAACAAGCCCTTGTCCATCCCGGCATCGTTCCGTGAATCAAGTTCAAAAAAAATGAAAAAAAATGAAAAAAATGAAATGAGGCTTAAAATAGAGGTGCCTCGCCAAACTTACTTGGATGCTCTGAGTAAGGGCAAAAATGGCTATAACCCAACTGTTGTGAAAACCCGAAAGGGCGTCGCAGGCAAAATCGGGTACCCCGCCACGTGAAAACCTGAGAGGGCACGCGGGCAAAAGAAAGAGGGGGCCGGTTCCGATAAAAACCCGAGAGGGCGCTTGTACTGGTAATGTGGTTAAAAAAAATGAGAAAAAGAATGATCAATGATTATGACACACCCTCCTCTAGGTCAAGGTAGAATATCCTTCCAAGTCCCACCAATGAACAAACTAGCTTTGACCTTTGTCATCATCGGCAAGCCCGGTCGACTTTCCCTTAACTTGGACATTTCGTTCTTGTTAATGAATAAACTCCTTTTGCTTCGACATTTAGCCAATGCCGATGAACAAATCAGTTTCGACCCTTGTCATCATCGGCAAGATCGGTCGACTTTCCCTTGACTGGGACCTTTCGTCCTTGTTAATGAATAAACCCCTTTTGCTTCGACATTTAGCCAATGTCGATGAACAAGCCAGTCTTGACCCTTGTCATCATCGGCAAGATCGGTCAACCTTTCCCTTAACTTGGACCTTTCATCCTGGTTAGTGAACCAACTCTCTTGCATTCGATAATTGACCCGTGTCGATGAACAAACCTGCCCTTCATTCTCTTCATCGTCCGCAGGGGTCGACGCGTCTACCCCTGACATGGGCACTTCGCCCCGTCAAGGGATAAACACGCTCTTTACCATTGGCGTTCAGGTTTGCCGGCAAGCATGTCGCTCATAAGCTTCGTCACCATCGGCGGGGTTTGCAGACAAACCTTTTTAACTCTATTCTCTGGCCCTAGTGGCCGCGACACCTCTACAGTCAGGCTTTCAGCCAACTTCAGCTAAATCTAGGCCTCGATAACGATTGCACCGTGGTGGATCAAACTCCCCATACCTTTGCTCAAGGCGTGAGCGCTCTCCTGCCTTGGTAACTCGTGTATCCGAGCTAAACAAACTAGCTAAAAGAAGGGAAAGAGCGGGGCCGTGATTTGGCGGCAAATACACTGAGCAGCTGGCGAAGACATCTCATTTCTATTAAAAGAGCAAGATACATGATACTCGGGGCATTCCCCAGGATACATGGAAGCCTAAAAGGGAAAGTAAAGCTATTGAAGCGAGCATCGAAAGATCTCCTCGAACTCCAAAATTCCAAAGGTGGGGTGGCGAACGAGCTCTTGTAGATGAAATTCTACGGCTTCTAGCTGCGTTAGCTTCTCTTCAAGTGAGGCGGCCCGTCCTTCGGCCAATTCTACTTCCTCTACATTCTGGACTTCCTGCTACTCAGCCTCAGCCCTGGACAGTTCGGCATGAAGTTTAGCTATCCTAGCTGTCAAAGAAGTCCAGCGCTGTGAGGATATGTCGGCCACATTTTGCATTGACTGCGCTACCTCTCTCAAAGACGCAAAAGTGATCCGACATTCCGTCCTTTCGAGTTTTAGGGCCATCAGCTGATCTGCTGCCTCTCGGCCCAGGAAATCCCTTCTGTTCACATGCTTTAAAAGTAGGATCACTCGTTGCACCCATTCCTCCATGGGGCACCCGAAAGCCAGCAGTGTGCGGGAGAGGTGCTCTACTAGACCCCTCAGCTGTGCATAGGTCAAATCTGGACGAGCTACCATAGTTTTCCGCAGTGTCTCCAGATACTGCCACACTAGATCGCTTGATGACTGCAAACCCAGTGATGACAAAGGCTTGACACTGATGACACGTACGGGCATACTGGGAGCAGCCTGCGTACATGGTCGGCCAGTAGAAGCTTTTAAGCTTGATGTTGTTCTTCATTCTATCTTCGGCCTAGTGGGCACCGCATAATTCTGAATGGACTTCCTACATGATGGCTCGAGCCTCGGCTGGGGAGACACATCTCAGAAGAATCGACTTGTCCCTCTCGTGGATAAGTCTGTACAGAGGGTCGCTAATTAACTCATATGATGTTGCTCGGCGGAGTAGCTGGACCCTTTGAGCTCGGTCAGAAGGGAGCCAACCTTTCTTGAATTTGATGATAGGCTTACGCCAATCTTCTTCTTCTGGAGGAGTGTTCTGGTCGAGGTCATGGACCTCGTAGATGGTGCGGCCAGACTCATTCTCGAGTGTACTCGACATCAGTCTTCTGTGCTTGACAGTGATGTCGACTTCGCCCTCGAGCAGAAGCTTGATGGCCACAGCCAATTTTGCTAGAGCATCTGCCTGGGCATTGTTGCTCTTGGGAACATGATCTATTTCGAAGAAATATAATTTCTGGATTAGTCTGGTGACGGCGGCATGGTATGGCACCAACTCCTTCTTCCACACATCGTAAATGCCGAGGACTTACCGGACTATTAGCTGAGAGTCCCCATAAGCTTTAAGGCACTTGATGCCCATGTCGAGAGCCATCTGAAGGCCGATGATTAGAGCTTCATACTCAGCTTCATCGTTGGTCAGGGATTTCATGAGGGCACATGAGTTGTACAAAACTCCACCCTGAGGAGTCAGGAAAATGATGCCAGCACCCGCCATGATGGTTGAATTTTGATTATTCCAGGTAATCCCCTGGGAAGTGCCATCAAAGTAGAGCTCCCAACAAAGTGCATTAGCTGTGAGGGCGTCTTGCTGCTGGTAATGCAAGACATCTCCGGTCTGTTCAACTGGCGCTGGTGACTGGGAAGCAAGGGACTCCTCATCAGGGAGCTCCGTGTTGAGAGGTGAATCGTCCGGTACTGGATGGGCTGCCAAGAATTCAGCCATGCCCTGTCCCTTGATTGCTTTCTTGGGGACATAGGTGATATCATACTCCATTAACAGGAGGGCCCATTTTCCCAATCGGCCTGAGTGGACGAGCTGCCTAAGGAGATACTTGAGTAGGTCATGCTTGGATATAAGCTCAACCCAATGGGACAGGAGGTAATGCCGCAGCTTCTTGACTGCAAACACTAGTGCTAAGCAAACATTCTCCATGGAGGAGTAGCGGTACTCAGCACCAATCAGTTTTCGGCTGAGATAGTAGAGCGGCTGCTCTTTACCCTCCTCATTGATCTGTGCCAAAAGGGCTCCTAGCAAAGCGTCTATGGCGGTGATGTAGAGTATAAGGGGTTTGCCCTTGACTGGTGCCCCCAGGACTAGGGGAGTAAGGAGGTACTCCTTGATTTACTCGAAAACAGTCTGGCATTCAGGGTCCCATACAAATGGGGCATCTTTCTTCATAAGCTTGCTAAAAGGCGCGCATCGACCTAAGATATTAGAGATGAACCTTTGAATGTAGGCCAGTCTTCCTTGGAAGGAACTGAGCTCGGTGAGGTTATTCGATGGTGGAAGCTCTCGGATTGCCTTGATCTTGCTGGGGTCCACCATAATTCCTCGGTATCTGGCGATGAAGCCAAGAAACTTGCCGCTAAATACGTCGAAGGCGCATTCATAGGGTTCATTTTGAGCCCATATTGCCAGAGTCAGTTGAAGACCTGGCGTAGATCATGTAGATAGTCTTTTCACCTTTTGGTCTTGATGACGAGGTCATCGACATAGCATTCGACGATGTTGTGCAGCACTTTGTCAAATATTTTGGTCATGGCCCTCTGGTAAGTAGCGTCGGCATTCTTCAAACCGAAGGGCATACGTTTGTAGTTGAAGATCCCTTTGGGGGATCGGAAGGCTGTGTGGTTCTTGTGTTTGAGGGACATCCGGATCTAGTTATAATCGGATTACCCGTCCATGAAAGATAAGGCTTCACGTCCGGTGGTCATATCGACCATGGTTTCCATGATTGGGACTGGAAAGTCATCCTTTGGACATGCTTTGTTGAGATCCCGGAAGTTGATGCAGATGCGGACTTGACCACTTTTCTTCATGACTGGGACGATGTTGGCGAGGTAGATTGGATAGATACATGGCTCGATGAAGTCGACCTCCGCCATTTTATTGACCTCGGCCGAAACTTGGAGTTCCAGCTCATGGCACTCTTCATCATTAGTGTCAGCTTCGTGTACTTCTTGATTTTTGAAGCCACTGGTCGACGCTGATGGAGCTGGGGAAGTGTTGTCACTGGGCTTTGGCAAGGATTGTTCGAAACCGCTAGCGCCTGGCTGGCAGTTGCCGACTGGTGCCGCTAAAGCTACCTTGGGGTTGCCTGCTAAAGCTAACAACGCTTTATAGCCAGTGCTTTGGGCACCTTCCTCATTGGAAAAGTTTGTTAAACTGGATTTTTTAACCGGCGGCGAGGCCGGGGGAGCTTCTTCAGCCCTAATGTCTTCGTAGGAGGGCGGTGAAGACTCATTGATTGCTTGAACTGGGGTGCTGGCCCCGACGGGGAGCGAGATCAGGATCTCCTCTTCCTCATCCCCGGAGCTGTCAAATTTTGTATCGACATTAGCTTGGTCACCGACTGGCTGTGCCAGGCCCACGACGTTGACCGCGTAGTAGATGCGGATGTCTGGGTCTTGGTCATAGCCGAGTCCCCTGGTATCTTTGTAGGAGAAAAGGGGTTGCCCCCGGACTTGGGAAGGGGTCCACAACTGGCAGAAGTATCTTCGCCATGAGGAACCTCGCCATTGGGGAATGTGTTGCTTCAAGCACATTTCCCGAATATGCTGTGGCAGGTCGTCCATTACTTAGACTACTTCAGGGGTGTCATCAGCTCGTTTAGACCAACCGAAGTCATCTTCTGGTGGAGCTTGAGGGGCCATGTCTCTCTTGTAGAAGACAATGGGCTTATCCTTATTAGCCTTCTTATTGCTTCTGAGTTGTCATTTGTAAGTAACGACAAATGTTATAAGTGGCTCAACCTTGTGCTCTTTGTTGTGCCCCCTGTGCCTTGATGATGTTATATAGTTTTGATGCAACCACTAATGAATCATGTAAGATTAGAATTAGTAAATGTTCTGCATGCTTCATCGTTCTTCATACTTCATCATGTATACTTCATGCATGAAGAGTAAAGGGGGTGTGCGTTAACACAGTATGGGCATTGCGTTGACGCAGCTATATGGTGCATTGTCTGTTCTCTGCATCAGGTCTATTCTAGTTCGTGCATAGCTTGCATTGGTGCATTAATTATAGTTGCACGTCACATAGTCAGTGCATTGACCATCTCTTGCATATCACTGATCGATGCGTAATTGCATGTGTTAGCCATAGTCAGTGCACTCATTTGTTTCATGCGTACACTAAGTCTGCACTCGGTTGGTTTGATGACTGAGCAAGTCTATACATCCATTAGCTGATGACTAAGCAAGTCTATACATCCATTAGCGGATGACTGAGCAAGTCTATACATCTGTTAGCTCAGCTCATGGCTTAGTCAGTGCATCCGTGTTCATTGTGCATTTGTGCAATCTTTCAAAACAAAGTCTATACACTCTTTACCATGCATTCAAAGTCTATACATTCTGCCGCATACATACGTAAGGTAGTGTCATGCACTCAAAGTCCACACATGCACACGCATAGTTTGTGCATCATGCATTCATGCTTAAACTCTAGGCATAGCAAGTATGCACATTGTTTGTACATTGCACGCAGAGTCTGCACACTCGTTGATGGCATGTCCGTGCATTCACTTTCAATGTGCACACTTTACTATATGCATACTGTATTGAATTGTCTCGCACATACACTAAGTCTGCACACGACTGCCTTGATGTCTTAGCAAGTCTATACATGATGCATTCAGGCTTAAGCGTTTGGCACAAAAAGTCTGTACATCGTTTGTACATTGCACGCAAAGTCTGTACACTCGTTGATGGCATGTCTGTACATTCACTTTCAATGTGCATACTTCTCCATATGCAAAATGTATTACATGCATTCAAAGTCTGTACACTCGTGGATGACATGTCCGTGCATTCATTCTCATTGTACATACTTTCTTATATGCACACTGCATTTTGTGCATCAAGTCTGTACAAGCTCAGTTCAAATATCAAACTTACTCGATGCATCCATTCTTTCCTTTCAGATTAACTCACACTGATAACAAGCCTGATCTGACAGGACTACTGCTCGAGGAGTTTAAGAAGGGCACGTGATCCAAGAATGGAGGAAGTGCCAGGATCGTGACACGTGTAGTGCAGCAGGCTAAAATGCTGCCACGTGTTCAAGGCGCTAGGGCGAGAATTGTGGAGGACACACGCCCACCTACCTGCTGCTGCTATAAAAAGAAGACTTCTCCTTCTGGAGAAGATGATCGTGAAAGAAGATCTGTGTGTGCTATTGAGAACAGAGAAAAAGAGAGAGTGCAGTAGAGAAGAAAAGAAACAATCCAGATAGAAGAGAAAAAGATAGTTGAGTGAGAGGAGTCTGAGAGATTTTCTCTGAATGATTGTTCATCAGTTTCTTTGTTCAGATACCAGAACTGAGATTGCTCATTGTGAGCTACATTCCATTTGAGATTTCTTGTTTTTCATTTGTTTCTATTTTATTTTCTGAAACCTTGTTTTCAAGATGTTAGTCAGCAGAGCTAAGCTGTATTGCTCAGCGGGCAGAGGAGGATTCCTCTGGACGGGTTAAGCTGTAGTCCCCAGCGGTTGGCAAAGCTGTAATGCCCAGCGGTCAAGCTGTTAGTCAGCGGTTGTAGGCAAGCTGTGAGGTCCAACAATTGAAGCTGTGTATCAGCGGTTGAAGCCACATTCTGGATTGGAGTGTGGGGTGGACGTAGATCTCGGGTTTGAGATCGAACCACCTTAAAAACTTCCTATCTATTGTGTGTTTGTCTTGTGAATTGTTGTCCATCTTGGTTATCTCTTTCATCCGATGTAGATGCATGCTTAGGATCACTTAAGCTCAGATCTTCTATAGTTGGCTTTCTGTGATCTCTTTGGCTTATCCCTCTATCGTCCTGCAGCAGCTTGTTTTATTTCCGCACTTGAGATTGCTACAGTCGGTTTTAATTGGGTGACTGATCTATTCACCCCCCTCTAGATCGTTCATAGACCCTCATCAGTTGGTATCAGAGCCTAACTCTTTTTCAGGGACTAACATCCTAAAGAGGAACGGCCATGAACGTTAAGGGAATGACAGCAGAAGGACATTCAACCTCCAAGCCTCCGTACTTCGACGGATCTAACTACGCCTACTGGAAGAACAAAATACAGGTCTTTCTGAGGGCAAAAGACTACGAGATCTGGAGGGTAGTGAGCAAGGGACCCTTCGAACTGCATGAGAATCAAGAGGTTTGGACGAGAGAGGAAATCAGAAAGTCTACTTTGAACTGGAGTGCCATCAACTCTATTTAGTGCGCACTTCATCCTACTGAATTCTCCAGAGTCTCATCGTGCAAAACCGCCAAGGAAATGTGGGACACACTGGAGGTTATCTACGAAGGGACATCACAGGTGAGAGAGACCAAGGCAAATATGCTGGTCTCTGAATATGAAGCATTCCGGATGAAACCTGGTGAGACTATGACTGAGATGTATGCTCGTCTGACGATCATAACTAACAGTCTGAGGAATTTGGGAAAGAATTATTCCGACTATGAGATTGTAAGGAAGATCTTGCAGTCTCTGACTCCTGTCTGGCACACAAAGGCGACAGTGATCGAGGAGTCAAGAGATCTTCAGACGATGAAAGTTGACGAGCTAATAGGTTCTCTAATGGCATATGAGATGAACCTTCCCAAAATTGATGAGCTCAAGAACAAGAAGAAACCAATTGCGCTGAAGGCTAGTTCCAGCAAAACAAGTAGATCCAGCCACAATGGATCATCAAGTGAGCAGACCAGCCTATCTGGGTCAGAAATCGATGGAGATCAACTTGCTATGTTGACAAGAGAGTTCAGGCGATTCTTGAGAAAAGAAGGCAGAAATTTCGGCCGAAGATAATTCAGCAGCTGGTGACACAACAGGTATAGGTCCAACCCAGCTAAGAAACCTGACACTAATGTTTGCTATCATTGCAGGAAGGCTGGGCATATGAAGGTAGATTGTCCAGAGCTCCAGAAGCTGAAAGAAAAGTCCAAGAAAAGAGCTCCCAAAGGAAAAGCAATGGTGAGCACATGGAGCGATGAGGACGAGGGCAGTTTGAGCAGTACATCAGAAAGTGAAGATGAAGAAAGGCCCATCTGCCTGATGGCCAGGAATGATGAAAAGGAAGAAGAAGACTCCGATGAGGTATCCTCTCACTTTGAGCACTATACAATTTCTGATTGGGAGGATGCCTACGGAGATTTGCTAGATAAAGTGGATGATATTAGAAAGGAGAACAAGCATTTAAAGAAGAAAGTAAAGTCACTTATGAATGATAAAACCATGTCTGATAAAATTGCCTGTTTGCAATCAGAAAATGATAGTTTAAATTTTTCATGTGGTGAGTCTGATGATTTGAAGCTTGCTTTAACAGATACTAGAAAGGAAAATGAATTGTTAAAGAATGTCATTGATGATTTGAAGCGGAGAGCTCAAATGTTTGAAAATGAATCAAAAATTTCAAATGAGAAATATGAAGCTGTTTTGTGTGTGAACTCTGAATTAAAGAAACCAGTTGAAAATTTAGAGAAAGAAAATGTTGACAAAAGGAAAATAATAGAAAATATGACCCAAGGCACAGACAATCTCAATGCTCTGTTAGGGTCAAAGGTAAATTTCAGAAAAGAAGGTCTTGGATTCAACTCAACTGCCACTAAAAGCCTTGCCATGAAAACCATATCATTTGTGACAGAGAAAAAGAAGGGACCTCTCATAAAAATGGTAAGTGAAAATTATGTTTCAAAAATTGTTAATTCGAAAATGTCCAATGCCAAGGACAAGGGTAAACAGAAGGTTGGTGAGCTTAGCAGATCTTGCCCTTCACCCAAATATAAGTCTCAGGTTCGGGGTCAGCCTCCAAGCAAGTCTAAACCCCAGGGCAAAGCCACCAAGTCTCCACCATCATCACATGTCCAGAAGAAGACCCAACATAAACCTGTACAGAAGTCTAGTGGGTCAACAGTGCAAGGGAGACATAATGCTGCATGGGGCCAGAAAAGCCATACTTACCAGCCCAAGGTTCACACCTATTATAATTATCCTCAGAAATAGGTGCAATCATTCTATAGGTCTAGATGGAATCAGGTCCAAGGGAGGTCTAGATATCAACCTTTTACCACTCATTGGCATAGACCTAAATTTGCTAGCTGGGTTTGTAGACACGCCAAAATTGACATTTTGTTGATCAAATCTCATGTTATTATGTAAACGCCCCAAGTGGACTTCAATATTCCTATAATATAAAGTTTTTCTCTTTTTGTGACTTTTTCTGCATTTTTCCTGCATTTTTGTGAATCACGACTTGACTAAGGGCGTTAATTTTAAAGTAACGACCTGTCATAAGGCGTTTTCAAAGAAAGGACGACCGTAGGTGAGGGCGTCAATTCCTGGTATTATCCGTTAATTTCTGGAATTATCTATTTTCAAAATAAAAGGCATTTTGTGAGTAACGCCTTTCCTCAGGGCGTTTTTTGAAGAAACGCCGTTACCGTAGGCGTGTTCCATTAATTTCCAAACAGAGGAAGTTTTCATTTCCAAAATTAAACCCAGGAAGAAACGGCCTTTCATAGGTCGTGTTTTAAGAAACGTCCCTATCGCAGGTCGTCAATTCGTAAATAGACGCCCTGTCTTAAGGCGTGTTTTACTCCAGAGTCCTTCTTTTTCCATCTTTCCCCCACAGTTCCCTGCTATCCTTGGACTCTTGCCCGATCTTAATCTTTCCTTGGATGCCTCATTACCCGTTCTTATCAATTCCCTTGTTTGATCACATCTGATTGAACATTATATAAAAGGCTCCTTGTCGAGCGTAAGAAGGGTTCGAAAAGTTGGAAAGGGTTGGAAAGGTTGTAGGGTGGTTGTTGATTATTATTATTGAGGTTGAACGCCTTGAAACCAGAAGGTCACGTCTGTGCACTTTATCCTACTACATCTTGGTGTTTTCTGCATCCGATCGGGCTTCATCCTGGTGTCCTCTGCATCCGTTCAACGTCTTCACAGTTTCCCTCAACTCTCGTCAGGGAGAGCAGGGTTATATTGTGCTTATTTTATTTGAGTTCCATCATCGTCATCATACTGTCAGTTTCTTATTGCATTAAGCATTATCATATCCCTTCCCTAGTTCTCTGCTAGGGGTTTATAAAACAAAAAAAAGAGGTGCGCATGTTGGTGTCTTTTCATCATTTTAGATTAGCTTTGGATTGATACTATTGCACTTTGGCTGATCCCCCTCTCTTTTGCTTGTTTTTCATTATCTTTTTTACAAGGTAATCAATCAAGAAAACCCACTTCATCGGCCGGCCGATTGGAGTTGGAGGAGGAAATCCACATTTATCCCGCATCCTACTCTTCACCAGGTACACGCGATCTCATTTTTTTTATTGAGGTAAACCCTCTGGCGATCACAACTCCCCTTTAGCACCTCGTGCTATATTCTTTACCACATCTTATACATGTTGTCATCATTGTTATTTATTTTTCACTCCCAAAAGTGAGGATTTTTAATCCGATCTACAAATTGGCGATCACGGTGGGACCTCCACTGTTTTCTTTATTGATTACCATCTCCATTGGCACCCTCGTGTGCCCTTTCCCTTTGACACCCTCATGTGTCCTTTCCCCTTAGGCACCCTCGCGTGCCCTTTCCCCTCGGTACCCTTTCCCTTGTGCCCCTCGGGCACCCTCCATTGTGCACCCTGCACACTCCCCGGATCAGTCAATTGCTGCTTAATAACGCCTTCAACAAGGGCATCTTTTGATTTAACGCCCCTCACAGGGACGCGTTTTGATTAATTAACGCCCCCATACAAGGCGTGTGTTTATTGCACCTGCTAGCCTTTTGTTGGTATTTTTCTCGTCTGCCATTTAACTCCCCTCTCAGGGACGCGTTTCGTTGAGTAACGCCCACCTCCAGGGCATCTTCTACCATAACTGCTGTCTGCTCCATGCTTATTATACTGTCTGTGGAATAACGCCCCTCTTCGAGGCGTGTCATTGCTTATCAACGCCTGTCATTAGGGCGTTTCTCTTTATCATAACTGCTGTTTGCTGCATCCTTATCATATTGCCTGTGAATTAACGCCGCTCTCTGAGGCGTTTCATTTATTATCAGCGCCTATCATCAGGGCGTTTTCTCTGAGTTTTAACGCCCTTTACCATAGGCGTCCTTTCTTTAGAATGCCTTAGCTCAAGGCGTGTTTTTCCTACCGTCTGTGAGCCCCCCACAGAATTTACGACAGCCACGCTGCCGTGTTTTAATTTGGTCACGCCCTTGATGAGGGCATTTTTCTGAATGAACTTTAATGTAACGCCCTTGATGAGGGCGTTTTTCATGTTTATCACGCCCCCGTCTTAGGCGTATTTTGGTGGCTGTTTTGCTATTTCTAAAACATATTTCTAATCACGCCTCGGTGTTGGGCGTTTCTTGTTGAGGTCACGCCCTGTGGCAGGGCGTTTTCCTTAGGGTGGTTAATTTTAGACCGTTAATGAATGAAGCAACGCCCTCTGGTTTGGGCGTCTCTTGTTGAATTAACGCCCTACTGGAGGGCGTGGGTTTCTTAATTTAACAGAAAATCAAATAACTAACGGCATGCGAAATAATTCATGAAAATATTTTTGGAAATTGTTTAATGAGCATGGAATTCATGAAAAATCATAAGTTTTAAGAAACGACATGCTTCAGGGCGTTTTTTATGGAGGTTAATTGATTTTCAGAAATTAAAAATAATTAACGCCCTGGGTCAGGGCGTTTCGTTTGTGAGTAACGCCCCCGTGGGAGGCGTGTCTTTTCTGAGTTGCAGGTTTCGTGCCCGAGGGCTATGGAAAATCAAGAAAAATATAAATAAAATAAAAAAATGGAATTGGGGAGGGGGAACTCACCTTCTTGTGTTTCTGGGGTTGTGGCCGAGGCAGTGGTCGTCTGGGCCGCCGGAGTTGGCCCCGGGGAACGACCGCCGCCATGGGCGGTGGTCCTTCTTCTTCTCCATCTTCCTCATCTTCCTCATCTTCTTCTTCTCCACCTTCTCCAACTTCTGCATCTTCTGTTGCTTCGCCCGCTGCTCCGTCGGCCTCGTCGCCGCCGGCCATCGCCGCCTCTTCTTCGAAGGCCACGACGGCGAGCTCCTCCACGGAGATTTCTTCCTCTTGGGCGTGGGAGGCGTTAAGATCAACCACATCAGGGGCGCTAACTCTTTGGCGTTTGGCCATGGCTAGGGTTTAGGTTGAGTGAGATTGAGTGAGATGGAGAGAGTGAGGGAAGAGAGCGAGAGAGAGGCTTTGGGGGCTTCGGTTAGGGTTTGCAGAGAAAAGGGTGAAATGAGAATGGAAGGAGGAAGGAGAAGGAGGCCCGATGGCTTTTGGGTTTCGAAAATAAGACACGCCCTTGCAAAAGGCGGGTATAATAGAATTCACGTCCATTCATTGGGCGTTTTCTGGAAGTTGACGATGATGATTAAGGCGTTAATTTATTTTGCATGGGGAACGATAACCATCGTCAGGCGCATTGAATGGGCGTTGATTGATGTGAGAGAACTCATTATTGCTGTTTGAAGTAACGCCTCTGGTAAAGGCGTGTTACACTTGAAACGTGACCAAGGAAAAGGCGTTATTTTTGATGAGTCAACGATTATTTTCTTTTGGGTTTGAATCTAGTCACGCCTTGCTTGAGGTCGTTATTTAAAGTTACGCCCACTTATGCAGGCGTCATTTGTTGACAAAGGGCCACTGGAAGCGCCTTTAGGTAAGGCGTGTATATTTGAATTCACGGCATTCTTGGAGGCGTTATTCACAACAGAAACACAGATTTTTGGATGATTTCGATCATAATCACAGTGGCAGTTGGCTCAATCAGAAAACAATCTTTATTATTATTTTGAAGAAGGAGCTACCATGACTAATGAGCCACTTTGGGCCTTAATTTTCTCAATGAAGTTACATAATTTTTCCACTGTTCCTTGTCCTCATCCAAGTCTTCTACAGGTTGATGAAGCTTGCTTAGCCTCCATAGAGCTTGAATGGTGATAACCTCCTCTCCATCTTCATTGCTGCCTAGGTCTCTTGATCTAATTGGAGGGAGATGAGAGATGTCTTCTAAGTGTTGCCTTGGGAGCCCAAGCTGAGGAAGGCACCGGTGTGCATTATATAAGACGAAGTCCGAAGCACCAATAAGACGAAGGTCCGTCCCGATGGAGAAGCGTGCACGAAGTTCCTGCATTTTGAATACACCCGGGGCACAAGTAAAAAGATTCTTTGGCATTACCTTTAAATGCTCCCTCCAATCCCCTCTCTTCTTGATTTGAGGAATCCGGTTGGTCACTCTATTGCTTATACCTAATGAGCCAGTTATATATGAGAGTGGGCTCTTTGAGAAAATTCTTGAGGGTTGTTGGGCTTCGTGGCATGAGTCGAATTTGAAGTGCAGATCAACCCAGCTTGAGAGTGCTAGCATGCACCCGTAGATGGGCCTTCCCATGGCCGCCGATGTAAGCCCGCTATAGAGATATGCTAGGATCGCCGGTCCAACTCTCTCTTCTTCCCATAAGCTCACCACTGTGCTCAATTGGGACTCCTCTAGAAAGTCCTCCGTGGATGGGAATAGGAGTGCTCCTGCCAAGCACACCACGAAGGCTTTGGTCACTCTTTCTATCTCCTCTTCATCTTTAGCTTGACCCGCTCTCTTGTACACCCACGAGGCGAGCTTCAAGAGGTTAACTCCTTTAGTGACCTTGATTTGGTTCACTATATTTGGGCTAGGTATTAACGAGGTTAGCAATTCATGGGAGGAGATGGGCCTTGGCATGATGGCCATCTTTTCTTCTTCTCCGTGTTTCATCCTTTTCAAGCCTAGGATCATCTCTACTTCTTCTAGCAAGATGGTGGCCTCAAATGTGGAAAATAAGAAAGTATGGGTGGAAGGATGCCAGGTTTCAATCAATGCTCCTATGGCAGCCCAATCTATGTGGACTTGATCATAATGTTTAGCATGGGTGATCAACCCTAAGAGATGCCACCTAGCTACATATACCCTCATATCTGAAGTGAACTTGGAGAGGATGAGGGGCAACCATTTGATTTGGACATATCTTCTAGCTCCCGGAAGATTTGGATAGTCCTGTGAAGAACAGAACACATGCAGTAAACAAGCATGAGCATATGCAACGTGAAAGGAGAATTCGGCAGAAGGAGCATCGCAAAGCAACGGGCAGAAGAGAAAGCTTACCTGTTTCAAAGCAATGCGGTTGCTTATGTGCCCTTGTATTTCAGAGATTCTAGGAGTAGAAATCCTAGGTTTCTTCAGCATTCTGTCCATCGCCGCCTGCAGTTGAGAACAGAAGCAAGAAGCAGAACGAAAGGCCTGCAGAGAAGAAAGAAGGAAACAGTTCGGCTGCAGAGGAAATTCTGATGATTTGGTTAAGAAAAACTGCTGTTTTATAAGGATTTGAAGAGTCCTAAAGAGTCCCGAAGATAGAAGTTTGATTGGGTTAAGGACTCTGTTCTTGATTTAGAAACGGAGGTTCGGGCTGAATTCACGCCTTGTGTAAGGGCGTGTCTTTTTTATTTGACGACCTTATCAGCGTCGTGTTTTATGTCACGCCCTTGATGAGGGCGTGTTTCTTCTAAGCTTTCGCTTTTGATTACGCCTTTGAGTAGGGCGTGTTCCAAATATTAACGACCTACGGTCAGGCGTCTTTCCTGCTATTAACGCCCTATTCTTAGGCGTGTTTTATTGGCTTGCGTTTTTCCTTTGCCCTCTCCATGCTTTTGATGAACTTAAGTGCTATTATTTGATGAAATTGTTTATGATTAAGCACTTATGATCATGTCATGTTCTAAATTGATAAATGAAGTCTAATAAGTTTCAAAGTGCAGAAGTTTGCAGGATTCGAGGCGTTTGGATCGCTCATGGGAGTAACATCTTGTCACCTTGTATCGTTTCTTGCAAGCATTGTTATTATATGATATCTACGATATTATAGTATATCAAGGACCTTGTGGTTCTGATGAACCTGAAATTTGAGTTCCCCTTCATCAAAAACGATGACGATTTCAGGAGAATCTTGATCACACGGATAGGCCGTTGAGTTGTTAAAGGTTTGGGACGATGGTTCCACTTTCTGAGTTGATGCGCGGACAAACGGGCTTCGGCTTAGTGTTAGCTCAGAAATATGGATTCTTGACCAGACCTAAACAGCTTAGCAATATTATCCTTGATTATTTTCTATTTTTAGTTTTTTTTAATCTTTTTCTTTTAACCCAGCATGCATCATGTAGGACCTTGAGTTTCATGCTGAAAATCTTTATATTATGGTGATAATGAAGTTCACTCGCTCTCGATTGAGTTGACATGAGATATTCCATTCCAAATCAAGTACTTCGTTCTATTTGAAGCCATTCAGGCTGATTCCTTGAAAGTATCCCTTTGTTGGATCTCTATCCCAATTCTCTTTACTTTTCTGCAAAATTTACCTTGGTTGCAGCACGTCCACATTGGCTGGTAATCGCTCTCCAATGGTCTTTCCCTGTCGTGCCCGCGCGCACACCCTTTATTTACTTAGTTTAATCTCCTTTTATCCAACAAATCGATTGTTTCCTTGGAACCACTCAGAGTTGTTTCACTCAGAATCTTGGAAAGATTTCAGATGCTTAGTGTCTGAGGCGTGTCACATCACACCTTGGCGTCTCCTTATCAGTTCGTTCCACTTTATTCCTTTCATTACACTTCATTCCATTTCCGTCTCACTCCCTTGCAAAGCAGACGCCAAGGCGGGGCAGCTGTAGACACGCCAAAATTGACGTTTTGTTGATCAAATCTCATGTTATTATGTAAACGCCCCAAGTGGACTTCAATATTCCTATAATATAAAGTTTTTCTCTTTTTGTGACTTTTTCTGCATTTTTCCTGCATTTTTGTGAATCACGACTTGACTAAGGGCGTTAATTTTAAAGTAACGACCTGTCATAAGGCGTTTTCAAAGAAAGGATGACCGTAGGTGAGGGCGTCAATTCCTGGTATTATCCGTTAATTTCTGGAATTATCTATTTTCAAAATAAAAGGCATTTTGTGAGTAACGCCTTTCCTCAGGGCATTTTTTGAAGAAACGCCGTTACCATAGGCGTGTTCCATTAATTTCCAAACAGAGGAAGTTTTCATTTCCAAAATTAAACCCAGGAAGAAACGGCCTTTCATAGGTCGTGTTTTAAGAAACGTCCCTATCGCAGGTCGTCAATTCGTAAATAGACGCCCTGTCTTAAGGCGTGTTTTACTCCAGAGTCCTTCTTTTTCCATCTTTCCCCCACAGTTCCCTGCTATCCTTGGACTCTTGCCCGATCTTAATCTTTCCTTGGATGCCTCATTACCCGTTCTTATCAATTCCCTTGTTTGATCACATCCGATTGAACATTATATAAAAGGCTCCTTGTCGAGCGTAAGAAGGGTTGGAAAAGTTGGAAAGGGTTGGAAAGGTTGCAGGGTGGTTGTTGATTATTATTATTGAGGTTGAACGCCTTGAAACCAGAAGGTCACGTCTGTGCACTTTATCCTACTGCATCTTGGTGTTTTCTGCATCCGATCGGGCTTCATCCTGGTGTCCTCTGCATCCGTTCAACGTCTTCACAGTTTCCCTCAACTCTCGTCAGGGAGAGCAGGGTTATATTGTGCTTATTTTATTTGAGTTCCATCATCGTCATCATACTGTCAGTTTCTTATTGCATTAAGCATTATCATATCCCTTCCCTAGTTCTCTGCTAGGGGTTTATAAAACAAAAAAAAGAGGTGCGCATGTTGGTGTCTTTTCATCATTTTAGATTAGCTTTGGATTGATACTATTGCACTTTGGCTGATCCCCCTCTCTTTTGCTTATTTTTCATTGTCTTTTTTACAAGGTAATCAATCAAGAAAACCCACTTCATCGGCCGGCCGATTGGAGTTGGAGGAGGAAATCCACATTTATCCCGCATCCTACTCTTCACCAGGTACACGCGATCTCATTTTTTTTATTGAGGTAAACCCTCTGGCGATCACAACTCCCCTTTAGCACCTCGTGCTATATTCTTTACCACATCTTATACATGTTGTCATCATTGTTATTTATTTTTCACTCCCAAAAGTGAGGATTTTTAATCCGATCTACAGGGTTGGTCAGTCTAGGAATACAGCTGGCCGCAATTATCTGAGGACCTATTGGCCTGGGCACTGGCACAACAACAATTATGCTGCTAATAAAGATGGAGCGAGAACTCAATATAAACCAAAGCACTAGAGGAAGAAGGTTCAATCAGTTGGTGCTGAGAGAAAGAAAGATGATGAATAGAATGTCATGAATTCCACTAAGCCAACCATGTTTAGACAAATGTGGATTCCTAAACAATTGATGTCTTGTTTCAATTGTTCTGTTTCTGCTTCGGATCCCAAACAGTTTTGGGTTCCAAAATTCTCCACCTGATTGTGATTGCAGGTATGCCTGGCAGCCAGAAGCAATATGTGGTATCTTGATAGTGGCTGCTCCAGGCATATGACAGTAGACAAGGCCAAATTTTACATGCTGACTGAGAAGAATGGAGGTCTTGTCACCTTTGGAGGAGATACAAAGGGTAAAATCATCGGGTTAGGTAAGGTAGGTAAGTGTACTACTTGTTGCATTGAAGAAGTACTGCTGGTTGATGGTCTTGCATATAACTTACTTAGTATCAGCCAGCTCTGTGATAAAGGACACAAGGTAGTATTTGATTCTCATTATTGCAAAATCTTTGAACCTGATTCCGATGTAGTTAAATTCTCAGGAAAAAGGGTGAATAACATTTATCTGGTAGATTTAGATGATTTAGCTCATTCTAATCTTTGCCTCACTGCAAATAAAGTTGATTTAGCATTCTTGTGGCATCGTAGATTAGGCCATGCCAGCTATACTGTTCTGCACAAATTGAATAAACATAGCATGGTTAGAGGACTCCCTGAAATTTCTTTCAAGAAGGAAAATAAGGTGTGCGGTGCTTGTACATAGTTCAAGCAAACTAGAAAGTCATTTAAATCAAGAACTGAAAACATGTCCCTTAAACCTTATGAGCTGATACATATGGATTTATTTAGACCCACACGTTCAGTCAGCTTGTCAGGGAAGAGATATGGATATGTCCTAGTCGATGACTTCTCTAGGTTTACTTGGGTCTTTTTCCTTACACATAGTCGATGCACCCAATGTGTTAACTGCATGATAGGTCGAATCATTGCATAGTTTAGAAATGCATATTGTTGTTAGGGGGAGGTTTGCATTATCAGAACTAAGTTCAACCCCTTCACAGAATGGATAACAGTCTAGTGATTGGTTCATTATCGTGAGCTGAAATTATTACAACCCTTTTGTTATAAGAATCACATGTGCTTACTGATTGAAACTAAGGTTTAACTTTAATAGACTGTAAAGTTTAAAAGACTGTCTTCTGAAAATAAGATGATAGAAAGCATTTATAGCTCTTAACCTCTATCTCATGATTATGATAGATCAAGTCCTCACAGTACCTGAACATGACAGATTTAGTGTTGGTTACGGTTTGAAAACCTAGAATCATGTATTGTTCTTAAACAAGTCTCTCCAAAAATCACAAGGGCAGCTAAATTTAAGATCATCAAAGAAAAAGAAGTGAACAAAGTGGCAGAGCAATGACTGAGTTTCACTGAGAAACTGAGGTCTCCATCAAAGAAATGGAGAGTACCTTAAGTCATGAAGTGACTCAGGTTATCTCTGTTCATTTGGTCGATTCTACAAGAGAGATTTCACTGAGTAACTAGGGGTATTGGCCTCTGATCAAGGTATACCCTTAACGTCAAAGGTGCAAATTATTCCTGTAGCTTTGATCAGAAATAGATATAGTAGTTTGTGCTTAGTAACTGGGGGTATCAGCCTCTGATCAAGGTATACACCTAATGTCAACGGCATAAATGATACTTGTCTGTTCAATAAGTTCATGTTTCAAAAGCATGTGAATGAAATTGCTGTAACCCATAGAAAACAAATATCATTGAGTGTCAATTGTTTAATCTCAATACAAGTTCAGGTGACTTTCCTTGCCTTTCACTTTCTCTGAAGTAACTAGGGTATTGTCTTGACCTAGACTATTATGGTCATGTGACTTAAGTTCATTGCTATAACTGAAGCATATGATCCTATCTCAGAAAGCCAGTTCTTTCTCCTCACCTTCTATCACTGTTAAACCTAATTGACATCAAGAAAGCCATTGCTCGATTCATATATTTTAAGGATTGCGTCATAATGTGCTCACATTCTGAACTGCCACATGGAACGTTGTTCCTATCTTTCCTCCTTATTTGCTGATGGCAAAGGGGGAGAATGTGCAGGGGGAGATGGGAGATGGGATAGGAGTCTCATTTAGTGCATACGTCTATTAGTGCATAAGTCTGTACGTCTATTAGTGCATAAGTCTGTCCATGCATGAATTGATCTTATGGCATCTATTCATTGTGTTGCCATCATCAAAAAGGGGGAGATTATTATGCCCCCTGTGCCTTGATGATGTTATATAGTTTTGATGATAGCAACCACTAATGAATCATGTAAGATTAGAATTAGTAAATGTTCTGCATGCTTCATCGTTCTTCATACTTCAGCATGTATACTTCATGCATGAAGAGGAAAGGGGGTGTGCGTTAACACAGTATGGGCATTGCGTTGACGCAGCTATACGGTGCATTGTCTGTTCTCTACATCAGGTCTATTCTAGCTCGTGCATAGCTTGCATTGGTGCATTAATTATAGTTGCACGCCACATAGTCAGTGCATTGACCATCTCTTGCATATCACTTATCGATGCGTGTTTGCATGTGTTAGCCATAGTCAGTGCACTCGTTTGTTTCATGCATACACTAAGTCTACACTCAGTTGGTTTGATGACTGAGCAAGTCTATACATCCATTAGCTGATGACTGAGCAAGTCTATACATTGGTTAGCTCAGCTCATGGCTTAGTCAGTGCATCCGTGTTCATTGTGCATTTGTGCAATCTTTCAAAACAAAGTCTATACACTCTTTACCATGCATTCAAAGTCTATACATTCTGCCGCATACATACCTAAGGTAGTGTCATGCACTCAAAGTCCACACATGCACACGCATAGTTTGTGCATCATGCATTCATGCTTAAACTCTAGGCATAGCAAGTCTGCACATTATTTGTACATTGCACGCAGAGTCTACACACTCGTTGATGGCATGTCCGTGCATTCACTTTCAATGTGCACACTTTACTATATGCATACTGCATTGAATTGTCTCGCACATACACTAAGTCTGCACACGACTGCCTTGATGTCTTAGCAAATCTATACATGATGCATTCAGGCTTAAGCGTTAGGCACAGAAAGTCTGTACATCGTTTGTATATTGCACGCAAAGTCTGTACACTCGTTGATGGCATGTCTGTACATTCACTTTCAATGTGCATACTCCTCCATATGCAAAATGTATTACATGCATTCAAAGCCTGTACACTCGTGGATGACATGTCCGTGCATTCATTCTCATTGTACATACTTTCTTATATGCACACTGCATTTTATGCATCAAGTCTGTACAAGCTCAGTTCAAATATCAAACTTACTCGATGCATCCATTCTTTCCTTTCAGATTAAGTCACATTGATAACAAGCCTGATCTGATAGGACTGCTGCTCGAGGAGCTTAAGAAGGGCACGTGATCCTAGAATGGAGGATGTGCCAGGATCGTGACACGTGTAGTGCAGCAGGCTGAAATGATGCCACATGTTCAAGGCGCTAGGGCGGGAATTGTGGAGGACACACGCCCACCTACCTGCTGCTGCTATAAAAAGAAGACTTCTCCTTCTGGAGAAGATGATCATGTAAGAAGATCTGTGTGTGCTATTGAGAACAGAAGAAAAAGAGAGAGTGCAGCAGAGAAGAAAAGAAACGATCCAGAGAGAAGAGAAAAAGATAGTTGAGTGAGAGGAGTCTGAGAGATTTTCTCTGAATGATTGTTCATCAGTTTCTTGGTTCAGATACCAGAACTGAGATTGCTCATTGTGAGCTACATTCCATTTGAGATTTCTTATTTTTCGTTTGTTTCTATTTTGTTTTCTGAAACCTTATTTTCAAGCTGTTAGTCAGCAGAGCTAAGCTGTATTGCTCAGCGGGCAGAGGAGGATTCCTCTGGACGGGTTAAGCTGTAGTCCCCAGCGGTTGGCAAAGCTGTAATGCCCAGCGGTCAAGCTGTTAGTCAGCAGTTGTAGGCAAGCTGTGAGGCCCAGCAATTGAAGCTGTGTATCAGCGGTTGAAGCCACATTCCGGATCGGAGTGTGGGGTGGACGTAGATCTCGGGTTTGAGATCGAACCACCTTAAAAACTTCCTGTCTATTGTGTGTTTGTCTTGCGAATTGTTGTCCATCTTGGTTATCTCTTTCATCCGCTGTAGATGCATGCTTAGGATCGCTTAAGCTCAGATCTGCTACAGTTGGCTTTCTGTGATCTCTTTGGCTTATCCATTTGTCGTCCTGCAGTAGCTTGTTTTATTTCCGCACTTGAGATTGCTGCAGTCGGATTTAATTGGGTGACTGATCTATTCACCCCCCTCTAGATCGTTCATAGACCCTCATCACTCTTCTGATGCACATGAGAGCTAGAAGCAGTTTGGCAGCAAGCATATGCTCTTGTCGATGGCTCGGCTAATAAGGTTAGCCTCAAAGTCAATTTTATGCATCTCGGGGTGATCTGGAGTTGACTTGGAGCTGAGGCATAGTCGATGAAGATTGGCCTTCTCCTCGTCAACAGATAAGAGATCATCATCATCTTCCTCTGAGAGACAGCCGTTGCTTTTGCTTTTCATCACCGGGTATGGACTGTGTCCCCCGAAATAAAGCGCGGCATCGGCAAGATTGCACTCTACTGGAGTGAATGGCGACAGGTCTGCAAAGACCGTATGTTGTTCTCCATTCTTTGCATATTTGATGCATTGGTGAAGGGTTGATGGGACGACCCGATTTTCATGTAACTAGGGCCTGCCCAATAGTACCTTGTAGGAGGTGTTGGCGTCGATGATGTAGAAAGTCACCTTGGAGGCAAAATCATCGAGCACCAGATCCACATCTACTCGACCGAGGACGTCCTCGATATCTTGGTTGAAACTAGAGATCTTGACCGCTTGAACCTTCTAGAGGTACGGGGTCAAATACAGGTCTTGAAGGTTTTTAGTGGAGAAATTTCATTGGAAATTTCTCATGAATCTTTTTTCTATGTTCTCTCTCCTCAGCCTGTCACTCTCCTCCCGTTCCCGCCCTCTCCCACCCTCTCCCCCCTCGCGGAGGTGAGCTCCCGTTTGTGCACCTTCTCCTCCTCCGGCGATGGCCAGCAGGGGGGGCCCTGTGCCTCCCCCTTCCCCTTCTGCTTCCTCCCTTTCCTCCGCCGCAGGTAGCTCCACTGCTCTCCCCTCCGCTACCATTGTTCTTGGCTTCGACTGTACGGCCGGGAGCGGTCATCCTTATGCAACTCCTACTAGTGGTGCTGCCCTATCTGAGGGCCCCTCCGGTGTGCCTCCGTCGTCCTCTGTGGCCCTCTCCGGTGGTGACCTTGACGCCTTGGTCGGTTCTCTCCCAACCGCTGGTCGACACGTTTTGTCCCACTCATACACCCCATCGACCGCTTCCGGTCCTGGGTCACTTCTCTATCCCCGTATCTTTGGCCTTCCGCCGGTGTCCTACCATTGCCACTCCCTCCCATTGGCCAAGCTACTGCCTCCGCATCTCCTTCGCACCATGTTGCTCCTGCTCCTTCTTCGGCGATGGTGGGTGTTGCTGCTCTGCCAGACTCCTCTCTAGCCTTGCCGCTAGCTTCACCCTCCCGTGGGCTTCTCGTCACTTCTCCGCCAGGTTCGCTCGCTGGCCTAGCCACTGCTGCCGTCCCTGCGGGTGGCCTTCCTCCCTCTACGGCGGCCGGTGGCGCAGGCTCATTCGCTTCTCCTTCCACATGTGCTATCATGGCCTCGCCCCACTGTGGGGAAGGTCCTCCCCCTCCATCCTCGTCTAGAGCTATTCATCCTCTTGCCGCGGTCTCTCCTTTGCCTGGGGCCCCTCCGATGCTGACTGGCATCATTACCAGTGGTGGTCCCGCCTCAATTTTCCCTATTCTCACTGTGGAGCCATCTATTGTGCCTCCTTCATTCCCCTCCCTACTGCATCGCCCTGCCGCTGTGCCTAGCCTGTTGCCTCTTCCTGCTGGTGCCCTCCCCAAGGCTAAGCCATCGTCTCCTTGGGCTAGCAGCTCTTGCATGGTTGCGGCTGGTGGTCGTGCCAGCCTCTCTTCTGCAGTGGATGCTCCTCCCCCTGCGATGGTGGCGGGGCCTTCATTCACCCAAGTGGTGTTGCAGTCTTTAGCGCCTCCAGATCTCCCCCTGCTTGTGCACGTGCCTGCCTTCACTGACTCAGGGGAGCCGGCGGTCTTCTTCATGCCTGAAGAGATCCGTGTATCCTGTCATCCGCAGGCCCTTGTCGTCATTGCCAGAACCCCCCGGGGCTGGCCACCCTTCTCGGAGATCAGGGCTCACCTTGCCCAGTGATTTTGATTCCAGCAGGACTTCATAATTAGTGCCCTGGATTCTCATCACCTGATGTTGCGGTTCCACACCAGAGACGATTATCTTCAGGTCTTGCTAAAGGAAATGTTTTTTGTCAAAGGTAGACCTTTCCAGTTCTTCAAATGGATGATGGGGTTCTCTTCTGAGGAGGACTCTCCGCTCGTCCCAGTCTGGATTGAAATGCACTCGCTTCCGGCCAATTTCAACAACGAGCCCATGCTCCTGTCTTTGGCTGGGACCATTGGGGAGGTGTTAAAGGTTGATCAGAATTCCCTATGGCTCACCCGCTCGTCTGCTGCTCGGGTTTGCGTCCAGATGGATGTCTCTAAGAAACTCCCCCAGTGCATATGGATTGGTGCTGGTGGGGTTGGAGGCTTTTGGCTGCCTCTGGTCTTCCCCCACCCCCCGTCCTTCTGCTCTTCTTGCAAGAGACTTGGGCTGATGGGCACATCAGCGACAACCAGCTCACTTTGTGTTTGCATTTATGTCCTTTTGTATTTGTATGTACGCCCTTGTGATATATGCGTACACAATAGTAGGTCTTAGTGGGTTTATTTGCAAAAGGCCATTGGGTTTCTTTGCAAATATGCTTGTAGGCCCTGCAGGGGCCCCCTCCCTCCTCCTTGTTGCTCCACATGGACTCTTGGATCCAAGGTGGCTGGTCCATGGTCCAAATTTGGACTTGGACCATGAATCAAATAAAGAAGACAATTCCAAATTGTCCTCTTTAAGGGGGGGGGGGGGCGGACCTATTAGTTTATTTGGGTTAATGTGGTGTTCACACCACATCTCAACCCTCCATTCTTCAACCCTTGATCCAAGGGCTCATATTAGATTAGAACCCTTTCATATAAATACTTGTATTTTCTTATGGAAAGAATTAATAAAGAAGAAATTAGCATTTTGCCTCCTTGAAGCTTGTGCCCCTCTCCCCTCTCTCCCTGGTGTTCTTCCACCTCCAGCCCAGTTATAGAGTGAGATCCCTCCCCTCTTGATCCCCTCCAACTTCTGAAGCAACTCCGGTGATCGCCGCCGCCATCGTCTCGCCGCCGACGCGTCGTCGCCAACGGTTTCGGTGTTCTGTCCACCCAGGACAGACCCTTCTTCCCCGAATTCCTGCTATCACTCCCTTCGTCTTCTGAAGCTCAAAATTTCAGGGTTGGTTCCCCTCTAGAACCCTTATCCCCACAAAAAAAATCACGTCAAAATTCATCCTTTAGCTATTTTTTGATTTTCGTCCAAGTCCAAGTTCCAGATCTGTCCTGGTTCTGTTTACTGTTCATCAGCTCTGAGTTTACCCCATTCGAACCATCTTTTTATTTTTTTTGGGTCGCCCAAATTTATTGGGAGTTCTGTCCACATATATCTACCACCAGGAATTTTCTTAATTTTTGATAAGGTCTCTAGGTATTTTTCAAATTTCGTCCAAGTTCCCAAGAACAGTCTACCCACAGTTTCCCAGATCCGACCCAGGTCTAGTAAAGAAATCCCAGAAAATCCATTTCTTATCCAATCAAAAAACCAAAAAATAGTCCCAGATTCCTCTCTCAGAGACCTTCAACTTTTATGAAGAAATCATTTCCAGATTCGGAGGTCTTCTCCCCGATCAACGTCGATCTTCAGAGAAGTCAGAACCTGCCCCTGCAGTTCTGGCCAGATTCCAGCAAGATTGTAAATTCAACAATCAGAAATACAGATCCGATTATTTTTTCTGAAGACCCCTACATCGAAGTATTTTGAGTCCTCTTTCCAACGGCTCTAATTTCGTCGCGTTCCGACGACGGGGCTGATCGCAGCAGCAGTTTCCTCCAAGTCGCGTGCCTGCAAACAGAAGTTCAGGTTTGTGGCCGAGTTCCCCGCGAGCGTCGTCCGAGGGCCGCCCGGCGTCCGGTGGTCGTTCCAGCAGCTCGCCATCCCAGGGGAACGCTTTCCAGGTGTCTCCACAGTAGAGGAGTCATCAGGCCCCACACGACCCCTCCGGTCAATACGTGGGCCCCCACTAGCACGAGTACGCGTGAAGCCGAAGCATTGCCCGAAACCGCCCGTCAACCCGAACTTGGTCCTCCCGGGCCCACTTGTGTCGCCCTTTACCTCCCTGCGTGGAGTGGGCTTAATTGCATTGCTGTAAATATAATGTACTAAGTTCCCGGGAGTACGAACTTCGGCCGGGTGCCGTCTTCGCCACGCCGAGAGCGTGGAGGTATCGCCTTCACCCTTACACTTGGCATTAGCTTAATTCTTTATATGCTTTATATGCCGCTGCTAGAGAGCATGTGTAGGGATACCTAGCTCGCCTTCCATTTATAATATCACTGCTGCGAGAGAGAGCGAAGCCGTCCCGTGACCCGATCCGGGGGCAAAAGAGAGCCGACCACCCTAGCTCATTGCCGGTTTCTCAACCGCGCACATCCGACGCTTCCCTCGTTAAGGGACGATCGCGAGCTTGTCGTGTCCGTGGTCCCGTCCCGCATCAATTTGGTATCAGAGCGAGTTTGAGTCTAGGGTGTCAAAAAGAAAAAAAAAAGAGTGTCATTTACGTCTGGTCATTAGTCGGTCTAAGTCGAGTCTAGGATCATCATATTTTCAAAACAACAAAAAGAGTCGTTTTTGGGTCGCATACATCCCTTTACTCGGTATATAAAAAGGTGTTGTCCGACCGTTAGGTTACGCCTATCGGGAAGGCCGCACACTTGTGCGAGTGACCTTCGGGTCGATTGTCTCCGCCGCGTACCGAGTTTTGGTTAAGTCTAGGTGCATCATTTTGCATTAGTGTGTTTTGCGTTAGTCGGTGTCTTCTAGTCGGTGTGTTTGCATGCCCACTCGTCGGGGTACTCAGTACTCACCCCCACCCCCACCTATGGCCAACCCACGGGATACCTCGGGAGACTTCCACTCCCTACAAGAGGCGATGATGGCCATTATGGCTAGGTTGGACCAATCCGATGCCAACTTTCGGACCTTCTCCGAGAATATGGATGGTCGCCTTAGGGCCATGGAGGGACGCATGGAGAACTCCGATAGGTCGGTCCAAGACCTCGTTGGGCGGTTAGATAGGATGTCACACGGGGACCCTCCTGGGGCAGCCCAAGGTCCACCCGCACCTCCTCCCGCGGGGCCCCAAGTCCAACCCGCTCCCATGGCCCAAGTCCAGGCCGCTCCCGCGGCTCAAAACCAGCCACCACTGGTTCCTCCACCCGCCCCTCCTCGGGTTCCCCAACTACCACACCGTGACCTTGGTCTCGAGGACTATGGGTCCGACAATGCCTACGAGGGGTATGGTCAACGCCGTCGTGGTTTTCAGCCACAACGAGATGAGGATGATGATCGGGTCCTTAAGACCGTGCGAGCGGATCCTCCCGCTTTTTACGGGTCTTTGGATCCGAAAGTCTACCTAGATTGGGAGTTTGGCATGGACCGTTATTTTGAATGGTATTATATGTCGGAGCGTCGAAGGGTCCGATTTGCCACCATGAAACTCATGGGGCAGGCACAAACCTATTGGAAGAATGTGGAGAGCCTGCTACTTCAGCGGCTAGAACCCCCGATTGACACATGGGCCGAGATGAAGAATAAACTTCGGCAAAAGTACCTTCCTCCCACATACCGCCAGCGACTCATCGATAGATGGCAAAGTCTTAGCCAGGGAAACCGGTCCGTCTCCGAATACATCGTGGAGTTTGATGAGTACTTTCTACGATGTGGTGTCACGGAGGAGAGTACCATGCCCGTGTCCCGCTTTCGACGTGGTTTGCGGCCACACTACCAGTATGAGCTTTTCCGCCGCAATGCCAAGACGTTGGAAGAGGCATACCAGGTTGCTCTCGAGATGGAGCAATTTGAGGGAGAGTTCGAGTCTAGCCATCAGTTGGGCCCCACCCCTCTCCGTAGTACCGAGCTCCGTCACTCTATAGGCCCACATCAGCGGCCTCCCATGGCTCGACCTCAGGAGCCCACCCGTCAGGAGCACTTTGCTCCATGGCCTCGCCCTCCTCCACCCCGGGATCTATTTCCATCCCAACCACCGGCACCCTTTGCCCGTCCCCCAGCTCCTATAGCCCGTCCTCTGGCACCGGCACCCCCTCCACTCTTGTCCAAGGCACCTACACCTCCCCCATTGTTGCCTACACCCCCTACCCGGCGGGATGATAAGGGTAAGGTCCCTCTTATCGGGGAGAGTAGTCGATCGCGAATACAATGTTTCCACTGTCACGGGTACGGCCACATTGCTAGTGAGTGTCCCGCTCGCACCACCCTAGCCTTAGGTGTTGGAGGATCCGCACCTCCCGAGCTTGAGCATGTCGATTACGAGGCCGACGAGGCACTGGCCGATGAATACTATGCCATGGGGGAAGAGCTGGGCGACCCTTCTGCCGCCCAGGATGTCGCCACCTAGTGGGTTTGATGCTACCACCTTAGTCTAGAGTCGTGCATGAGTCAGTGTGCTTTCTTTGTGTGGTTTGTTTGTGTGGTGATTTTGAGTCGATTGTTTGCATGGTTTGCATTCGTGTGTCAGTGCATGGTGAGTCTGCATGTGTCTTGTGCAAGCTCGTGTCGTTCCCGAATGAGTGTGAAGCGAGTCGATTCACTTGACGAGTATGGGATCGGTTTACTTCTATACCCGGATCAGTCACCTATAGGGACTCAGCAGTGATTCCTAGTGAGTCTTTGAGCTGTTTCCTTCCGTTGAGAGTGCCCCTTCGGAGTGACCACCTTTGGCCATAGCAGTGCGCATATCGA
The DNA here is from genome assembly GCA_022559845.1 of Amorphophallus konjac. Classification (NCBI taxonomy): domain Eukaryota; kingdom Viridiplantae; phylum Streptophyta; class Magnoliopsida; order Alismatales; family Araceae; genus Amorphophallus; species Amorphophallus konjac. The sequence continues at coordinate 235,631,328 of CM040120.1, read as the reverse complement.
GTATATGTGGAATGAGCAGGTGCCGATCACTTGGAGTGGAGCATACCCGCGCTACTTGGCACGGTGACGGATCCGCCGGAGACCTGAGCAGCCGCACCCTTTACTCGACGGGGTTGAGTTCCTCCCACCCGGGGAGAATTGATGGGGACATCAGCGACAACCAGCTCACTTTGTGTTTGCATTTATGTCCTTTTGTATTTGTATGTACGCCCTTGTGATATATGCGTACACAATAGTAGGTCTTAGTGGGTTTATTTGCAAAAGGCCATTGGGTTTCTTTGCAAATATGCTTGTAGGCCCTGCAGGGGCCCCCTCCCTCCTCCTTGTTGCTCCACATGGACTCTTGGATCCAAGGTGGCTGGTCCATGGTCCAAATTTGGACTTGGACCATGAATTAAATAAAGAAGACAATTCCAAATTGTCCTCTTTAAGGGGGGGGGGGGGGCGGACCTATTAGTTTATTTGGGTTAATGTGGTGTTCACACCACATCTCAACCCTCCATTCTTCAACCCTTGATCCAAGGGCTCATATTAGATTAGAACCCTTTCATATAAATACTTGTATTTTCTTATGGAAAGAATTAATAAAGAAGAAATTAGCATTTTGCCTCCTTGAAGCTTGTGCCCCTCTCCCCTCTCTCCCTGGTGTTCTTCCACCTCCAGCCCAGTTATAGAGTGAGATCCCTCCCCTCTTGATCCCCTCCAACTTCTGAAGCAACTCCGGTGATCGCCGCCGCCATCGTCTCGCCGCCGACGCGTCGTCGCCAACGGTTTCGGTGTTCTGTCCACCCAGGACAGACCCTTCTTCCCCGAATTCCTGCTGTCACTCCCTTCGTCTTCTGAAGCTCAAAATTTCAGGGTTGGTTCCCCTCTAGAACCCTTATCCCCACAAAAAAAATCACGTCAAAATTCATCCTTTAGCTATTTTTTGATTTTCGTCCAAGTCCAAGTTCCAGATCTGTCCTGGTTCTGTTTACTGTTCATCAGCTCTGAGTTTACCCCATTCGAACCATCTTTTTATTTTTTTTGGGTCGCCCAAATTTATTGGGAGTTCTGTCCACATATATCTACCACCAGGAAGTTTCTTAATTTTTGATAAGGTCTCTAGGTATTTTTCAAATTTCGTCCAAGTTCCCAAGAACAGTCTACCCACAGTTTCCCAGATCCGACCCAGGTCTAGTAAAGAAATCCCAGAAAATCCATTTCTTATCCAATCAAAAAACCAAAAATAGTCCCAGATTCCTCTCTCAGAGACCTTCAACTTTTATGAAGAAATCATTTCCAGATTCGGAGGTCTTCTCCCCGGTCAACGTCGATCTTCAGAGAAGTCAGAACCTGCCCCTGCAGTTCTGGCCAGATTCCAGCAAGATTGTAAATTCAACAATCAGAAATACAGATCTGATTATTTTTTCTGAAGATCCCTACGTCGAAGTATTTTGAGTCCTCTTTCCAACGGCTCTAATTTCGTCGCGTTCCGACGACGGGGCTGATCGCAGCAGCAGTTTCCTCCAAGTCGCGCGCCTGCAAACAGAAGTTCAGGTTTGTGGCCGAGTTCCCCGCGAGCGTCGTCCGAGGGCCGCCCGGCGTCCGGTGGTCGTTCCAGCAGCTCGCCATCCCAGGGGAACGCTTTCCAGGTGTCTCCACAGTAGAGGAGTCATCAGGCCCCACACGACCCCTCCGGTCAATACGTGGGCCCCCACTAGCACGAGTACGCGTGAAGCCGAAGCATTGCCCGAAACCGCCCGTCAACCCGAACTTGGTCCTCCCGGGCCCACTTGTGTCGCCCTTTACCTCCCTGCGTGGAGTGGGCTTAATTGCATTGCTGTAAATATAATGTACTAAGTTCCCGGGAGTACGAACTTCGGCCGGGTGCCGTCTTCGCCACGCCGAGAGCGTGGAGGTATCGCCTTCACCCTTACACTTGGCATTAGCTTAATTCTTTATATGCTTTATATGCCGCTGCTAGAGAGCATGTGTAGGGATACCTAGCTCGCCTTCCATTTATAATATCACTGCTGCGAGAGAGAGCGAAGCCGTCCCGTGACCCGATCCGGGGGCAAAAGAGAGCCGACCACCCTAGCTCATTGCCGATTTCTCAACCGCGCACATCCGACGCTTCCCTCGTTAAGGGACGATCGCGAGCTTGTCGTGTCCGTGGTCCCGTCCCGCATCATGGGCACTCCCCTGCTAACTACAAAAAGCTCCTTGTTGGTGGCCCATCATCGCTTCCTCGCCCCAGCCCTACTCTAGAAGCGCCCCCTCCACAGCCTTGTCTCCCTCCCGCATTGTCTGTGGAGCCTTCCACGTCTGCCGCTTTGGTTGGTGTCGACACTCCTCCTCTTGGGGAGCTTGACACGCGACCTCCTGCCCTCACTAGTGGCACTGTTGTTTTTGTGTCTATTACCGTTGGAGTTTCTTCACACCTTGATCCTCCCGCTGCACCGCCTGCTTTTGAGCCTTCTACAGCTGGTCTCTATGCCAATGACACCTAGGTCCCCTTGAAGCCTCCCCAGGATGTCGCTACTTGCTTCCCCCATCAGGGTGTCAACATCACCCCCCCTGGTGCTGACCAGTGCCCCACGGTCTTTGCTGTTGGCCTCTCTTCACCTGGCTCTTTACTTGTAGATGTTGTTCTTGCCCCTCAACCAGTAGGTCCTCCCCAGCATGTGCCTACTATTGCCACTATGATTCCTTAGGCTCCCTCCCATGTGCCTCCCACGGTGGGGACCTCGTCTTCTCCTCCTGGCTGTGGCACCGTCGCTCCCTCCTTAGGTGTCGACCCTTCCACCTCCAACGTGGCCGGTGGTCTTGCTCAGCCTTGTCCTCCTCTATAAGTTGGTGCACGAGCTCCACTGGCCGACGTGGCCCCTGCTACAGTGCCTAAACCCGTGGACCCCCTTACCGAAGGCTTAGTGCATGGCCTTCCTGCTCGGCATCTTCCCGCTGGAGGTTCTGCATCCAGGGGTGTCGACCCCCTCTCCACCATTCTCTGCCAACCTGCTTCAGGCGCCCAGGGTGTTGACCCCCTTTCTGCCGTTATCTGCCAACCTACTACTGGCACTGTTGTCGTTGCCATCAGTGCCAGGCCGACCACCCCTCCCCAGCAAGCCTCTTTGCTTCCTGCCATTTCTTGTGAGGCCCCCCTAATTCCTACTACTGTTGTGGGTGTGGGGACGTCTGCAATACCTTCTGTTGACCGCTCCGCACCTCGATCTGAAGCTACAGGTGCTGCTCTCGCCATCCTTGGGGCTGCCCCCCCCTCCCTGAGGTTCGAGCCGTCGTTTAATGCTGGCTGCTGTGTCGACACTACCTCCCTTGGTGTCGACCTGCGCCCCTTGGTCTATGTGGCCTCTCCTCCGGCTGTGGATACTCATCCTCCCATGTATCTGGACCCTGGCTTGGCCTCTCCGGCCAAGGTGCCCAACTCTAATATTTCATTGCATGTGGTGCTCTCTGACAAGCTTGGTCCCCTTTGCCAGGATGGGGAGCCCGGGTACGTCTCTGCTAGTGAGCCGTTGATGGTGCATAGTAGACATGTTGCCTCTAGTGCGAAAGCTGCCGTCGCCCTAACAGCAGCGGTTCATTCAGCCCGCTTGGCCGCCCTATGCGCTATGAGGGATGATGTCAATGCCCTTCCTGCCTTTACTGGGCGTGGATCTTGGCCCTCTGCTGCCGCTACCACCTCGGCTACGTCCCTCCCGGCGCTAAAGCCCAACGATGTCATCCTAGCCCTGAATGCTGAGCCCCGGGAAAAGGTTGCTCCCCCCCTCATGCTTCCTCCCTGGCTGAGGGTTGCTTTGCTCGTGATGTGTCCACCCACCCTTCCATGATTGCTTCGTCGGTCTCTCCCCGACAGTCCCTAGTGCATGCACTGCTTCCGGTGATGTGACACAACCTCGGACTTAAGCAAGCAATCACAAATAGCATTCAAATGGGCCTTATTGGGCCACCGCTCTCCCGTCGCACTCTATACCCGGAGTGACTTGGCGATGCCAAGTGTGAAGTATGGGAATGGGCCCTTGCTGGTAGAGGGCCAGCAAGGCTAAGGTTTGACTCCCAAAGGTTGGATGCCCAACTCAATTGGGGCCGACAAAGTGCGCAAAGGCACCGGTTCACACTACCCCACGGCGGTCACTCTAAGTCATGGACTTGAGGACCGGGAGCTCCCTCACAAATTCAGCGGCGCATGAAGCAAATATTGAAAGAGCAACACTATTGAGCAAGGATGAGACACTTACTCGACCGGTTTGAAGAAACCGGTCCCGGTCGGAGACGAGGGCGAGCGGGGAGGCGGTGGTTCCCCACACGCCGCGGCGGTGTCGCTTGACCTGCCCAAAGAAGTACAAGACTACACCTCACGCAGGAGGGGGATCTTGGGGTGGGGGTTAAAGTGTTACAACCAAAACTACCACCACGCAGGGTGGGGCCTTCAGCCGGCCAAGCGGGGAGGGGAGAAAAGCTCTCAATCACTAAGTGGTGTCCGGCGCGATATGAGCCTTGTTCTGGCCTGCAGGACAGGGTGATGATGTTGTGGTCGCCACGGACTCGTCCGGACTCCAAATTGAGCGAGACCACCTCCTAAAGCTTTCTGACTTGAAGAGGTTGACACCAGAATTTTTGGGGATGCTTAGTGGGTCGGAGGTAGCAGCACCAGTAGCTGGGAGGAGACCTCTCTGTCTGGCCGCAGGCTCTGCCTGGACTGGAACAGCAGGTTGCAGAGATCACCGTTTGCACTCCCGAGCTCCAAACAGCACAAAACTGGTGGCGACGTCTTCGTGGTCGAAGTAGCTTTCAGCAGGAGGTGACGGGGCTGCAATCAGAGGTCGAGAGCGGACGGTGTACCCTGAAGAGTGGGCACTGGTCGGAGCAGACTGCAGAAGATAGGACTGGAGAGCTCGGGGGAGAAAATTTGTAACTCCTTCCTCCGGTGGCCGAACGAGGTTCTGTTTCTTGATCTTGGAAGATGACTGGCAGGGGGAGAACTTTTATGAAGGGGCTTCAGCCTGAATCCGCTGGGGTACGTCGTGGCACAATGATCTTTCCGGTTCTGGTCCAGGATGAAGACCTCTCTGCGCAATCGTGGGAGAACGGCTCCTACGGCTGGCCCCGACCTCAGAACGAGTTGGTTCCACCTCGCCTGCGAAGAAGACAGAGGGGCCTTTCCAGTGATGTAGGCCACGGCCCCAGAAGCTCCAAGATGAAGACATGGATGATGCTGCAACTCGGTGCTGATCTGCAGGCCTGCACTGCAACAACCTGAAATTGAAAGGAGAGGGAGAGGGGCTTCTTTTGGTGGAGGGTTGATGTAGGGCGGCCTAATGGTGAAGGGGGGTTCTTGTGGGGTGATGGAGGGGGCTAATGGTGATGGGGAGTGAGGAGGAAGAGGGCTGGGGTCGCAGGTTGCAGTTAGGGTAGGGTGAGGAGATGGTGTGAGAGGTGTAGTGGAGAATAGAGGAGGGGGGCGGACCTAGCTATGGGGGAGAGAGGGGGGGTGGCCAAAAGAAGTGGAGGGAGATGGATTTCAAATTTGAAATGGTCTTGGGAGTGGGGGATTGTGTGGGAACTAGGGGAGATTGTGTGGGAATGGGTGGGATTGTGTTGGAAAGTGGGAGATGCCTCCTTGGGACAATGGGAGTGGAGTAATGGCAACTTGGGGAAGTGGAGGGGTATTGAATGAGGTGGGTAGCTAGTGGAGGTGGTTGGGGAGGGGAGGAGAGAGAAGAAAATTCGAAATTGGGGTTGGAGGAGAGAGAAAGAGGGGTGAAATAGAGAGATTAAGAGGGGAATAGGTGGAGAATCTCTCCCCTAGGGTCTCTCACCCAAAAACTAGAGGAATCACTCCAATTTGAACTCAAATGGCAATTTTAACTCATTCATTCATTTCTTCATTAACTTCAAATGAGGGGGAGTGGGGTCCTATTTATAGGCAACCCACTCTTTACAATAAGTCCCTGACAAAATAAGCAACTACCAATAACCAAGGGGGTGGGGGCACCAATGGGCCTAGCCCAACGAATTGGGCCCAATAGTCTCATTAGACAGCATGATGATACAAAAACATAGGAGAATAAGTGCTAGACCTAGGGAAATGACTCAAATAAAATGAAAATACATCAAAATGACACAAAGGAAAGCTACTAAATGGATAAGGGGCCTTAATAGAGTGAGGCCCAAACTCAACCAGCTCCCGAATGTGAAGAAGTGGACCCGAGCCAAAGGGAATCGTGGGTGATGCCTCCATCATCCGGGCTCAGAGTTCCCTGATTTGCCCTTGGCGAGCCATGCTCCGGGTGATGCTTATCCGCCCATTCCCGCTGATGTCCCTGGCGATTCTGATGGTTCTCCTGTTGAGCAGGACATGGATTTTGATGATCCTCCCTTCCAGCCCACTCGCAGGAGGAACAGAAGATCTGGTCGCAAGCCCCGTGCCCCCAAGTCCTTCCACTAACGGGCCTTGCTGCTACCTTTTCGGTATGGTTCCGTTGGGTCGTCTCGATTCTAGCCCTTCTTATCTACATCTCTTTCATGTCTTGTATTCGTGGCCCCTCTCGTCTCTATAAGTTTGGGTGCCTTATGCTTCCCTCCCTTATCCTCTCTCTCAATTGTAATCTGTTGCTTCAATTAATGAAAATGCTTGCCTGGTGGCCGGGGTGGATCGTCCATTCCCATCCGTAATGAAGGGGTGAACGGGAATCCTCGCCTCACCTTCCAAGTATTACCTTTGAGTAAAAAAAAAGGTTTTCAGTGGCATGATGTTGACAGCAGCACCGGCGTCCACTAGGATTCATTTCACACATGCCCATTGATTTTCTGTGGAACGCACTGAAATTTCGTGGGATGAGAATATCAGGGTATCGATGGTCTTTTTATCGGTTTATCTAGTGCGAGGGTGTGCCAGTCACCTAGGTGACAATGTGTTCGGGCTTCAAGACTGGAGTGGTCCGAAGCTCGGGGTGCGCTCCATCTGACTGATCAGATGATTGTGGATATCGGGTCGGGACTGGAGACCCGCCGCGCCATAAAGGGCGCGACGTTAATTACATCCCCTCGGAGAGGGGAAGACCTCTGATTAATCGCCAAGAAAAGGGGTCAAATGACCTAAAGATCATTTTTCATTAAAGCATGCGAGTTGGGTTGACATGATTTAAACCCTCCTCATCGGTATGCAAAACGGTGTTCAAAACCATACAAATATTTGCTGCGAGTGCGGCAAATTTAATGCAAGTGCGGGATTAGATCTTGGTATATATATATATCAGTCACTAAGGACCATCCAATATCCGGTCGAGAGTCCGTATTCGAAGCATCGAAGGAAACAACAAAGACATTCGGATATCTACCATAGGTACGGCACGTTTCATGTGGGTGCGGGATCGGATCCCGGAAGAAATGGGTCAAGCTGATGAACTATCGGCCCGAGAGGTGCACGGATCATGACCATGTCGGGGATCCCGAGGTCCATGTCCGATACCACAGGGCATCATTACACAGTCCGGGGGAGAGGGTTGTTAAGTGTAAGGCCCGAAACTCGACAACGTGCGCCCTCGCACGCGGATCGACCTGCGCGGTCATTTGATTATAGTAGAGGGGAGACTTTCGATTAGTTTTACTCATTAGCTTTAATTCTTTTCTATCATTTGATTAATCATTTTTTTTTTAGGCATGCCGGTTCAATAGGCATAAGAAGGGGGGGGGGGGCGCGCCGGATAAGGGGCGCCGTTTTAAGACGTAAGTGGAGATGGAGGGGGGGCGCGCCGGATAAGGGGCGCCGTTTTAAGATGTAAATGGAGATGGGGGGGGCGCCGGATAAGGGGCGCCGTTTTAAGGTGTAAATGGAGATGGGGGTACGAGAGAGGTGTTAAATCGGCGCGGTGAGGGGTGACCGCGCCGGATTAGGCCACGCCGGGACATCGTTTCGTTCTGTGGACTTGTTTTGCTTTCTGTTCTTGATTCCATGGCCTACAGAAGGATCAATAGTTAGATTAATTGTTCAATTGACACCCTAGATCAATAGGGTGAAGGTTTAAGCATCGTTGATGGTTTGTTAAGGTGAGTGAGCAAGAGGTTTAACTGTTTTATTCGGGGGGTTCAGTTCACAGAGTTTTACTGTGTGTTTCTTTTCTTTCACCCGTGGGCAAATGCTATGATACATTTATTCATTGTTCTTGGTGTTCTTGTATGTTCTTGACCCTGACAAAAATCGGGCAGCACCTCCCCTAGATTGGAAGGGTCTGGGGGAAAAAAAATGGGGCGCGCCATGCGGAGAGAACTCCGACGGCCCCGAAACATCCCGGTGTGTGCTAAGCAACAACACCAGTAAAGTTACCCCATTTGGGGCCGGAGATCCCGAGGGCTAGCCTACAAGGGAAACCGGTGACCCATGGGTTGTTGTGATCGTATCGACTCCCCTGTTCGGGGCCGGAGGTCCTGAGGGCCAGCCTACAAAGGAACTCCGACGACCCGAGGGTTGCCGTGATCGCGTGGCTGAAGACCACGTGAGAACCGAAGTCGGCACAAGAACACGGCGGAAGGGAGATCCAAGGGACAACAGTAAAATGAAGTTAACGCATACATACGTATATATCTATCTACAGATACATATGTATATATCTACGCATATATGATCCGACGGAAACATATAGACTTGCAAAAGGGAAGGGATGAGCGAGCATCAAAATCGGGTTTCATGAGGGAGATAAGTGAGGATCGGGGTTGAAGGCCCCATGCTTCATTTCCATTTAAACAGAAGAGCTACATCGGGGCTGGACGTCGCCGAGCAGAATACAAGGGGAGAGGGGAAAGACAATGACCCACCCTCACACGGCTGGCTCTCACTCTTCCTCCCCTTTCTCTCCCACTCTTTCTCTCTTCTTCTTCGCACAGGCTTCGGGCTTCAAGGGATTTCTCTCAGAAGAAAGCTTCTGCCTTTCAAGCTTCCAAGAGTTGTCCCTCCTCTTCCGCGCGATCAAAGTTCCCCGTGGTGGGATTTTTATAGGGGCCAGTGGCCCTGTCGAAGGGAGAGCCCCCCCCCTTATTTCTCTTTATTTTCTCTTCTTTCCATCTTGCTTCGCCTGCAACGCCTCTGCCGTGTCGCCGTGTCGAGAGCCGTTGTCGTGGACGTCACCTCTGCCGCGGCTACAGTGTGACCGGGAGAGGGGTAGAGGCATGGCCTCCTCCTTCGCTGGCATGTACACCGCTAGCCACGTTTGCTTTCATCATTTGCAGGGGAATGGGCGGCCGGCTGACGGAGCAAGCATTCGACAGTGCGTGGCTCGAGAGTTTCCATTTGAAGAACATGCTTGGATGCCCAACGGATCGAAGCAGACGTTTTAGCCATTTCAGGCTTGTTCGTCGTCGTGCAGTTCCCAGGAAACAGGGGACCGTAATGCCGATGGGATGGGTCGGTTGCTCGCCAGGAAGCGCTTCAGAGAAAGGGGTTAAAAGGTTAAAACGGCGCCATATTCAAAGGGGCGCCGTTTTAAGCATCAAAGGGGGGCTTCGGGGCGCGCCGTGTACCCAATGAAAAGAAAATGGGTTAAAACGGTGCCACATCCCAAAGGGGGCGCGCCGTTTTAAGGGGGGGGGGGGGGCGCGCCGTTTTAAGGCGCGCCGTTTTAAAGCCCCCTCGTGCCGTTTTAAGCACTAAATGGATTCTTCTCGAAGTCGCAGCCATTTTACGTGAATGTCGACATTCCCGGAAGGTTCCGGTTGCTATGTATGACCTCTACAATGTTCCATTCGCAGCCTTTGGGGCCCGGTCCCAGACTCTGCGTGACTTTCAGTGCACGTCGGGCTATGTCGGAGTCCCCGACTCTTCTTTGATTCAGCTCTCGGCACGGCCGGCTGTAGAGTTGTGGCCATATCTTCCGCCCGGGGGGCTCCCTCATCGGCTAGCGGACCACCAAGCGAGTCCTCATCCTGATCGGGGAGGCATGAGGTTTATTTGGCATTTTCATCTTCGGCTTGCTCTCGAGTGTCGAGACGTGCATGCCGTATGATCATCATCGACATTTTTCGACGTCCACATTTTCCCCCTCCTATAAAGAGGGCAATTATGGCGCGGGGGACAAAGTAACATGTCTTTCTCCATGAAGGTGACAATGGCCGCAAAGGCTTCGTAGGTCGACACCTTCATTTGTACAGCATGTGCTTCATATTCTTATGGTTCTTGGAGTATTTTGACAAGAGCTTCTCTAAGCTCCTTAGTCCAAGCAATAGCTTCCCAGATTGTAATGCTTCCAGGAAATCGCTTCATCTGGTGAAGGACCTTCCGGTCGGCTCGAGCACGAGTATCCTCCAATGATGGTAGTATGTCGAGCTAGGTCTTGTACGAGCTATCACGCTACTCCCCATCGGGGAGTTGTACTGCCTTGCCTTTGCCACTGGGATTGGACTGACTATGATCGCATGTGGGCGCTTGGAACAGGGGTGCCAAGGATGGCTCTTCTGGGAGTGGCTAGCTGTCACGCCCCGACGCGGAATATCGGGACGTACAGTTAGAGACTAGCTAGAAATAACACTAATAAACTAAACTAAACAATTACACATGTGCTAAGAGAGAAACAAATCTATTGATCAGGATGATTCCAATTTATTACAATAACCAACACTACTAATACACGATCAAACATGACTTCCAAATCTGAATTCTAATACAATAACTGACTCCAAAGGTAATTAAGTACTAACACAACTCTAAGGAAATAACTAGAGGTAAACAACCATGCCCACATGGCATCTACTAAGAGGTACACTCTTATCACTCTTGCCCTTCCCCATCGGTATGCGCATCATCACCTGAATAGCCTGGAAAGGGGGGAAACAACAACTATGAGCTGACGCTCAGTAGGAAATAACTGGCAAGTTTACGTGATTAACAAGTTAATTACATCCTTCATATGCCATGCTAAATAAAGGAAATAAAAGATGATACAATAAAATAGCGTAATACAAAGATCTTGCAAGGTCAAGAAATATAATGATGACAAGAGATAACAAGTACAAGAATTTACAACAGGAGATAGTAATAGAGAATTGGCCAACAAGCAAGTATTTTAAACATCATTCCAAGCACGATCAAGTAACAAGTAACAAGAGATTTTTATGTCATAGACGTTACACAAGTCAAGTACTCGGTGCAATGCCTCACCATGTCATTAACATCCCATGGGCTCACTAACTTTCGGGCGCTCTCCCCAGGACCAGACCGGGCCCCTATGATGCGTTGGCATTGATTTATTGGATCCAAGATCCCACGATTGTCTAGACATTCAGTCAAGTTAAATGGCCAATTAATCAGAGGAATTACTGCCACAAGTATGAGAATTAAGGACTAACTTGTCCTTGGATTCACTAAAACAAAAACTTGGTTATACGGTCACTTTCGGCCGCATTTCAAGAATTGGACCAAAACTTAGTCCACGAGGTCAATAAAGAACGGCTGACAGTGTACCGTTCAGGTGTATAAGTAATCCATTCTACTGGGTTAATAATGACTATCCAGCAACTTACCAATCAATTTAATCCTAATTACCAAGTTAATATACCAAAGATTATCTATTATCATTTGCATTAAGACAACTTGCCAAAAAGCTGATTCAAGATGATAAGGTAAAGAACAAGCTCGCACAGGAGTGAAATAGCATGCATTAACAGAAATTTAGTTACACAATTAACCACTAATTATGTGGGTTTCTATTTAACCATTGTATGCATTGAATTGGAGATGATAAACGGCATGTTTTTACACTATGGTTGAATGCGAGGACCATTGTAAATTGAAATCATAAGGTTACAAGTATGGGTCATTGGTTCCTCAAAAATATAGTTTTTAATTACACTAAGTGGAATGGGTCGATCCCCTAATGATCCGGATCGATCCTCGGGTCGAAAAATGACAAAAATAGGTTTACTGGTGTATGGGTCGAACCCTGCAAAAACGGGGTCTGCCAGTGAGATGGGTCGACCCCTGGGGTCGACCCCACTCAAAACCTGCAGCATGGGTCGACCCATTGGGTCGACCCTCGCGCTGGGCCGGATGGGTCGACCCCAAGGGTCGACCCTCGGGCAGGCCCTTGATGCTGGGGCATGGGTCGACCCCATGGGTCGACCCCTGCAAGCCCAGAAACGGCCGTAGCCTCCGGAAAACGCATGAACTCATCCATTTGGGGTCTAAATGGGTTGGGATCTTAACCACATGCTCTAGGGTTCTTAATAGACATACTAGGGTCATAATACAAGAGTTTTGAAACACGAATTTCAACAGAAATCAAATGAATCACAACCTATCTATGAAGAACACATGAAAACCTAGTTCTTGACATGCTTCTACTAAATCGTAAGATTCTCCCAATATATACAACAAAATTTGGGACTTCTTATATCAAAAGAAATCTAATTCGATGTTGATTCCAGCCATGTATTATATGCTATATGGGGATCAAGATTTAAAACTCAAAATCAGCCTGAAATCATGCTTTGACTCATAAGAACACTGCATAAATCAAGCCTAGACATGCTCTTACTTCGATCCAAAATTCTCTAAACATGCTCAATGAAAATTAGGGCTTTCTACGCCAAATGAAAGCTAACATGATGATGCTTACATCCATGTATATTAATTAGAGTTGGGCTGTTAGAACCTACCTCAATCGAAGAGAGAACTTAAAGCCCTAGAATGAAGAACGAACTTGACAGCACCTTAGAAAAACCTCGATATCTCCTTGGATACCTAATGAAATTTAGGGCTTTTACAACCACTGGAAAGAGATCGTCAAGAGGAACAATTTGATATATTCATGTGCAGGTTTTGGTTAAGGAAACCTACCTCAATCGAAGGAACAAAGGGGGAAAGGAAGGAGGACGACGGCTGCCGACCCACCTCCACTAATCGACCAAGATCTTCCTAGATCTGAATCCAATGCGAACACCACAGCCACCAAAAGAAAATAGACCCGTAGAGCTTCATTTTGATAGCTCATAGAGCTTCTGGAGACTTCGGAGTTGGGAGAAATCGACCACGCAAGGTGGTGTTGGAAAACGGTGCCGCCAAGGTTGACCAAGCCAAAACTCGGCCACCACCATGTGCTAGGGTTAGGTTTGGGTTCGATTGATAGAGGGCTATTGATCCTTAAATCGTGGCCTTTCATTTGCCACCAATTTGAGCTCATTTGGTTGAGTATTAAGCTCTAATTTGATGTTTTAAGATGAGGTTAGGTAAAGGTTAACTAAGTGTGCACTTTTAGGCTTAATCCACTAATTAGCCCTAATTGTGGATTTTTTCTGGGTCGATCACAGAAGATAAAGTTGCTAACTACATCGTATTTAACCTGATTAGCATTTTTCCAGATTTTTATAAGGTAGTCGAATTTTCACTATTCTATTTTCTAAGGAATTAAATATCAAAAATCCGAAATTCAAGCATTAATTCATTAAAAATTCAATTTTAAGTTAATAAAAGCTTAATAAATACATTGGGCTCAATAAAAATTATCGGGGTATTACACCCTCCCCTACTTAAGGAATTTGGTCCTCCAAATTCACTGCACTAAATACGGAAGATAGGGAAAGAGATCGCTCACCTAGAATAAGTCGGGATACCGCTTCCGCATAGTATCTTCGGACTCCCAAGTAGCTTCTTCGGTCCCACGCCGACTCCACTGAATCTTGACCATTGGTATAGAACGATTCCGGAGTTACTGTTGTTTCCGGTCCAGAATCGTGATAGGTCTTTCTTCATAGGTCAAATCTTCCTTCAATTCAAAATCTACATGCTGAATGATATGAGTGGGGTCATACACATATTTCCGTAACATAGACACATGGAAAACATTGTGTACGCCAAACAACTGAGGCGGTAAAGCCAGTCTGTAAGCAACTTCTCCCACTCTGTCTAGGATCTCGAATGGACCAATATATCTCGGACTGAGCTTGCTATGAATGCCAAATCTTCGAATCCCTCTTGTAGGAGAGACTTTCAGGAATACATGCTCGCCAACTTGAAATTATAATGCTCTTCTCCTTGTGTCGGCATAACTCTTCTGTCTTGATTGGGCTACTTGTAACCGGTCTCGGATAACACGGATGTTCTGTGACGATTCTGAAATAAGATCCGGTCCAAGCCATTGCTTCTCACCTATCTCATCCCAACATAACGGGGAACGACAACTTCGCCCGTACAATGCTTCAAAAGGAGCCATCTGGATGCTGGATTGATAACTGTTGTTGTAGGTGAATTCAATCAAAGCTAAATGATCACTCCAATTGCCTCCGAAATCAATCATGCATGTTCTAAGCATATCTTCCACTATCTGGTTGGTTCTTTCAGTCTGTTCATCTGTCTGTGGATGAAAAGCAGTACTGAAATTCAGACGAGTACCCAACGACTCTTGCAGTCCCTTCCAGAAATGTGAAGTAAATCTGGGGTCTCTATCAGACACAATGATGACTGGTATGCCATGGAGCCTTATCACTTCCTTCAAATACAAAGCAGCCAATACATCAACTGTCCACTTGGACTTAATGGGTAAGAAATGAGCTGACTTTGTCAATCGGTCAAAAATCACCTATATTGCATCAAATCCACCACGAGTCCTAGGTAGACCCATAATGAAATCCATGCCAATGCTTTCCCACTTCCATTGGGGTACGTCAAGTGGTTTCAACTTTCCTGCCGGTCTGAAATGTTTAGCCTTAACATGCTGATAAACCAAGCATCTACTCACGAAGTCTGCAACTTCCCTTTTCATGTTCGGCCACCAAAAAGATCTCTTCAAATCCTTGAACATTTTAGTGCCTCCAGGATGAATGGTATATCGGGATCTATGTGCTTCCTCCAGAATCTTGTTCTTTATTCCAGCTTCATCAGGTACACAAGTTCTACCCTGGAATAACAATCTTCCATCGTCAGCCATCAAGAAGTCAAGTCTACTGCTCAAGCTTCCCTTGATCTCTACCAACTCGGGATCATTATCTTGCAAGGACTTGATTTCCATCAACAATTCGGGCTTAAGTTGAATTTGTGCAATCATAACCCGATCATTATCGACATTCAGATCCAGGCTAGCCAATTGTTCCAGTAGCTTCCACTCTTGTAACATGAGACTAGACAATCTAGCCACAGGCTTCCTGCTTAATGCATCTGCCACAACATTGCCTTTTCCAGGATGATACTCAATCGAGAAGTCGAAGTCTTTCAAGTACTCCAACCATCTTCGCTGCCTCATGTTGAGTTCCTTCTTAGAAAACAAATATTTCAGACTCTTATGATCTGAAAACACTATGAATGTTTCTCCATACAAGTAGTGCCTCCATATCTTCAATGCGAACACGACTGCTGCTACTTCCAAATCGTGAACAGGATAATTCTCTTCATGCTTCCTCAACTGCCTAGAAGAATAGGCAATCACCTTCCCATGCTGCATGAGTACACAGCCTAAACCAATATCTGAAGCATCAGTGTATACCACAAAACCTCCTTCACCAGAAGGTAAAGCCAATACAGGTGCAGTAGTCAAACATTCCTTCAAAGTCTAAAAGCTTCGCTGACAATCATCTGACCAATCAAACTTGTTCTCCTTGCGGGTTAATCTTGTCATAGGTACCGCAATCTTAGAGAAATCTTGGATAAATCTCCGGTAGTAGCCTGCCAGGCCTAGGAAACTTCTAACTTCAGTCACACTGGTAGGCTGATCCCAATTCTTCACTGCCTCAACCTTCGAAGGATCAACAGAAATACCTTCTTTGGTGATGACATGTCCGAGAAAGGACACCTCTTGCAGCCAAAATTCACATTTACTGAACTTGGCATATAGCTGATGATCTCTCAACAGTTGCAATGCCATCCTCAGATGCTCAACATGCTCCTCTTCATTCTTAGAATAAATCAAGATGTCATCAATGAATACCACAACCCATTAATCAAGATAGGGCCGAAATACATTGTTCATCAACTGCATGAAAGCTGCCGGTGCATTCGTTAGACCAAAAGGCATAACGACAAATTCAAAATGACCATACCTGCTGCGGAAAGCTATTTTATAGATATCCTCTTCCTTAATCCGCAACTGATGATATCCAGATCGAAGATCGATCTTAGAAAAATACTGAGCTCCCGCTATCTGGTCAAATAGTTCGTCAATCCTCGGTAATGGATATTTGTTCTTGACAGTCTGCTGGTTCAATTGCCGATAATCGATGCACAACCTCATCGAACCATCTTTCTTCCTGACGAATAATACAGGGGCTCCCCAAGGAGAAGTACTAGGGCGAATGAAACCCTTCTCGAGCAATTCCATCAACTGCTGCTTTAACTCCCTCAGTTCCGCAGGAGACATACGATAAGGAGCCTTGGAAATAGGAGATGTCCGAGGAAAGAGATCAATAGAAAAGATAACTTCCCGCTCAAGCGGAAGTCCGGGTAGTTCCTCTGGAAAGACATCAGGAAAATCTCGGACAACAGAAATGTCCTTAATCTCAATCTGCTGCTCAGGGGTTGCACAGACAAAGGCCAGAAACGCCTCACATCCTCGTCTCATCAGCTTATCAGCTCGAAGAGCCGAGATAAGTGATACAGAGTTATGGTGCTTAACTCCCACAAAAGAAAGTCTAGGGTGTCTAGTAAAAGACACGGAGCTAGAACTGCAGTGAACATTAGCCTCATATCGAGCCAACCAATCTGCTCCTAGGATTACATCATAATCTTCATGTCCATGCAAACTAAATCAGCTGGTAAATTCTGTTCACCAATCATAACCGTACTAGAAGGATAGAAGTACTGTATTGCCGATCTAGTACCAATGGGGGTTGATATCTCTAACGGAGAATTCATCAAAATAGGTTCCACAGCTAAAGACTTAGCAAATCTCCGAGAAATAAATGAATGCGTGGCACCAGTATCAAAAAGAACAAATGTTGGCTTGTCGAGTATAATAAGAGTACCTTCGATGAGTCCACCATCCACGGTAGTTCGTGCTTCCTCTGCATGCAAAGCTTGGAGCTTGCCTTGTGGTTTCTTGAAGACTTGAGGTTTCGTCGGGGTAGCTAGCTCCGATATCAAAGGACAGTCTGGAATACGGTGTTCCTTGCTTCCACATCGCAGACAGGCGCCTAGCTTGCGCCAGCATTCCTCCATCTTGTGACCAAGATGATCACAAAACTTGTACACGCCCTTGAATGGAACAATAGGGCCAGGCTTCTTGTCTTCATGCCTTGGCATCTTGCCCTTCCACGATCCAGATCCACTCCACGAACCAGGTCCACTAATGGGCCTCTTCTTGCCATACCCGGGTTTGATATTCCTGGAACCCGTAGGTAGTTCCTTCTTGGTGCCTTTTCCACGGATTCTCTCCGTCATCTCAAGAGTATCTTCTAGAACTCGAGCTTTCCTCACCATCTCGGAATAGGTTGAGATCTCCATCGGTGCCAACTGATTAATATAATGCAGCTTCAGACCGTTGAGAAAATGCTTCGCCTTCATCTTCTCGGTGGAAATAAGGTGTGTAGCATAACGAGAAAGCCGTGAAAATTGAGCCTCATACTCCGCCACGGACAGACCTCGCTGTTTCAGGGCCGCGAACTCCGCTGCCTTCTTCTCTTGCACTCTATCAGAAAAATACTTGCTGTTAAAGAATTCCTCGAACTCTTCCCATCTAACTTGCTGATCACCAAGAGTCGCCTTGATAGAATCCCACCAAGTACGTGCATCTCGTTCCAGTTGAAAAGTTGAGAGAAGGACACGCTCTTGATTGCTGCATTGCATCACTTCGAATATCCTTCCCATCTCATCTAGCCAGTGCTCGGCTTCATCGGGGTCAGTCGAGCCTCCAAATCTCGACGGAATCATTCCTCGGAAGTTCCGATATAAGTCACCAGTGCCATGGTGTGCCGCTCCTACTTGAGCCACTTGCTGTAAAGCCTGCGTAAGGCCTTGAACCGTACGCTGCAAGTTCCTCCATTCCGCATGGTCAGCTGCTATTGCAATGGCCTACACGAGGAATAGATTACTATGGTTCAATAAGATAGATAATAACACGATTAAGATACGAACTTAACCCAAGTTCTACCCAATCTCACCAGGTCGGGTTCTTAGACTTTAACAAGGTTAGGGGTCCTATGATAACACTTAGAACCCTAAAACATAGAAAACCTAGAACTTAAAGAACCTAGCAATGTGAAACCTAGGGCTCTAATACCAACTAAACTGTCATGCCCCGACGCGGAATATCGGGACGTACAGTTAGAGACTAGCTAGAAATAACACTAATAAACTAAACTAAACAATTACACATGTGCTAAGAGAGAAACAAATCTATTGATCAGGATGATTCCAATTTATTACAATAACCAACACTGCTAATACACGATCAAACATGACTTCCAAATCTGAATTCTAATACAATAACTGACTCCAAAGGTAATTAAGTACTAACACAACTCTAAGGAAATAACTAGAGGTAAACAACCATACCCACACGGCAACTACTAAGAGGTACACTCTTATCACTCTTGTCCTTCCCCATCGGTATGCGCATCATCACCTGAATAGCCTGGAAAGGGGGGAAACAACAACTATGAGCTGACGCTCAGTAGGAAATAACTGGCAAGTTTACGTGATTAACAAGTTAATTACATCTTTCATATGCCATGCTAAATAAAGGAAATAAAAGACGATACAATAAAACAGCGTAATACAAAGATCTTGCAAGGTCAAGAAATATAATGATGACAAGAGATAACAAGATAACAAGTACAAGAATTTACAACAGGAGATAGTAATAGAGAATTGGCCAACAAGCAAGTATTTTAAACATCATTCCAAGCACGATCAAGTAACAAGTAACAAGAGATTTTTATGTCATAGACGTTACACAAGTCAAGTACTCGGTTCAATGCCTCACCATGTCATTAACATCCCATGGGCTCACTAACTTTCGGGCGCTCTCCCCAGGACCAGACCGGGCCCCTATGATGCGTTGGCATTGATTTATTGGATCCAAGATCCCACGATTGTCTAGACATTCAGTCAAGTTAAATGGCCAATTAATCAGAGGAATTATTGCCACAAGTATGAGAATTAAGGACTAACTTGTCCTTGGATTCACTAAAACAAAAACTCGGTTATACGGTCACTTTCGGCCGCATTTCAAGAATTGGACCAAAACTTAGTCCACGAGGTCAATAAAGAACGGCTGACAGTGTACCGTTCAGGTGTGTAAGCAATCCATTCTACTGGGTTAATAATGACTATCCAGCAACTTACCAATCAATTTAATCCTAATTACCAAGTTAATATACCAAAGATTATCTATTATCATTTGCATTAAGATAATTTGCCAAAAAGTTGATTCAAGATGATAAGGTAAAGAAAAAGCTCGCACAGGAGTGAAATAGCATGCATTAACAGAAATTTAGTTACACAATTAACCACTAATTATGTGGGTTTCTATTTAACCATTGTATGCATTGAATTGGAGATGATAAACGGCATGTTTTTACACTATGGTTGAATGCGAGGACCATTGTAAATTGAAATCATAAGGTTACAAGTATGGGTCATTGGTTCCTCAAAAATATAGTTTTTAATTGAACTAAGTGGAATGGGTCGATCCCCTAATGATCCGGATCGATCCTCGGGTCTAAAAATGACAAAAACAAGTTTACTGGTGTATGGGTCGACCCCTGGGGTCGACCCCTGCAAAAACGGGGTCTGCCAGTGAGATTGGTCGACCCCTGGGGTCGACCCCCCTCAAAACTTGCAGCATGGGTCGACCCATTGGGTCGACCCTCGCGCTGGGCCGGATGGGTCGACCCCAAGGGTCGACCCTCGGGCAGGCCCTTGCTGCTGGGGCATGGGTCGACCCCATGGGTCGACCCCTGCAAGCCCAGAAACGGCCGTAGCCTCCGGAAAACGCATGAACTCATCCATTTGGGGTCTAAATGGGTTGGGATCTTAACCACATGCTCTAGGGTTCTTAATAGACATACTAGGGTCATAATAAAAGAATTTTGAAACATGAATTTCAACAGAAATCAAATGAATCACAACCTATCTATGAAGAACACATGAAAACCTAGTTCTTGACATGCTTCTACTAAATCGTAAGATTCTCCCAATATATACAACGAAATTTAGGGCTTCTTATATCAAAAGAAAGCTACTTTGATGCTGATTCCAGCCATGTATGATATGCTATATGGGGATCAAGATATACAACTCAAAATCAGCCCGAAATCATGCTTTGACTCATAAGAACACTGCATAAATCAAGCCTAGACATGCTCTTACTTCGATCCAAAATTCTCTAAACATGCTCAATAAAAATTAGGGCTTTCTACGCCTAATGAAAGCTAACATGATGATGCTTACATCCATGTATATTAATTAGAGTTGGGCTGTTAGAACCTACCTCAATCGAAGAGAGAACTTAAAGCCCTAGAATGAAGAACGAACTTGACAGCACCTTAGAAAAACCTCGATATCTCCTTGGATACCTAATGAAATTTAGGGCTTTTACAACCACTGGAAAGAGATCGTCAAGAGGAACAATTTGATATATTCATGTGCAGGTTTTGGTTAAGGAAACCTACCTCAATCGAAGGAACAAAAGGGGAAAGGAAGAGGACGACGGCTGCCGACCCACCTCCACTAATCGACCAAGATCTTCCTAGATCTGAATCCAATGCGAACACCACAGCCACCAAAAGAAAATAGACCCGTAGAGCTTCATTTTGATAGCTCATAGAGCTTCTGGAGACTTCGGAGTTGGGAGAAATCGACCACGCAAGGTGGTGTTGGAAAACGGTGCCGCCAAGGTTGACCAAGCCAAAACTCGGCCACCACCATGTGCTAGGGTTAGGTTTGGGTTCGATTGATAGAGGGCTATTGATCCTTAAATCGTGGCCTTTCATTTGCCACCAATTTGAGCTCATTTGGTTGAGTATTAAGCTCTAATTTGATGTTTTAAGATGAGGTTAGCTAAAGGTTGACTAAGTGTGCACTTTTAGGCTTAATCCACTAATAAGCCCTAATTACGGATTTTTGCTGGGTCGATCACAGAAGACAAAGTTGCTAACTACATCGTCCTTAACCCGATTAGTATTTTTCCAGATTTTTATAAGGTAGTCAAATTTTCACTATTCTATTTTCTAAGGAAATAAATATCAAAAATCTGAAATTCAAGCTATAATTCATTAAAAATTCAATTTTAAGTTAATAAAAGCTTAATAAATACATTGGGCTCAATAAAAATTATCGGGGTATTACACTAGCGAGCTGGCTCATCCTTGCCGGACGGGCCTGCTTGTCCTTCGATATTGACCGAAACCGGGGCATGGACTGGAATGCTGGTAATGATCTCCTCCGTGCCGGAGGGATCGAAGATGCTGGGCCCATTCCAAATTTCTATCTCTGGAATGGGGGCAGGTTCCTCCCCTCGAAAGAGGATGATTCACTCTGGGTCAAAGGTGGACGGGTGAAGCGGTGGCTCGGGAATCCTCCCACGGCCTCTATCGCGTCCTCGGCCACGACCTCGACCGCGTCCTGTATTTTTCATAGCTGGTTGTAGCCCGAGCGGGCAATAGTTCTCTATCTGGTCCGGGAGGCCACTGGCTCACCTCGTCAAGAAGCGTTGATGTTGTCAGGGGGTGGAATGGCCACCATGTTGCAAGTGTAGCCTCGAAGCATTTCTTCTAGCTGCTCTGTGGTGATCTCCTTATCTTTGTAAAACAAGGAGAGTTCCTCTAGGATGAGGAGCCTCTCACCATGTTTGATCTTCTGGATCATCTCCTAGACCCAGCTTCTAAGGCGAGCTTGCTTCTGCATTTCTTCCCATGGGATGTAACTATCGAGTGGGAGAGCGCTAGAGGGACGAGGAGGAATGTATTCCTCCAGGTCGTCGATGAGCCGTTGTAGCCTTTGTAGAGGTGTTAGCTCGACTGGAAATTGTAAGGCGGCTACTTGGTCAGCTTGCTTCTTGAGCCATCTTTTGAGGTTCTTCCTCCTATTCCTCTCTTGTCTTTTAGTGATGGCCGCCTCCAGGGGAGTAGGAGGGAGAAATATTGGGGCCAGAGTTGACAAATCCCTGGGAGGATATCTCCTAACTGATGTCCTGGTAGAGTGAGGTCAACGGCTTTTCTTCGCCCGGATTTCAATCTAGGCACCTTCCGCTTATTGTATTTGGAAGGTGGCATTGATCGCCTGCTCAATGACCTCATGTGCTAGTTCCTGGTATGCTGGGACTGGCATCTGAAGACGTATGCACGGTTTGATGCCTTACCCGTGGTGGCGAAGTCCTTTGTTGGGATATGGACTGGGAGACTCTCTTGGAGTCTTGCTCCTTAGCTTTGCCTTGGCTATCTGGCTTGAAGCGGCATCCTGTGGTAACTGGAGTCATAGTGGGGCACCGTCACTCCTGGCGGTTACCCTGACCTTGTGTATTAATCGGGCCTGGCTGTGAAGGGCCCGACTAGCTTGCCAGAGTCGCTGAAGACTCTGAAGATGTCTTCTTCATGATCTGAGTTGGGCTACAGGGTATATGGAGGGAACCCGAAGGCATGCTAGATGGAGAGACATGGCATGGTTGCGCCGAGGCTCCGTCCTATTTTTGTTTCCCCTCCCTATCTTCCAGCATAGGCGGTGGAGTCGGAGTAGGGGAGTGGCGAGAGGAACTTGGGATGCCCATCATTGTTTCGCTTACAAGGACATCCTCTCGGCCAAGAAGAACTCGGAGTAGCCTGGCAGTATCCTCCTTGGAGAAAGGAAGAGAGTCCAGCTCTTGCCAGGGCCGCCAATGCGAGGCCGGAGTAGCAAGAGCTGACCGATTGGTACTTGGCGCCTGGGTGTCTAGAGGAGTTGAGGCGGCATACAGGTCGATGATGTTGACCGAGAAGTTCCTCAGCTCAGTCTCTTGGTTGTTGTCCTGCCTCCTACGGCTTCGCAGTCGCTCAATAGCTTCTCAGTTGTCAGTTCGAAACTCAAGCCACTCCGGGACATGTTGATAATGCAACCTGTGCCCATTTGCTTGGGGAGGATCTGGGTAATCTAGTGCACTTTTGGCAATGCCCAGAGTTTCTTCGATGGCTTCTCTAAGACTTAGAGTCTCTATGGAGTTCCCCTTAGCATCAATCTGCTCCCACTGGATCTGCTCCTAGATTAAGTGTTGGACTTCCTCGCAGGACTCGATCGTGTGGTTGATTCTGGCATGAAAAGGGCAGTACTGGGGATGACTAAAGTCCCATTGGGTGTAGTCTGTCGGCGGCTCATGGGCCATGATTTGCCCCCTCTCGATAAGGACATCGAAGAGCCGCCTTGTCCTTTCTTTTGGAAAGGAGAGAGGTATGTGGTCATGCCAGGGTCTCCACCCCGGATACCACAATGAATGTTCGCCTTGGCTAGTGCTGGGATCCTTTGCTTTGACATCGGAGAGGGAGAACGCAGCCATCATGTGAATCACAATGGCTGAATAGTAAATCACACGCGCTGTCTTAGCGGGTCTGGACCACGCATGTGGCTGCGACGGATCAACGAGACTGCTCTTCATTTTGATGAGACCGTCTCAGATCAGCTTTTTGGTCTGAGTCTTGAAGACATAGCAATCTTCAAGCAGGTGACCTAGCATGCGATGATATGGGCAATAGCTAGGGTCATCAACTTTTTTGGCATCATCCGGCTTGTGAACTTCTGGAAGCTCGATAATCCTTTGAGCCATGCAGAGGTCAAAGAGCATCTTCGTGTGTTCCTTCTTGAAGGAGAAGGGTGTCTTCATACGCTCTGAAAAGGAAGGAGCGGCCGTTTTGTCTATTGACTTTTTTGTCAGAGCCACTTGACTCGCCCTCCTTGCTGGCCTTGGCGGTGGGGGTGAACTCAATGATGTTCACCTCCTTACCGGGTTGGCGTTCTCGCGTTTGTTTACCCTTTGCAGCAGTATAGCTCGGGTTATCGGTGAAGAACATCTCTATTTCGGCGACTGCCGAGTTGAGCAAGTCAAAGCCCTTAATGTTGGTGCCGGGAAGCTTTTCGCTGACCTCGGGTGCCAAGCCTTTACTAGATATGGTAATAGCGTCCTCTTGGGCTGGCGAATTGACACACCTCATGCTGAGGTCTCGCCATCTCTTGATGAAGTCGAGGGCACCCACGCCCTTCTTCTGCTGGAGAAAGTAGAGCTCTGCTAGGGAGATCTTGCGCTCGGCCGTCTGGAAGCGGTCGAGGAATTTTTTCTGGAGATCTGCCCAGTTGACTACTAAATTGGGCTTCAGGCGGGAGTACCATTGAAAGGCCACTCCCCTAAGTGAGGTGGAAAAGTAGCGGAGGAGATACAACTCGTCCAACGCTAGCTCGCCCATGGCCGTGATGTAATTGGCCAGGTGCTCGTGTGGAGACCCTTGCCCGTCGAACTTTTGCCGCCGTTGGGGCTTGGCGTACTCTGGGGGAAGCTTTTTCAATTGGTGATGCAGTGGGTAGGGTACACTATAGAGATCTATAGTGGCAACCCCTTCCCCATAATGGGCAAGCTTCATCTCGACGATTCGCTCGATCATCTGCCGTTGCGCCACAAGATGTTCTGGCACCGACGTGTTGGATGCCCGCCGATGGGCTTCCACTAGAGGCATGCCGAACCCTGCTGCTGTCGGGGTTCGGGTGGCTACTGCTGAGGTGTTGGCACCATTCTGCCCGACTGGTAGTGCCAGTGCTTCGGCCAAAGGCCTAGCGGGTTGCTGAGGGTGAAGCTCTCGCTCATGAAGAAGGTCTTGCAGGAGGGCCTTCAAGTGCTGGTTCTCCTTCATGAGGGCCTCTAGAGTCACCTCTTGAACCTCATTCGTCGGAGGATCATTGTTGACTAGATCCACGTTGACAGGAGCGCCATATTCCTCGGTTGGAACTTCTTCTGCACGTTCTGATGCCTAAGGTCCTGCAGAAGTGCCGATGCGGCCCGACGGTGCCGGAAGTTGAGTTTGAGGACGGAGCCTCCAGAGTTGGGCCAGAGGCTGGTTCGGGTCATCAGATTGAGTCTCGGGTTGCTGGCCGGTGGCATAACACGCCAACACCCGGACCGCATTATTGATGAGCCGAACCGTCATCTTCCTCTGGGAATGCTTCTCAGAGTGGACTGGTGCCCCCAGGCTATCAAAGACTGAGGTCCGTAGAAGTGGAGCCTCCGTTGTGGGGTCAACTCGAGGAGGGCTTGAGGCTTGGTGCTGGCGGGGCCCGGCATAAGCCCATCTTTATTTCCACCTATTTAGGTGAGAGACGCTGAGTAGCTGTGTGCCGTCGGATTGTGCCAATGTAGACTCGGCTATGCCTCGCTCGACGCCGCACCCGGGCGTTTAAATGGGGTCCTTTGTATGTGCCCTCCAAACAGCTTGAGCCTCCTCTAGGGTAACCCAGATTCTTCTCAAGCTAGGTTGTTGACCTCCCTTGTCACAATTCCTTCGACTGGACTTGGGAGCATGGATATCGGGCTAGTGTAGATGCCCCCGGTTTGTTGTCGAGACGCCGACTTCTCTGAGTTTCGCTTTATCCCCTCACGTTCGTTATGGGAGGCTGAAGCGGTTGGTAGTGGGGATTGCGGGCACAGTCTGATCCTAAGGTACGATTGGATCGCCTCCATTGAGACGGATCCTCAAGTCACCGACAAGAAGGGTCTTGCCAGAATTGCTGGTTGCAGCGGTGAGCCGCCTGCCTATGTGGCCGCTGCAGCACTTTTTCTAGGGAGCCGAGGAGGATCCTGCTCTGAGGTCGTAGATGAAGAAGACCTGGTGATACGGGATGGGACCAAGGACACGACAAGCTCGCGATCGTCCCTTAACGAGGGAAGCGTCGGATGTGCGCGGTTGAGAAACCGGCAATGAGCTAGGGTGGTCGGCTCTCTTTGCGCCCGGATCGGGTCACGGGACGGCTTCGCTCTCTCTCGCAGCAGTGATATTATAAATTGAAGGTGAGCTAGGTATCCCTACACATGCTCTCTAGCAGCGGCATATAAAGCATATAAAGAATTAAGCTAATGCCAAGTGTAAGGGTGAAGGCGATACCTCCACGCTCTCGGCGTGGCGAAGACGGCACCCGGCCAAAGCTCGTACTCCCGAGAACTTAGTACATTATGTTTACAGCAGTACAAATAAGCCCACTCCACGCAGGGAGGTAAAGGGCGACACAAGTGGGCCCGGGAGGACCAAGTTCGGGTTGACGGGCGGTTTCGGGCAATGCTTCGGCTTCACGCGTACTCGTGCTAGTGGGGGCCCACGTATTGACCGGAGGGGTCGTGTGGGGCCTGATGACTCCTCTGTTGTGGAGACACCTGGAAAGCGTTCCCCTGGCATGGCGAGCTGCTGGAACGACCGCCGGACGCCGGGCGGCCCTCGGACGACGCTCGCTGGGAACTCGGCCACGAACCTGAAAGTTCTGTTTGCAGGCGCGCGACTCAGAGAAAACTACTGCTGCGATCAGCCCCGTCGTCGGAATGCGAAGAGATTAGCCACGTTGGAAATCTGACTCAGAATACTTCGACGTAGGGGTCTTCAAAAAAAATAATCAGATCTGTATTTCTGATCATGTATTTTACAAGATTTCTGGAATCTGGCCAGAACTGCAGGGGCAGGTTCTGACTTCTCTGAAGATCGACGTTGACCGGGGAGAAGACCTCCGAATCTGGAAATGATTTCTTCAGCAAAGTTGAAGGTATCTGAGAGAGGAATCTGGGAATATTTTTGGTTTTTTGATTGGATAAGAAATGGATTTTCTGGGATTTTTTTACTAGACCTGGGTCGGATCTGGGAAACTATGGGCAGAATGTTCTTGGGAACTTGGAAGAAATTTGAAAAATACCTAGAGACCTTATAAAAAATTAAGAAAATTCCTGGTGGTAGATATATGTGGACATAACTCCCAATAAATTTGGGCGTCCCAAAAAAATAAAAAGATGGTTCGAATGGGGTAAACTCAGAGCTGATGAACAGTAAACAGAACCAGGACAGATCTGGAACTTGGACTTGACGAAAATTAAAAAATAGCTAAAGGATGAATTGTGACGTGATTTTTTTTTTGGGGATAAGGGTTCTAGAGGGGAACCAACCCTGAAATTTTGAGCTTCAGAAGATGAAGGGAGTGATAGCAGGAATTCGGAGAAGAAGGATCTGTCCTGAGTGGACAGAACACCGAAACCGTTGGCAACGACGCGTCGGCGGCGAGACGATGGCGGCGGCGATCACCGGAGTTGCTTCAGATGCTGGAGGGGATCAAGGGGGAAGGGATTACACTCTAGAAAGGGGAGAGGGGGTGGAGGAACCAGGGAGAGAGAGGGGAGGGGCGCAAATCTCACTTGGGGGCAAATGCCTATTTTCTCTTCATTAATTGCTTCAATATGAAAAATACAACCTTATATAGGATGCCAACCAAACTCAACCTCAACCCTTGGATCTAGGGGTTTGGATTGAAGGGCTGGGATACAATGTGAATCACACATTTAATACATTAGTTTAATCTAATTTGACCATGCTTATTCAACCTTGGACTAAAGCTATTCAAACACCACCTAACAAGCCTAATAAGGCCAAAAGAGGGGGCGCCCCATTCATGGGCCTCTTCTTGGGCCAAGTGTGGTTAAAGGCCATGTAACCAGCCCACCAACCATGCTAGACCCTTCCAACTTAGTTGGCCCATGAAGGAGTGTAACCCAATTTGGGCCTTAAGTGCATTAATGACCCATTAACAACCTAATGACCCAATATGGCATAAGCTCCCTAATGGACTCTACTAATGGCAACCTAACCTTGGACTTGACATAACAAATGGCCCATTGGCTTGATATAAGCCTTACAAGGAGCCCAAAAGAAATAAATTACACAATTACAACTTCATACAAGTCATAACACACAAATACACTTCACCCGTGTATGGAAATCACCTTTGATGCCCCATCACCTGGTCTACCGCTGCCAACAGCACACAACTGTCAGCAAAGAGAGCTGGGATCGGCCTTCGGGGCATGATGCCCACACCGAGAGCCGAGGGCTGGGTGACCCAAGCGTAGGCTTTTGCCCGAGCAGATAAAAGTGTCGGCGATGCTCGAGGTAACGCTCTTGCACCAAGAACCGATGTCGCAGAAGATGCTGTGGTGCCAGCAACTCGAGGTTGTGAACCTGTGTCGAGGGCTGGCGTGACTGGAATATGGGGTCGAAGGCCCATGCTGGGTGCTGGAGTTGCCATATCCCAAGGTGGGAAGCTTGTGCTGGGAATTGGCATTGCTGGATCATGGGGGTAGAGGCCCCATTGTAAAGTTGGGAGGCTAGAAGCCCAAAGCGAAGAGTCCACATTGGGGACCGACCTTGACGAGACCGGGGGTTTTGTACCCGAGCTAGATACTGGGGAGCCTCGAACTCGGGGTCGAGAGCTCGTATTGAGTGTTGGCTCAATCGAGACTCGGGTCAAGAGGCCCGAATAGAATGCTGGGGATCCTTGACCCCGGGATGGGAAACCCGTTGTTGGGGGCAGGCTTGGCTAGGACTCGGGATTGAAAACCCGAGTGGGGTGCTGAGGAGCCTGGGACCCGGGGCAAGAAGCCCGTGTTGGGTGCTGGCTTGACTGGGGCTCGAGATTGGGAACCCGAGTGGAGTGCTGAGGAGCCGGGGACCCAGGGTGGAAAGCCGGTGTCTGGTGCCGACTTGGTAGGGACTCGGGGTTGGAAACCCGAGTGAAATGTTGTGGTAGTAGTGAAAGTCTGGGGCGTAGAGCCCGTGTTGGAGATCGGTCAGTGCTGGGCCCGGGAGCTGACGCTTGTCCCGGTGAGAGACGATCTGGGGCCCCTACGGGGGCCGACAGTGGAGGCCCCGAGTCTGGTACTTGGGTGGGCCATCGGTACAGGAGAAGAGCGCGGCACGTCGACCGCACGAGCAGGAACACGAACTGGAATCGGCTGCGGAACGGCCACGGGGAGGACACCCAAAAAGTAGGGTGATCCGATGACCAGGGCGAAGTCGCCGAAAATGATCAGCGTCGCCAAGTAGCCCACCCATGCTTGGTTGGCGATAACGATGGGGCCATAAGTCACGGCCGCCATGATTGCTGGAATGCTAGTTGCTGGAAGGGAGCGACGGTCGAAGACAGTCGCCGGGGGTGGTCCGGCTGTCGAAACATAAGCTAGAAGCTGCAGGGATGTGTGTCCCTCCTCTACCTCTCCTGCAAGGAGAGGAAAAGGGCACCATGGCTTCAGGGCTGGCACAAGCTTCTCTTCAACAGAAAGAAGAAAGGCGGGAGACGTCCCATCGGGCGTGCCAACTTTTTTTGTTCCCGCCGGCCTTCGATGGGCGGGAAGGAATCGGTGACCGCGGTGAGAAGGGGAATAAAGTAATAAAAGAAAATAAGGGAGTTGGTGTTATCTCGGAGATATTCTCCTTTGTAGCTATATGTCTCTCACAGTAGTACCATACACTCACCTTTTACGGAAGGTTGAGAAGGGTCAACTTGCACGAGAGGTTTCCGGGAGGACCAGGTGACCGGACAGGGTGCGGGCATGCCAGTCGATTTCTCGACGATCACCTATGGAACCGAAGGTTGACTGGGGAAGCGTCGCCAAGACGCGGCATATGGCTCGGGGTAGCAGGAAACACGTGGAGATAAGGGAGGTTCCACGGGTGCGAGTGTGTAGGTGATTGTGCAGATTCGTGTACATGACGTCTTTCCCCACCGACCGCAAGCATTCGGTGTTTATTAACATCAGATTGAATCCGAACACCTTTGTTCTGTGCTGAAGAAGAGCCTGGATATTTCAGAATCCAAGGAGAGGGAACCGGGTACCCCTGCAGCTGTAGGGTGACAATTGTGCTTGACTGGAGGGGTTGGTAAACTGAGATCCAAAAGACTGGCTGCACACAGGTTAGTGCAAGTAAGAAACTGGGACCCAAGTACAGGTAAGCATATTTAACTAGTTTCATGCTTTATAGGTGCCATGTAGGCTTTACAAGTAGGCCGTAAGGGCCAAGGTACATCTGGTGCAAGCCGCGGGACAATTCCGACACGTAGGTCGGTCCCCGGGTCAATGCAAGATAAAGTGGATATCCGCGTGTTTTTATAGAGGCTCTCCACAAGGAGCTAGGGACGTGCCCGACTCGCCAAGGGAGGGCTAGACTGGATGACAGGGGCGGACACTAGCTGGCGCCTAAGGGAGGCCAGACGCGGCTTGAGAGGAGTAGTGGGGTACGGGTCCCGAAAGGTGGGTGTCTTCATGCCGGGGAGTTAGGGACGGTCCCAGGAATGTTACTTAGGGGTCAGGGTCTGGCTAACTCGGGTCAGCGATCGGAACCATCGGTGGCCGACTTGGGGCAAGCGGCGGGTATGTGGTCCGATGATGGGAGCAAATCTGGCATTATAACGCTCCATACGCGGGCGGACCCGATGTGCGGGTGTGTTCGCCGTTATCATAACGCCTTATACGCAGGGGGATGGACTGGAGTGAGATGGCTAGGCACCGTGTCAGGGGAGTACGTGCAACATACCCTCGGCGTAGATGACCCGATCAACAAGCCACCCAACTGGCGCTTGGCTCCTCGCGTTCCTTGCCACTTTAGTCCTTGAGAGCATGTACCTGAGTGCCTGCGAGTGTTGTGTTCATGCATATGCCCCTTGAGATTCTATGGCGGGAAATTTATAGTGGAATTTGAAAGGTCAGGGGGGTTTACGCGGACTGGACTTGGGGGTGATCTGGTCTGGGTAAACCCCATTGAAAAATATTATTTTTTTGTTTTTAGAGTGGGGGAGGGAGGTTTACGCGGACCAGACCGGGGGGGCCGGTCTGGTCCGCTTAAACCCCCCCAGGGGGTTTACACGAGCTGGAAATGGGGTTTTCCCCATGTAAAAAAATATATATTTTCTAGGGGGTTTACGCGGACCAAACCGGGCCCCCCTGGGGGGTTTAGGTGGACAAAACTGGGGGGCAGTTTGGTCCGCGTAAACCCCCCCCAGGGGGTGGGGGGGTTTACATGGGCTGGAAATGGGGTTTTTCCGATATTAAAAAAAAAACTTTTTTCTATTTTCTAGGGGGTTTACGCGGACCAGACCGCCGCGGTCTGGTCCGCGTAAACCCCCCCCCCCCCTTGGGGGGGCCATCTGGTCCGCGTAAATTTACGCGGGTTGGAAATGGGGTTTTTCCCCATGGGTCTATAAAAATCATATTTTTTCTATTTTGGGCCCACCTTGACCTATTGTGAATGCAAGATAGAGACAAAAAGGATACGGTGGCTGGAGCTGGTCGTGTGTGTGTAGAATGAGATCGTTGACTCGGGCTTCGCACGATCTCGAGTCTTCTTCTCCACCAACACTCCCAAGCTAGTATGCGGACCATTTTTTGATGCGGGACGGGACCACGGACACGACAAGCTCGTGACTGCCCCTTAACGAGGGAAGCGTCGGACGTGCGCGGTTGAAAAACCGGCAATGAGCTAGGGTGATCGGCTCTCTCGTGTGCCCGGATCGGGTCACGGGACGGTCTCGCACTCTCTCGCAGCAGCGGTAATGAATAGATAAAGCGAGCTAGATATCCCTACACATGCTCTCTAGCAGTGGCATAAACAAATATATATGAAGTAAGCAAAATGCCAAGTAAGGGAGCGAATGCGTTACCTCCACGCGCTCAGCGTGGGGAAGACGGACCTGGCCGAAACTCGTACTCCCGGGATAAATATTACACAATGATGACAGCAATGAAATATCACCCACTCCACGTAGGGAGGTAAAGGGCTACACAACTGGGCCCGGGAGGACCGAATTCGGGTTGACGGGTGGCTTCTCGCGTTGATTCGGCAACACCCGAACACGTGACGGTGCGGCCCACGTGCTGTCCGGAGGGGCCGTGTGGGACCCGGTGGCACCGCTGTAGTGGAGGATGCCTGGAAGGGCGCTCCCTGGAGTGGTGGCGCGCTGGTTCGCCGGTCGGAGGCCGGGCGGCTCCGATCGGCACCGGTCGGAATAACCGGCCACGGGCTGCAACTTCTGGTTTTCAGCGCGCGTCTCGGTGAGAATGGGCGCTGCGATCAGCCCTGATGTCGGATCGACACGAGATTGGCGCCGTTGGAAAGCTAACTTCAAATCCTTCAATCTAGGCCTAGAGATCTGGCCTGGATATGCAAGGAGCTGGACTTATGGAATTTCCAATCTCCTATTGTACAGTTCCTAAAATCTCAGGTCAGCAGAGAAATTTCCTGTGGATTGCCTTTGACCGTGAGGTAAACGTCCTAATCTGGGGTTGTGTTCTTCAGAAACGTTGTGGGAAATCAAGCTACAAAACCAGGACTATTTTTAGATCTAGATTTAGGGAAGGCTACGAATTTCTATGATTTTTTCACTAGAAGCGGGTCGGATCTGGAATATGGCTGACAATACTGTAGCTGAGGAAGAACACGAATTTCTAAAAATCGATAAATGGCTGATAAAAAATTAAGAAAATTTTTAGATGTAGGGGGTAATGGATAGAACTCTTAGTAAAATTGGGAGGGTTTGAACAAATCAAAAAGATGGCCGTAGGTGAGAAATACAGGGCTGCTGTCACTGTAGACAGAGACAAAACAAAACTAGGAATGAAAGATGCACGAAAATGGGAAAATACTAAACGATGGAATTTGGGCGTGAAAATTTAGGTGGAACTTGGGATACAAGGGAATAACACACCATAAAAATTGAAGCTTGAGATCTTCACATGGTGGAGAGCAGATATTCAGACAAGAAGCCTCTATCCAGGATGGACAGAACACCGAAGGCGGCTCCGCGGCGGCGTGATGGCGGCACAACGGCGGCGGCGGCGGCACCGATGATGACCGGAGGTGGGGGGAAGGAGATATCACTCTAGAATGGGGGTTGGGGATGAAGAAACCAGGGGGAGAGAGAGGAGAGGTCGAAATTCTCCAAGAGAGGGGTTCTTGCACAATGATTTTTTCACTTTTCATTAATATTCAAATGGAAAATACAAGTATTTATATGCCTCCAATCTAATCCAATCTCCACCATTGGATCTAGGGATGGGGAATGAATGGCCTAGATTAAATGTGACCAACACACACACAAAAAATAAAATAACCCAAGTGGGAGACAAGCTTGACATGGTAGGTAGCCTACCTTAGACTTTTTACTCCCTTTGTCTACCCATGTGGCATTTGACATTCAACCCTTCTAGATGGCCACCTAGGATGGTTGACCAGCCCCACATAGGTGACATGGACCAATGGGAAAGGGCTGAGGGCCCCCTTGCTGGTCCTACTGATAAATTACAAAGAAACCCAAACAGTCCGTGGGAATGACGCATTGGCTTATAAAGCCGTACAATTGCGCATATACTTTCCCGTGGATATACAAATAAACTAAAGGACATAAATGTAAAATAAAATGTACATGCTCGGCGTCGATTCCCATCATTTTTACTCCGGACCGGAGCTGGGACGAGATGGCAGCGGGACCAACGGGGCTGGGAGGAGGGCGCGACTCCCAAGGAGAGTTCACCCCCACTGGGGCGAGGTCGCACCCGGGGCGAACTCCCCCTGGGTGGGGTGGCCGCCGTGTGGGGTTGGCCCGGGTGGCCTTCTGTGGTTGTTTGGCGATGTCCTTTGAAGGACTTGGGCTGAAGAAGTGCTGGGATTGACCCGTGGGGGTCCGTCGTTGTCGTGTTGTGGCTACTGCTCGCAAGGTGTTCGGGTAAATTCCTGACACATCCTGGGTTGCCGTACGGCTTAGGTAGGGGGCTGGCAGAGCTCGGGTTTGACCCGAGGACGGGTAGAATAGCTCATGGGAGCCATGGGAAGGCATATTGGGTGTGTAGGCCCAGCCTTTGTGATATATGCCACATTGTAAGGCTGTTTGGCAAGCAGCCCAGGGTTGGCCCGGGGGTTGAAAGTAAACCGCTCGTCGCCGCATGTCTGAGGGTCGGGGGTGGCCCCAACTTGCTGCAGGGTTGTCGTAGGATACGGCTGGTGTGTTCGAGCTACGGGTTGGCCCCTGGCTTGCTGTATAATGGCTGGAATGTATGCGCCCGCGAGGTGTTCAAGGAAATTCCTGTCACACGTGCATGGGCCTCATGAGCGTGCTATGGCCCTCCATAGCCCGTGGTTGACTAGGATGAGTCTTCCTTTGACTTTAGAGGGCTGGAGGGAGGTGTCTTGGGGATAGACCCCGGCCTCATTGCTGGGCGCCACATGTCGTGGCTTGTAGTCAGGGTGCCCCTGGGTTGGCCCGGGTGGCTTGGTTGAAGGCGGGTATACCAGCAAACTGGGTGATCGGGGATGGCCCCAATCAATTGTTAGTATTACCGTGAGTCACGGCTAGCTGGTTAGGACCCTCGGTTGGGCCCGGCATGACGTAGAAAGGGCTGGGTAAATAAAGCCTTAAAGGTGTTCGGGGAAATTTTCGAGCCCTTATTTCTTGTTATTTTTACTGGGAGAATGTCTGGGTACAACAATGGTCCATAGAGCCCACTTATGCGAAAGGACCCTTGAGATGGTCTAGAAATTTAAAGGCAAGGGAGAAGAGACTAGCCAGAAGCATGATAGGCGAGGAGAGAATGGAGACAAATTTAGCATCACGGGGACTCATAACTCCCGAGATAACAAGAAGAGACCACACAAGAATAAATGGGCCAAAAGAAGAGGAAAAGCAAGTCATGGCGGCATGCACATTTTGCGAGAAGTTCAGACACGCTATTGAAGAATGTTGCAAGCACCTCGGCGCATGCTTGCGTTGTGGCAGGCGAGAACACAGGATGCCCGATTGCCCACTCATAAAAGAACAACCCTCGAGGAATAATGGAGGACATAGGCGACAAGGGCGTCTCAATGTCGTCTTGGATGATGAAGGTAAAATAATTGAACGTACAATGTTAATCTAGTCACATCCAGCTTTATTTCCCCAAGCTGTTTAATTGTAGCGAATGCTCTCCAAAATCTCATGCAATGAATTTGGGGACCAAATTCTTTTTAAGTGGGGGAGGGTGTAGCAACCTTGGCAATTATCTAATATTTTTTTTGGATTTTTTAGGAATTAAAAAGATTATTTAAGTATTTAGGCTTAAAAAGGGCTTAATGAGTTAATTAATTAATTTAGTGGTTAAGGCCTTTGGTAAGGAGGCCTAATTAATAACCAAGTGATTTAGCCCACTTAAAATGGGCCCTAAAACCAACAACCTAAGCTTTTAGGCCCAAGCCCAGCCCTAGAGACTTATTAGGGTAAATTTCCTATTTTAACTAGATAAATAAGAGATAATTAGGAGGGGAATTTGACCAAAATTCAAATTCCAGCGCCCAAGCAAGTCGCAGTCTATTGTGTGATCGCCTTCTGGCAGTAGCGGTCAAGACCCGACCACCACCTGGTTCCGTAAACGAAAATTGAGAAAACCAAGGAAAGTTTGGATTTTTTATCCTACCAATTGCCAAGGATCGATGTGATCTGGCATGGGAACTTGCCTAAGGACTCTTAGGGATCGATTCTATCTCCAATAAGGACTCTATTTCTACCTAATCCCTCGGCCCTAGGTCTTTCCCTATAAATAGGGCCCATATTTATCCTATGCGAACCCTAATGTTGGATCGCGTGGTTCGAAGGTATAGTATTGTTATTTTAAGTTCATCCTTTATAATTAATTATTCTCCTTAGTGTCTTCTAACCCTCTGTAAACTTTCGTACTAGGAGATCAAGCATCTAAGGAGTTAGAGCGCTCGGAAGTAGCAGTTTCTACGTAGGACGCATAGGAACCAGCACCATCTTCCGGTGAAAAATTCTAAGTTTAGGGACCATACCTGTGACGACCCAGACTCCGGATACCGGGTCAACCTGATACCACTTGGAGCCTGCGAGGCCTCCCAAGAGCGGAAAAGCTCCGAAGGGATAGAACGGTATGCGAGAGTACATTGAACTTCTAGATAAAGCAGTAAGCAATTAAACTTCAATGATCAGGATTGCTAAAGTAGCAAAAATAAAATTACATTTTCTATAACAATTATAACTAACATAGTCCAGTCCAAAGAAAGACAAGTATAGTCCAACAGGAAAGAGAACGTACTCTCAAGTCGGGGGAAGCCCGACACTGGCAATGCTGGCAACTAAGAACCACGCAGTATGTACCTCCCAGCACGAGGAAGAACAACTACAACTGAAAAGTCAGGGGTGAGCCTCCTATCACTAGCTCAGTAGGGATCCCGCAGAACCCTACCATGAAACAAAAGCGGTAAACAGCAGTGCTAACAACTATAGCAAAGCAGTAATAGCAAGAGTAACAACAGTAAAAGAGGAAAAGCCGTAACACAGAAACACGGCAGTCGAAGGAACCTCGACCCTCTAAACTACTCCAAACAGCAACAGAAAGGTGAACCCCGATCTCACAAAGTTGGGCCTTACAAATCCATTGACAAATCATGAAACCCTATCGTGAAAAGCCTACCGAAACAGGCAAAGCCTACCGAAGCCTACATGGTCAAAGGCACGAGACATACACGATCTCACTGTCATGTACGCTACATAGAATCTGTAACCTCGAGTGAAGCCAAGCACATGCTACTCGAACAAGTCACGAAAACACAAGTCATCATGTCAAGTGACAGAAGCACCTCCTCACTAGAAGAATAGCCAGATGCATCCACTGATGTCTTACACTGCGCCTCAAGTGTCTCCCACTCGCCTCGAACGTGGTAATTGAGACACGAACCAAGTACAAGGAACAACAGTAACGAGTGACTAGTTAGGGTCATGCCCGTCGGCACTCGTCCAATCGCCCCTGACCACGTGTGCACACACAAGCCTAATGCCTTGAGCCAGGTCTCCATCTACTTTTCCCCCCCAGTAGGACACTACCGCAAAGCAAGGGCGCCCACGGAAACTAGCCTAAAAGTTGTCAACCGAGAACTGCCCCTGTAGCACCCCCGATAAAACAATAGAGAAGTTAAACTTCTTAGATAAACAATCCTACATGAAGGCCTTATAAAAAGAAACATACCTTATGAGGGCTACTATATAAATATACAAAGCCCAACATCACTCAATGCCAACACATGGGTAGTACGTAGTGGGGTCTCTATTTCTCCAAACCAAAGGGAATGGGCGCCCCTTACCAGGGCACCATTCACCAATATAGAGCCCCTATACAAGGCGCCATTTCCCTTGGGCCCCCATCCCACACCATAAAGGTAACCAATTATATACAATTATATACACACTTGCAGTTTTGTCTAAAGCCATGAAGAATGGATGCCCTCATGCAAAAGTGTCATTTACATAAATAGGGTCACCGATTTAAGGGACACCCCTATACCAGGGCGCCATTTCCAAAGTGCTTCTAGAAGACTTAAGACATGAACAACCTCATTTAGCTGACAAAGCACCATCCTCTGACCATGGACAACAATGATCTAGGATCTTGTTCCCCAACCGGACCCGCAAGGCAATAAACCAATGCTTTGCGTTGGCAACCATCCTATAACTATTTCCTCTATTGAGGGCGGAGACTACTGTCGCCGTCCTGCTATCTGTAGAAGGGAATATCTCCCTTCTTTTCTTTGGAAGACGTGAAGGAGCATCTTTCCTACACTCTACGTCCTGTTACTGGAGCTTTGCGGCGACAGAGAACGTGTGGCTTCTTCCTTAGATTTCTTATTCTTTCATCTGTACCACGTAAAGCACTCCAAAAAGGTAGGTGTTCTCAAGATCTAGCCAAACCCGTAGCTAAAGTAGGGTAACATAACATGCTAGTATAATCTATCTGTCATGCCATGCAGCCTATTCCTATAGCATGTTACACGGGTTTTAAGTAGAACAACTATAGCCTGTTACACCGATTTTTACATAGTCTGTTACATAGTCTGTTATACTGATTTCACGGGATTCAAATATATCTCATTACACCAGTTTTTACAGCCTTAAAATATCATGTTTAGCCCTAGTATATAACCTATTTTACAATAGATACACATATGTTTTTAAAACCAAGAAAGTCCAGCCCTCAGGTAAAGGGCGCCCCTGACCAGGGCGCCATTTCCTGAAGGGGCGCCCCAAGCTAGGGCGCCATTTAATTGAAGACACTTTATAGTGTCGTCAATTCATTTTCCAGCCAATAATGATCAACGCATTCAAAAATCTATATTTATTGAACTAAACCATAAAATTCTTGCATGAATATGTTTCTGTGATCCTAATAATTTTCTCTACCTGTCCATATCCTTATTTCTTGATTCTGAGAACTTTAGAATTCATGAACAGTGACTTGTGTCTCAAACGTACCTGCCCGATGCGTATGAGAGCTTGTAGAAAAGGGCGCCCCTGTCTGGGGCGCCATTTAAAGAAATGATGACCCTCTGCGGGGTCGCCATTTCAATGGTGACACTGTAGAGGGGCGCCATTTTCATATGGTTAATAAAAAGAAGAAAATATATATATATATATTACCTGAGACATGGCAGCCCTTAGGGCGCTATTTACTGAAAAGAAGGCAGCCCCTGGGGCGCCAATTGATGTGAACAGTGACCCTCTAGAGGGTCTTCATTTAAATGAAGACTCTATGTAGGGGCGCCACTTCTTGAAGGCTAGTAAATTGATCAATGTTCAAAAATTAATATCTATAGAACTAGACCACAGTAATTTTTCATGAACATATTTTTGAGATCCCGATAATTTTCTCTGCCCATCCATATCCCTGGTTCCTGATTTCATGAAACTTCTACATTATGAATAGTGTCATCAGTCCTAAACGTACCTGCCTGGTGTAAATAGGGGCCAAATGAATTGGCGCCCTAGCCAGGGGCGCCAATTTCATGAATAGTGACCCTCCAGAGAGTCGTCCTTTAAATAGAGACTCTCTGTAGGGATGCCATTTTCCATCTATATATATATATAATTTCTGAAAGACTGGGCAACCCCCAGGCGCCAATTGATTGAAAGACAGCATGACCCCCAGGCGACAATTCCCTGAGAGACTGCCTAACCCCCAAGTGCCATTTCCTGAAAGCCTGAAAGTAGGGCTAACCCCCAGGCGCCAATTCAGTGAGGCAGCCTGTTAGCTACCAATTTTGTTCTGATTTCCCGATTTGTCTCGTGGTTTATACGACATAACCCTAGTTCATCTCCTGCATGATATATGCCTTTGAACTCCATCCCATGACAATCTACCTTATATTCTTACAATGGTCAACCCTAGAAATTCCATATTGGCTATAAATGAGAGTGGATGTCAAAAGAAATACATGGAAATGCTGTGCATATAGGGCCCGATCTAGTCTTGGGAGGAGCACCCGAAGGTACTTGTGCCCATGGGAGTTTATTGACCACGGTGTTTAAGCATTGCACCGAAGTACTTGCTTGACTTGCTTGACTTGAGACATTCCACACGTACTCTCTCTACTTACTTGACTTGACTTGCGTGGCCTAGAATGGGCAATACTTGACTTACGTGGCCCCAAAAAAGGGCAAAGTACTTGCTTGATTTAAATAGCCAATTCTATTGACACGTACTTGATATTACTTGCTTGAACACGAATTTCACTTGCTTGAACATGATTCTTACTTGCTTGTACATGAGTTCTTGCTTGCCCAGAAAGTGGCATCACAACGATAAAGTTCTTGATATCCTGCTTGTCAAATACTTGAAATCATGCGATACTCCCTCTATACAGTTCTTGACTTCTTACTTGTTCATCATGCATAGATATACCAGCATCCCTATTTTTCATACTTGTTCATCATACATTGTTATACCTGCATTACATGTAACATGTAAACCACTTAAAGATTACTCGAACTTGAGATGTAATTCCTACTGAGTGATTCGCTCATCCAGTTGTTTCCTAACATTTTTCAGGTAATTCGGATAGCGACATCCACATGAATGGGAATGGGACCGAGTGAAGAGTGCTAGAGTCCCCGATCATCTACTGTCAACTAGTCGGCTCTTTCGATTTTCTTGAGTCCCCTTTTGTATTTCCAAATTATGTCAGTCTAGTTGACTGAAGCTTGTTAAGCCTAGTATTGGATTTGAATAAGAAATGTCGTGGATTAGAATTATCACCATTTGATTAATTGGAAAATTGTCACCTTGGACATTGGTATTATTTTGGGAATTTAAATCTTAGTTACGATTTAGATAAATTGTGCACTCTGTCTTTTTTCAAAAAAAAAATATGTATACTGCTCTGATTGAATTCTTCTATATAAGCTGGCCACAACCTCAGGTATCTTCCGTGCTCGGGGCGTGACAACCTTCGTGGTATCAGAGCCTAGGATTTCAATTTCCTAGGGAATAAGAGGTTAGGAAAATAGAAGTCATGATCGAAATCTAGGTAAAACCCAAGTCTAAGGATAGGTTTACACCTTATACCCAGTGAGATGGGTAGAGCCATGGGTTAAGTTTTATAATGACATTCGACCTCGTAAAAGTAAACATGATACTTAGTACGCTTAAATTCTCTTGTAGGATAATGGCCACTGAAAGAGCACAATGGCACGAGATGCAGTGCACTGTGCAAGGTCTTACGTAGGCGCTACAGCAAGTGGCGCAAGGTGGAGCTAATCGTGGAGCTGGTGATCTCCACAGAGGTTTTCACAACTTGAACCCACCAAGATTCGCGGGCTCGTTTGACCCCGAACATGCTGAAACTAGTTGAAGGAGATTGATAGAATTTTTCGTGTAATACAATGCACGGATGAGGAAAGGGTCTTACTTGCTATATTCCAA
Source organism: Amorphophallus konjac (assembly GCA_022559845.1). Lineage (NCBI taxonomy): Eukaryota > Viridiplantae > Streptophyta > Magnoliopsida > Alismatales > Araceae > Amorphophallus > Amorphophallus konjac. Next base: position 235,590,649 of record CM040120.1, on the reverse strand, counting down.
CTAGAGCAGGATGCTCGATGCTGGTGGGAATCCGTAGAAGCAACATTACCTGATGACCATGTCACATGGGATGACTTTGTTGAACATTTCAACAACAAGTACTTCTCCGACCGTATTCAGGAGAAGAAGGCCGTAGAATTTGCCGCACTAAAACAACGGACCTTGAAAGTGGCCGAGTATGAGGTCCAGTTCTCAAGATTATCCAGGTATGCACCCCACTTGGTGTGTACAGAAAAGATGAAGGTGAGAAGGTTCCTTAACGGGCTTTGGCCCCACTATATTACATAACTCGCACCGATGGACATCCAAGTCTATTCAAAAATGGTTCGGCATTCCCAATTGCTAGAAGAAGCCACCGAATTATCTGAAAGGATTCGAGGCAAGGACAAGAAGGAACCTCTCACATGCCAGGGAAATTTCAAATCATCATTCAACAAGAAGCATTTCTTCAATGGAGGGGAGTCCTCCAAGGGAAAGAGGTTTCAAAGGAATGAAAAGCCATTCTCCACCACAACACCTTCTAAGGAAATTTGTAAGTACTGTAACAAAGCCGATCATAAGACTGAGGAATGCTAGAGGAAGCTAGGAGCTTGTCTCCAATGTGGGAGCCGAGAGCATCGAATCCCATACTGCCCATTGATGAAGGAGTAAGCCACTAAGGACGAGATGCGACCGGAAAAGAAACAAGGCCGTCTGCAAGCTCTCCACGAGACGGAACCCACAGAAGGTGGAATGGTGGAAGGTACTATAACTATTTATTCAAAAACTGCACAAGTTTTATTCAATACCGGAGCAACTCATTCATTCGTTTCCAAGAAATTTGCCGCTTCATTTTCTAAGAAACCTGAACTGTTAGATTTGGTCATATCTACGCCTCTTGGGAACGAGTCTGATATCATGCATCACTACCCAAGTTGTGAGTTATGGTTAAAGGCAATAATCTACCTGTCGATTTGATATGCTTAGATATGAAGGGGTATGATGTCATACTGGGAGCTGATTGGTTATCCACATACCAAGCAACTGTAGATTGCCGAAATGGCAAGATCACTTTTGTGGATTATCCCGAGCTGGTTTATACTAGCCCTCGGAATAGATCACCTCTCGTCTCAACTCTCCGAGCTAGTAAACTCATAAACAAAGGATGTGTGGCTTTCATAGCATTCGTGACTACCACGGAAGTCAAGCAGACTAAAGTTGAAGCCATCCGTGTAATTCGGGATTTTCTCGATGTTTTTTCAGAAGAATTGCCTGGCGTACCCTCGAAAAGGGAGGTGTCGTTTACAATCGACCTTGTCCCTGGTGCTGGTCCTGTTTCCAAGGCACCCTACAGAATGTCCCCTACTGAGCTGAAAGAGCTAAAGGAGCAGCTAATGGAGTTATTGAAAAAGGGTTTCATCAAGCCGAGTACTTCCCTATGGGGAGTACCCATGCTATTCGTCAAAAAGAAGGATATATCGATGAGACTATGCATTGATTATCGACAGCTAAATCACCTCACAATCAAGAACAAGTACCCGCTGCCGAGAATTGATGAGCTGTTTGATCAATTATCTGGAGCTAAATACTTCTCCAAGATTGATCTTCATTCTAGTTACCACCAGCTAAAGATCAAAGAGGAAGACATTCATAAAACCGCATTCCGAAGCAGGTATGTGCATTACGAATTTACTGTTATGCCTTTCGGACTAACAAATGCCCCTGCAGCTTTTATGCAGTTAATGAACAGCATATTAGGCCTCACTTAGACCAGTTTCTTGTGGTCTTTGTTGATGATATTTTGATCTATTCAAAAATCGAAGAAGATCATGAAGTACATCTCGAGAAGGCATTACAAATATTAAGGGAAAATAAATTATATGCCAAATTCAACAAGTGTAAGTTCTGGCTAGAGGAAATATCCTTCTTGAGCCATGTGGTCTCGAAGAACGGAATTTCTGTCGACCCTGCAAAGGTCAAAGCTGTGAAGAATTGGGAACGGCCAACGAATGCAATAGAGATTCGAAGCTTCTTGGGTCTAGCTGGTTACTATCGGTGTTTCATCAAGGACTTCTCCAAGATTGTTGTTCCTCTCACCAGGTTAACCCGCAAGCAAGTGCCTTATGAGTGGAATGAAGATTGTGAGAAGAGTTTCCAAGCTTTGAAGAATCTCTTGACCACTGCTCCAGTCTTATCATTATCAATTGAAGGAGAGAAGTATGAGGTATATACCGATGCTTCTGGTATTAGCCTCGGATGTGTATTGATGCAAAATGGTAGGGTCATTGCGTACACTTCCTGACAATTAAAGAAACATGAAGAGAACTACCCGGTGCATGACTTAGAGCTGGCCGCGGTGGTGTTTGTCTTGAAGATCTGGAGACACTATCTCTACGGAGAACAATTCACAGTATACACCGATCATAAAAGCCTCAAGTATTTATTCTCCCAAAAGGAGCTAAACATGCGACAAAGGTGATGGCTCGAATATCTCAAGGATTTTGACTTCACTATACAATATCATCCTGGTAAGGGTAATTCCGTAGCTGATACCCTTAGTCGAAAGACGAGAGCAATTTTGGCCAACTATATGATACAAGAATGGAAGTTGCTAGAGAAATTCTCAGAGCTTAGTATAAGTACAGATGAGAAGAACGGGTGTATTATTCTATCCCATATGAGTCTACACCCAGATTTGCTACCTGAAATTAAGAGGCTATAAGAAGAAGATCCCGCACTAGTAGAGATAAAAGGCAAGCTGGACGAGAGACTTGATTTCAAGCTAGCACCCGACGGCATATTGCTATTCCATGAACGGACATGTGTACCCGACTGTCCTGAGTTGAAGAAGAAGATTCTTGAAGAAGCTCATCAATCAAGATACACGATCCACCTTGGAGCCACCAAGATGTACCAAGACCTGAAAAGAACTTTCTGGTGGCCTAATATCAAAAGGGAGGTAGCGGACTTCGTGTCTCGTTGCCTGACATGCCAACAGGTGAAGGCAGAACATCAGAAACCTGCTAGAAAATTGCATCCACTAGATATTCCCAAGTGGAAGTGGGAAGATATCGGCATGGACTTTATCATGGGCTTGCCCAAGTCTAGGAGCGGAGATGATCGCATTTGGGTAATCATCGATCGTCTAACTAAATCGGCCTATTTCTTACCCATCAAAAGCCGATGGTCGATTGATGTACTTGCTGCCCTATATATTAAGGAGATGGTTAGATTGCATGGAGTCCCAGTGTCAATTGTATCTGACCGAGACCCACGCTTTACCTCTCATTTCTGGAAGAGCTACAACACTCTCTGGGGATGAAACTCAACTTCAACACTACTTTCCATCCCCAGACAGATGGACAGACTGAAAGGACAAATCAAGTTGTTGAAGATATGTTAAGAACATGCATTATAGACTTCGGCGGAAGCTGGCACGACCACTTACCCCTAGTCGAATTCGCATATAACAACAGCTATCAAGTCAGTATACAAATGGCACCTTTTGAGGCACTGTATGGTAGGAGTTGCCGATCTCAATATGTTGGGATGAAGTCGGTGAAAAGCAACTATTGGGCCCAGATATGATAAGAGATTCAACTGAGAAGATACACCTCATTCGGGAAAGGCTAAAGATAGCACAGTCCAGGCAGAAATCTTATGCTGACAATAGGAGAAGAGATCTAGAATTTCAAGTGGGAGATCATGTCTTTCTCAAGGTATCTCCCGGGTGAGGTATTAGAAGATTCGGTGTTAAGGGCAAGCTAACACCAAGGTTTATTGGTCCATTCGAAGTGTTGGAAAGAGTAGGCGAGGTGGCTTACCGTATTGCCTTGCCTCCACAACTATCAGAAGTTCATAACGTATTCCATGTTTCTATGCTGCAGAAGTACGTGCACGATCCTTTCCATGTCATTGACCACGTAGATTTGATAATATAGAAGGACCTTACCTACGAGAAAAAGTCAATGAAGATCCTCGACCGAGAAGTCTGAGTTCTAAGGAACAAGACGATCCCTATGGTGAATATCCAATAGAATCGATGCTTAGAACAAGAAGCTACATGGGAAACTGAAGAGTCATTGCGAAAGAGATTTTCAGAGCTATTCTAGTCTGTAAGTTCTCCGCACCCTTCCTATCTCCGTATATGCAGTTGAATTTGGGGACCAAATTCTTTTAAGTGGAGGAGGGTGTAGCACCCCCGATAAAATAATAGAGAAGTTGAACTTCTTAGATAAACAATCCTACATGAAGGCATTATAAAAAGAACCATACCTTATGAGGGCTACTATATAAATATACAAAGCCCAACTTCACTTAATGCCAACACATGGGTAGTACGTAGTGGGGTCTCTATTTTTCCAACCCAAAGGGAATGGGCGCCCCTTACTAGGGCGTCATTCACCAATATAGAGCCCCTATACAAGGCGCCATTTCCCTTGGGCCCCCATCCCACACTATAAAGGTAACCAATTATATACAATTATATACACACTTGTACTCTTGTCTAAAGCCATGAAGAATGGACACCCTCATGCAAAAGTGTAACGACCCAAGATCCGGATACCGAGAAGAACCCGATACCACTCGAATCTTGGCCCGCCGCCCACGAGTCGGAGGGCTCGGAAGGGCTAAAAGGAGTGTGGAGATACAAAGAAATAGGAAATAAAGTAGGACAATTCAACTATTAACATAAATAAATAAATAAATAAGTACAATAGCAGAGTCTAGTCCAACAGAAAGTACAGTCTAAAGTTGTAAAATTTACCACATGCCAAGTGAACACTCGGCCCGGTGAGCTGGCAGCTAAGGACCTCCACGCAACGCCCTCGAACCTAGAGGAAGAACCGTCACACCTGAAAAGTAGGGGTGAGCCTCCTGTCACTAGCTCAGTAGGGGTCCCACGGAACCCCAACCGAGAAACAACGGCAGTAACGGAAAGGAAAGTAACAACAACTACAGCAGGAATAGCGTACCAATGGCCGGTAAAAACTTGGCACTACAGCTACTCCTACTATACCGGCAACAGAAAGCGAAAGCCCGATCTCACAATTGGGAATCGGACCACTCTAACACCAGACCTACCGAGGAAACACTCACGGTAACCCTTCCACAGAAGTATGCCTACACAGGCATGACGAACCAGGACAGCACAGTCCCACACTAGCATGGCGAAGCCATGGCAATCCCTACCGAGCACCCCTGGCCATCACCTTGGAAAGCATGTTGGAACGGTCCAGAAACTACGTCTCGCAGACGAGAAACAGAACTAGGAAATAGGAGAGTCATGTCTCACGTGACAGGAGTACCTGCCCACCCGAAGCAAGGCCGGATGCATCCACTGATGACTTAGACCACGCCTCAGGTGTCCCCCTCGACCGCTGGTGGAACGGGGACACCGTACTAGTAACCATAGAGCAAGAAATAGCTGGGGTTACGCTCGTTAGTGCGGGTCCAACTGCCCCCAACCACGTGTGCACACTCAGACCATGCGTCTTAGGTCTGGCTCTCTAACTGATTTTTCCCTTAGCCGGACTCTGGCTGCAAGACGTAGGGCTTGACGGTAACCAGCCTAAAAATCATCTCTCTGGGGTAGCCTCGCCACCACTCCCTGGTGGGACCACTCACGTGTCGAAAGGCTACGACTAGTGGTGAGTCACTGATGTGACAACTCTCCAAGGAGAATGATGGGGGCATCCCTCGCCCCCTCCACTTCTTTTGAGGCTCGGATTGCTCATCAGCGTGCGCCATTGTGTTCGTCATAATTTTTTGAGTCTAGTCATGTAATTTTTACATTTTATTTGAGTCATCATCATGTAATTTTCCCTTTATTTGAGTCATGTACCTAGGTTAGTAGGTTATCTATCAAAGTCTTGTGTCATTGTGTTGGCTTGTTAGGCTATTGGGCCCAACTAATGGGCTAGGCCCAGGGGCGCCCCTCCCTTGGAGTGCTTGGTCAATAGTTGTTTAGTCAGGGTCATTTTCATCCTAGGAAAAGTCCAATGCCTATAAATAGGCCCCCACTCATCTCATATGTAACAACTTTTGCATGAATATTGAAATCCAGAATTCCAAATCCCACTAGACCTCTCTCTCATTATCTCTCTCTCTGTTGGGGTGGATTCCCCTCTCTCTCTTTCTATCTCTTCTCTCTCTCTCTCTCCACCCAAGGGGGGATACACCCTACCCTCTCTCTCCTCCCCTTCCCAACCATCCCTCTCCCACCTACCCCATTAAAGGCCTCTCCCCTTCCCCATAGCCCACTTTACTCCACCCCCTAGTCCCAAGAGAGCTCCACCCAATCCCCACCCCACCCTCCAACCCCCAACTACCCATTTCCCTTCCCCAAGCATCACTCCACCTTCCCAAGACACCTCTTCCCATCCCCAAGACCACCATTGATCACCCCCCATCAAAGACAATTCAAACTCACACTCCCTCCACCCACTTGTGCCTCCCCCACCTTCCTCCTCTCCCTCCAAGTCCCAAATTCGTAGCTCCTCTCTCACCCACTGAAAACACCCCATTCCAGACCCCATTCTCCCTCTCCCACACCTTAGAACACCCCCTCCCAGGCCCCCTCACAACTAGGGGTCACTCCCACACCTATTCACCCCATTTCCGCTTCCATTTACCCCATTTCTCCCACCGCCTTCCACCTACAGTTCGCAGGTTGCAGGTGGCAGAAGTCTAGAGACTTGCAGAAGGTGTCACGTCGTCATCCTGAGGCTTCTGAAGGCGCTTCATACATCGTCGGAATTGTCTTCGAGTCAGCTTTCCAACGGCGGTGGTTTCGTCATCGTCCAAACACCAGGCTGCTCGGAAGAGCCGTTCTCCCCCGACTGCGCGAAGCTACCCTGACAGGAAACCAGAGCCAGAGTTGAAGCTCGTCTGCGACGTTCCTGTTGGGAATCTGATCAAGAGTTCTTCAGCAAAAGTCTTCTACTTCAAGTCTTCTACCATTCCCAAGAAGCAGAGTTCATTTTGGAGACCAGGGCTGAAAGTTATCAATTTTCTACCCCGAGCGCGCGGTTCTGCTTCCACTCTATCTGCACCGACCCTCCTTCAGTGTTCAGAGGCTACCAGATTACTCCAACATGATTTGGCATGCCCGTTAGTTCATATTTGAATTAGACTCATCAATGGTTCCAACGGCTCTGACAGAACCTGATTCCGAGCTCGGGAGCGTTCGTGGCACCCTCTGCTTCATGCTGTTGGGAACCTGCAGCTGTCCGAACAGAGAATCTGCTACCCTGTTCAAGCCCCTACCCCGACCAGTAGCGGTACCAGAAGAATCAAGAAAATTCTGGTGTCTTCCCGGTCCAGCTATGAAGAGTTTCCCACTGGTTTCGTCTTCAGCAAAAATCCAGAGTGGCCGCAGTGTTAAGAGAACCGACTGTCTGTCCAGAAGCGCAGAGAATGGTCAGAATCGGCTTCAACAACCTTTTCTTGTTTCTAGCTTGATTTTCCCCCTTTCGCTTGGCCGGCTGAAGGCCCCTCCCTGCGTGGAGGTAGTTTTGGCTGTATCAACTTAACCCCCACCCCAAGATCCCCCCCCCCCTTGCAAGGGGTGTAGTTCATGTATTAATTCAGGTTGCAGGTTTGAAGCTCCGTCGACGCGGCGTGCGGGTGCATACCCACGCCTCCCGCTCGCCCCCGTCTCCGGCCGGAGTCGGCGTCTTCACGCCGGCTAGGTGAGCCTCGCTCCCTCTCTTGGCTGGTTTCAATTCATTGCTAGCATAGTATTATCGCCATTGTTTCGTCGGACGGTGAATGAGAGCTCGGCCCTAAATTGCTAGTGCCGTGAGTGACCACCGCGGGTGAGTTGTGAGTGAACCATTACATCCCACACCCTTGGTGTGCTGGCCGCCCATGGTTTGGGCATCCCAGGCCCATTTGGGGTTCTTCCCAAATTAGCCAACCTTTGGAGCCTCAAGGACCCGCCTCGGACCCTCTCCATCATCTCCAAGTTGCCTTCGGGCACTAATGTGCGCCAAGCGAGTGAGCTCGCTAGTGTGAGTCCGCTGCCCAACTTGAATGCTTGCAAGATAGGTCCAAGGGTGGTTTCACATCAAGTGGTATCATAGCTTAGGGAATCGGGATGTTTCATCAGATCGATATCCTGAGCTACGAGGTTCGGGGTTGAACCTCTTCCAAGCGGAGGAGTTTGATGGAATCATCGATTCAAGATTCAAAGTTCGAGGTTGAATTTGAAGGGATTGACAAGCGGCTTCAACAAAATGATCAAATAGATGTTTTTTTTAATTGGGCCACATGTATGGGCTTAATGGGTCATGTTTTATGTTTGTAGTAATTATGTCCACAAAAAATTATGTAAGAGTCTTTTTTTTATTTTGTGTCTTTTAGTCTTCCCAAGAGAGTGTCTTCCCAAGAAAGTTATGAGTGGTAGGAAGTAGGTGTTAGGTGAGTTATCTTTTGATCTTCTTTGTGGAGTCTATAAAAGGTCATGTAATCTTTGTTTAAGGAAATAAAGTGATTAGAATTTTTGGAAACCTATCTTTGTGAAGTGTAAAGCCTTGTTCCTGTGTTCTCTTCTCCGAGAAGGAGATGAGGTGAGATGCCCCGGGGTGAGAAGCCCCTCCTATCCACCGTCCACTTCCTTCCCTCCATCCGGCTCTCTCTCCATCTCACCCCACTTGCCATCTCCGCCATCACTAGCCGCCATCCTTTCCTCTTCCTTCCTGCATAGGCCGCAGCCCATCTACCACTTCGCCTCCGTCGCCACAGCCCTACCTTACCATCTAAACCCAGTTACCCATCGACCACTGTCCCTTTTCCCCCACCTGTTAACGGCAAAGAGTGCCCCTATAAACAACCTCGCCGCTGCCAGCTCCGGCTACACTCAGGAGAGCAGGCGGCTCTCACGCTGCCAGTCACCTGCTCGCCATCTCCGCACCCAGCCCTGCTCCACTTTGCCTACATGCACCTACTCACCGTCGTCCTCCTCTGAGAAGCAGCTGCGCAGACCTGCTGATGCATCACGCTCGAGCCTCCACCACCGTCATCCATAGCACCGAGTCGAAGGAAGAGTTCGGCTGCATCAGCCCTGAGATGGGGTCGGGTGAGAAGCCCCAACCGCACTTCCTCCTTCATCTCTGGCTACTCCGCTGCTGCCAATCACCACCTTGCCTCTCTCGCCCGCTGCCTTCACCATCTCCTCCCACCCCTTGCTACCACCACTTCCCCTACAAGTATCTTCTCCAGAAAAGGCACAGCCCACCTACACACGAATCTCCAACACAGTTAACCCCCACGTCCCACACCATCTTCTCCACCTGCTCCCATGGTTAACACCTCCCAACCATTCGCACCTCAGACATGCATGGTGGGAAGAAGAAGAAAAAAAAATAGAGCTCCGTTTTCACCATCTGTCCCATCACTGTTGGCCACAAAGTAGCTTCCCACCATGCCCACGTCTGCCATCCTCTCCACTCCCTTGGGCGGGCCCGTCACCCCACACCTATCATCCCATGTGGTGGATCCGGCACCCTCTAAGGGCATCGCGGTAGATCCTAGTGAGTGCCTTGAGCTTACACCTATCCTTGCGAGAGACACCCTCGGAGTGCCACCATAAATTAGCCTGAGAGCCCGACGTGAGCACACGGTGGCAATACTAGGCAAGCAAGATCCCATCGCCAGCATGAGGGTGTGTCCGAGCCGCTTTGACGAGCTGAAGCGCCCTTCTCCGGCTATGAACGAAGGTTGAGTTTGGAGATCGTGGTTCGCCCGGAGCTGCATTGTCACGCCCCGAGCGCGGAAGATTACCCGGAGGCGTAACACGTCTATATGGATCGTGTCAATCATGTAAATATCAGAGTGCACAAATAACTAAGCTTTAACTCGAAATTAATACAAATAGTACGAGCTGACAATTGTCACAACTAATCAAAGGACAAATACATATGTTCCCAGAGTCCAACGATTAGGCTTCAAATCTTAAGCAGTTCTAATCAAGTTGACTAATACAAATGACATAGATGAATTGATACAACTGACATAAGTGAACTAATACAATAACACAAAGGACATCACAATTAACATGACAATTGATGACTCCATTCTACACTCATCACTCAGACTCATCCCCTTCCGTGTTCTGGTCGATATCCAAACTACCTGAAAAGGTTAGAAAAATAACTAGATGAGCGAATCGCTCAGTAAGAATTACATCTCAAGATTTAACATGCTTTAAGTGGTTTACAAGTTTGATTAATGTCAGTAAAGTTATGCATGTAGATGAGTAGATATCAAGGATTGTAAAAATCGACAAGAGCAGTGAAGGAATAACAAGTAAGAGTATAAGGATTCCAACTTCAATGCAGCAATAGCAAGAGATTCAAGCAAGTAATAACTGAAGTTAACGAAAATCTTTCCAAGAGAGTAAGAACTCATGTCAAGCAAGTAATAGAAAGTAATATAAATTCAAGCATGTAAAACTGGAATTGGCTATTTATCAATTTCATTCAAGCAAAACTTTACCCTTCTGCGGGTCTCAAGTCAAATCAATCAAGTAATATCACGAGAATGAGTGGAATGTCTAAAGCCTAGCAAGCAAGTACTTCGGTGCAATACCAAACACCGTGGTCAATAAACTCCCATGGGCACAAGTACCTTTGGGTGCTCCTCCCAGGACCAGACCGAGCCCTATATGCACAGCATTAATCATGTTTGTTGACATCCACTCTCATTTATAGCCAATAGGGAATTTCAAGGTTTGACCAGTATGATATATAAGGTGGAATTATGGAATGGAATCCAAGGGTGCATTAATGTGTAGGGATGAACTAGGAGTGGAAACCAGTAACGTTTGATACACGGAAGAAAAACTAGATAAGAGAGGTGCCTTATGGGCCACCTGACAATTTTAGAAACGACACCCTCACTGTGGGATGCCCTTCCTGAGAATTATACAGGGTTTAGAGGACCCTGTCAGGAGTTAAATATCACCTCTCAGGCTGCCATCTATCAGTGAAGATGGCAAAAGTGAAAGCCTAACGATCAGGTTAACGCAATGAGCCAGCTCTAGTTCATCGCGTCAACCCTGCAGTTCATCGCATCAACCCTGCGAACAGGCTGGGTCGACTCATCAGTTCATCGCGTCAACCCTGCGAGCAGGCAGGGTCGACTCATCAGTTCATCGCGTCAACCCTGTGAACAGGCAGGGTCGACTCATCAGTTCATCGCATCAACCCTACGAACAGGCTGGGTCGACTCATCAGTTCATCGCGTCAACCCTGTGAACTAGCTGGGTCGACTCATCAGTTCATCGCGTCAACCCTGTGAACTGGCAGGGTCGACTCATCAGTTCATCGCGTCAACCCTGTGAACAGGCAAGGGTCGACTCATCAGTTCATCGCGTCAACCCTGCGAACAGGCTGGGTCAACTCATCAGTTCATCGCGTCAACCCTGTGAACTAGCAGGGTCGACTCATCAGTTCAAATCTGTTGGCAGGGTCGACTCTGCCGTTCATCGCGTCAACGCGGTGAACTGGCAGGGTCGACTCTGCAGTTCAAAATATGTTGGCAGGGTCGACTCTGTCGTTCATCGCGTCAACGTGGTGAACTGGCAGGGTCGACTCTGCAGTTTAAAATCTATTGGCAGGGTCGACTCTGCCGTTCATCGCGTCAACGCGGTGAACTTTCTGCTGCTACGATCTTCCAACAAGTAGGTGTTCTCAACTTTTAACTAAACTAGTAGCTAATCTAGGATGATTAGTCTAGACATTTAGTCTTAGGCTCATTTCCATGCGATATTTAGTGTTCATAAAGCATGTGTTAGCTTAAATCTAGGATGATTAGCATGTATTAGCTTCATACCTAAGATAATTAGCATGTATTAGCATTATACCCAGAATAATTAGCAAGTATTAGCAAGTATTAGTCTCATACCTAGAATAATTAGTATGTGTTAGCTTAAATCTAGGATGATTAGTATGTACTAGCTTCATACCTAAGATAATTAGCATGTATTAGCCTTATACCCAGAATAATTAAGTAAGCATTAGCAAGTATTAGCAAGTATTAGTCTCATACCTGGAATAATTAGCACGTGTTAGCATGTATTAGCGTCGTACCTAAGATAATTAGCATGTACTAGCCTTATACCCAAGATGATTAGCATTGATTAGCATGTATTAACTTCAATCTAGGGTAGTTGGCATGTATTAGCTTCATATCCATACGATATTTTCGTGTAACGCAAGTTTTATCGTGTTTTTACGTAACCTATTAGTTTAGCTATTAACTAACCTGTTAACATACCAATTTAACATGTTAGTTGATTTACTAACTAATTAGCATACCTAATTAATCTGGTAGGTAGCCTATCCAGAAACATTGTCTCCATTTAGTTCCTTTAAAAATGAAAACTAGTATGATACGTCATGTTAAAAATCTGATATTTAAGCAACTAAAGCATGAAACGAGTGCACGAATAAAGATCTATAATCCTTACAGTTTTCTCTATCTATCCATGTCATCAGTTTTACCTAAATAAACTTAAATCAAAGGTTAATACCCTAGCTTAATCAAAGATTAATACCTTAAGCCTTTTTGAACTGCAGAGTCGACCCTGCCAATTCATCGCGTTAACGCGATGAACGGTAGAGTCGACCCTGCCAACAGATTTGAACTGCAGAGTCGACCCTGCCAATAGATTTTGAACTGCAGAGTCGACCCTGCCAGTTCACCACGTTGACGCAATGAACGGCAGAGTCGACGCTGCCAACAGATTTTGAACTGCAGAGTCGACCCTGCCAGTTCACCGCGTTGACGCGATGAACGGCAGAGTCGACCCTGCCAACAGATTTTGAACTGCAGAGTCGACCCTACCAGCACATCGCGTTGACGCGATGAACGGCAGAGTCGACCCTGCCAATAGATTTTGAACTGCAGATTTCGAACTGCATTTTGGTGTACTACTTCCCCGGTGGACCCATACTCGACGGGGTCGGGTTTTCCCCACCCCGGGGGTATGATGGGGGCATCCCTCGCCCCCTCCACTTCTTTTGAGGCTCAGATTGCTCATCAGTGTGCGCCATTGTGTTCGTCATAATTTTTTGAGTCTAGTCATGTAATTTTTACATTTTATTTGAGTCATCATCATGTAATTTTCCCTTTATTTGAGTCATGTACCTAGGTTAGTAGGTTATCTACCAAAATCTTGTGTCATTGTGTTGGTTTGTTAGGCTATTGGGCCCAACTAATGGGCTAGGCCCAGGGGCGCCCCTCCCTTGGAGTGCTTGGTCAATAGTTGTTTAGTCAGGGTCATTTTCATCCTAGGAAAAGTCCAATGCCTATAAATAGGCCCCCACTCATCTCATATGTAACAACTTTTGCATGAATATTGAAATCCAGAATTCCAAATCCCACTAGACCTCTCTCTCATTATCTCTTTCTCTATTGGGGTGGATTCCCCTCTCTCTCTCTTTCTATCTCTTCTCTCTCTCTCTCTCTCCACCCAAGGGGGGCTGCGCCCTACCCTCTCTCTCCTCCCCTTCCCAACCACCCCTCTCCCACCTACCCCATTAAAGGCCTCTCCCCTTCCCCATAGCCCACTTTACTCCACCCCCTAGTCCCAAGAGAGCTCCACCCAATCCCCACCCCACCCTCCAACCCCCAACTACCCATTTCCCTTCCCCAAGCATCACTCCACCTTCCCAAGACACCTCTTCCCATCCCCAAGAAGCAGAGTTCACTTTGGAGACCGAAGCTGAAAGTTATCAATTTTCTCCCCCGAGCGCGCGATTCTGCTTCCACTCTGTCTGCACCGACCCTCCTTTAGTGTTCAGAGGCTACCAGATTATTTTGACATCATTTGGCATCCCCGTCAGTTCGGTTTTGAATTAGACCCATCAACGGTTCCAACGGCTCTGACGGCACCTGATTCTGAGCTCGGGAACGTTCGTGGCACCCTCTGCCTCCTACTCTTGGGAACCTGCAACTGTCCGAACAGAGGATCTGCTACCCTGTTCAAGCCCCTACCCCGACCAGCAGCGGTACCAGAAGAAATCAAGAAATTTTTGGTGTCTTCCCGGTCCAGCTACGAAGAGTATCCAACTAGTTTCGTCTTCAGCAAAAATCCAGAGTGGCCGCAGTGTCAAGAGAACCGACTGTCTGTCCAGAAGCGCAGAGAATGGTCAGAATCGGCATCGGCAACCTTTTCTTGTTTCTAGCTTGATTTTCCCACTTTCGCTTGGCCGGCTGAAGGCCCCTCCCCGCGTGGAGGTATTTTTGGCTGTATCAACTTAACCCCCACCCCGAGATCCCCCCCTTGCAATGGGTGTAGTTCAGTCGCAGGTTTGAAGCTCCATCGACGCGGCGTGCGGGTGCATACCCACGCCTCCCCGCTCGCCCTCGTCTCCGGCCGGAGTCGACGTCTTCACGCTGGCTAGGTGAGCTTCGGTCCCTCTCTTGGCTGGTTTCAATTCATTGCTAGCATAGTATTATCGCTATTGTTTCATCGGACGGTGAATGAGAGCTCGGCCCTAAATTGCTAGTGCCGTGAGTGACCACCGCGGGTGAGTTGTGAGTGAACCATTACATCCCACAACCTTGGTATGCTGGCCGCCCATGATTTGGGCATCCCAGGCCCATTTGGGGTTGTCCCCAAGCTAGCCAACCTTTGGAGCCTCAAGGACCCTCCTCGGACCCTCTCCATCATCGCCAAGTTGCCTTCGGGCACTAATGTGCGCCAAGCGAGTGAGCTCGCTAGTGTGAGTCCGCTGCCCAACTTGAATGCTTGCAAGATAGGTCCAAGGGTGGTCTCACATCAGAGAAACTCCGAGAAACACGCACGCAGCCTGCGCGGAAGTCACGAAGGACCAAGTGGCACCGAGCCACTAGACTCTGGACAGTCCTCTGGACTCACTAAATCCAACGGTCCTTGAGTCACGAGACTCGGGGTCAAGACTGTTGCACCAAACCGCTCCATGCCGTCAATCTGCCCTAACCCTAGGGTCAAAAACTCGGCACGATGACTCACGAGGCAGTTCACAACTACTGAGACCATTCCCTCGAAAAGGGAACTAAGAAACCCTCCAGCCCCAGGCTGGGTAATTGGACTCACAGTCCAAGGCCACACACATGGCCCATGCGGAAAGCACAGAAGCATGATTCCCAAGGCAGCTCACAAGCCGCCACACCGATTCCCCAAGGTAGCTCACAGCACACATGGCCTAGGGAAAAGTGGGAAACCTCTAGCCCGAGGCTGGCAACTAGACTCGTAGTCCAAGGCCTTACACACGGCCCACTCAGAAACTACTTTCCGGAAGAACTCACAACGTGCGAGGAAGCCTCCACCGCACTCAAGCCGATACACGACGACTCGATCAAGCGTAACACGAAAGCCTGGAACACACACAGGGTCACTCGGACTCTCTAAATCTATGGGCATGCTAATCGAGGTAACACGGTACCTCCAGACACCCCAGAAACACTGACACAGAACGCACGGGGTGTCTAGGACACTCACGAGGCCTGATGGTCGACCATTGCGTCACAACCGGGTCGACCAGAGACCAATAGGCGGTCCTCCCTGGACTGTCTAAGAGAAAGGCTATCAAACCCTGGACCGCTGGGAGAAGAAAAATGATCTCTCATGGGCCACACTAGAACTAGGCAGTCTGGCTAGGACCGCACAGCCTAGCCTAGCGGTCCAGCCAGGACCGCATAGCCCTGGGCGCCTCTAGAACCCAGGCGGTCACTCCCAGACCGCTCAGGGATAAAACGGTCTACCTCCAGGCCGCACCACTATGCAGCACTGAAAAGGGATAAATGGTCACTCTAGGACCGCACAGGTAATATGGCGGTCATCCCGTGACCGTAAAGCGACAGGACTCGTTCAACGGTCAAATGCATACTTGGGAGTCACGCAGACCCCTAAAGGAAAAACGGTCTCACCCTGGTCGCTTCACAGTGCCAGGCGGTCCACGCCAGACTGCTGAACTCGTCAGGCGGTCTATCGCACGACCGTTTAGCCAACCGACATATGGGGGCAAGCGGCAGCTAGATCATGACCGCCCAGCCAAGAAAATAGTCTACCTTAGACTGCTAAGACAGGCATAGCGGTCTATCGTAGGACCGCAGCCCCAAAGCACGGTGAGACGGACAAGTAGCGGCCTCCCTGAGGGCCGCTTCACCTAATAACGGCTCCTATTAAGACCGTTTCTATTCCGGCAACCTAAAAATGGCGAGTTCGGTGGAAAACTCCGTTCCACGCCCCGTTCGCACCCACGCGAATGGAAAAACAAGGGGAAACTAGTCCCCAACCTCTCTAGCACCGAGAGGACCCATTTAAACCACAAAAATGTGGTTAAAACGCTAGATCCGGCTCACACCCCAAAATCATGGTTTCCCCCCAAAAAGCTCAAATAAGCCCGCTCGGCTCACCACGGCCTACCAAAATCACGGGAAAGGAAGTGCACGAGCTGGGGATCCATCTCCCTACCTTCACCGAAGATTTGGCGCGCTGTGGACGCCGATCCGGGAAGAAAACGCCAAAAAACCCTCGCCGGTTCACGAACTCGCACCCGAGCTTTCACGTGCCATCGGCCCTCGATCCTCGACCCGTTCCTCGTCCCTTGCCTCCCGCCATCGCCGTCTCGCCCTCCTCCGCCGTTGTCAGCCGCCTGGGGGAGAGGGGGAGAGAAAGAGATGAGAGAGGGTGAGAAAGAGAGAATGAGAGATGGGGAGAGAGAGAAAAAAAGGGGTTAGTATATATAGAAAAATTTAAAAAATTCAAAAAATTACTAAAAATTACCTCTGCGATCCTCGAGAGGAGCACAACGCATCGGTACTGTCCCAGAGTCAGAGAACGCCACGGTTTGCCCTGCATAGAGTTCCGAAGGCACATAAGGGAAAAACACGTGTAAAGCACAAAATACACTCCGAGACCCACGAAAATGATCCAAAAAATCTGGGGTATTATAGCCCTCCCCCCTTAAACAAATTTTATCCTCAAAATTCAGGACTGGCACCAAGTCACAAGGGAAGAACACCTTAACCAACTGACAACGTTGTCAGCGCCCCAGCACAGAAAACCTCGATTCTCACGAAAGCTCCTATCCTGAGGGACACAGCCAGACTACAATCACGAACGACACCTCGCTCCGCATGCCGCGCACACCGACCATCAGAGCAGGCATACACCAAAGGACACAGTCTGACATCACCTCAGTCACAAGGGAAAAACCAATTATGGCACCGCTGCTACCATCTCGCTCACCGAGGAGACACAACCCTCATCACGAGAAACAGCTACCGATCCATCCTATGGTCAGCAGATAAAACACACATCAGCTTCACAACCAGCTGACTGGTTTTACGCGCTGCTCCAGGGAGCAACCAATACAGAGCCTCCATCAGCTCCCACAGCCAATACCACATCTTAAGCCGAGCTTCTCTCGGACACCGCATCCGATCTCAATCATCGTGTCAACTCAACCCTCTCAGGAGTGCACGATGAAACCAACGACAAGACTCAGGAGTTCTCAGTCTTTATCTCACTCGACTCAGACTTACAGGGAAATCCTCCCGTGTTGTTCACAGACCAAGGACCACCATTCCGACGCCAATCTCTTTCTAAAGACCTCCGCCCACAGGCGTCACTCTTTCGTCCTATCTCATCGAATCCTTCATCTCAATTAATCCAAGTGGACACCTGCCAATCCCGATTCCGCCCTTATCACAGAGCCACGGGACACCACCGGGACAATTCATGGCACACGTCTCTAGAGGAGGGAAGTGCCATCCAATATTACGGCAACCTAGTCGCCAACGTCGCGACCAATGCACACGGGTCTTCAAACGACATAGATTCCAACATAGTTAGGTCATGTCCGCCATAATCCGACATGACCATAAACTACAGACGCTAATGTGGCCAATCACACTGTTAGGCTCACTAGCTGCTCACAGCTACCAATAGGAACCCATAATCTGCCAGTGATCACTTCCTCAAAACATGATCTCATCTGAGGACACAACCTCCAATACAAGTCGGGCACCAAGCCACTGACTCTGACCAACATGTCCTCGGCCTCCGTCAGGTGACATCGTCAACAACCCCTTGTGGAACGCACTGGATTTCGTGTTCGTGAAAGATATCGGGGTGTTCTTTTTATCGGTTTATCTAGTGCGAGGGCGTGCCAGTCACCTAGGTGACAATGTGTTCGGGCTTCAAGACTGGAGTGGTCCGAAGCCCGGGGTGCGCTCTGTCTGATTAATCAGACGATTGTGGATATCGGGTCGGGACTGGAGACCTGCCGCGCCATAAAGGCCGCGACGTTAATTACATCCCCTCGGAGAGGGGAAGACCTCTGATTAATCGCCAAGGAAAGGGGCCAAATGACCTAAAGATCGTTCTTCATTAAAGCATGTGAGTTGGGTTGACATGATTTAAACCCTCCGCATCGGTATGCAAAACGACGTTCAAAACCATACGAATACTTGCTGCGAGTGCGGCAAATTTAATGCAAGTGCGGGATTAGATCCCGGTATATATATATATCAGTCACTAACGGACCATCCAGTATTCAGTCGAGAGTCCATATTCGAAGCATCGAAGGTGACAACAAAGACATTCGGATATCTACCATAGGTACCGCACGTTTCATGTGGGTGCGGGATCGGATCCCGGAAGAAGTGGGCCAAGCTGATGAACTATCGGCCCAAGAAGTGCACGGATCATGACCATGTAGGGGATCCCGAGGTCCATGTCCAATACCACGGGACATCATTACACAATCCGGGGGAGCGGGTTGTTAACTGTAAAGCCAAAACTTGGCAATGTGCGCCCTCACAACAAAATTTTAATTGTGGGGGGGTATGCTATTGTCATTGTTTCGACCATTGAATTAAGTGTTTTATTCTCATTCCATTCTTTCTATTTTGTTTATTGATTTAGTCCTTATTCTCTGGTTTATTCTTTAATTTCAATAGTTTTCTTTCTTCTTTTCATTGATTTAGTTCTCCTTTACCACGCCGTATTAGCACGTTGCAAGAAGATGGGCGCGCCAGTTAAGAGGCGCCGGGTTAAGATGTGAAGGGGCGCGCCGGAATTGAAGGGCAAGGGAGGAGGAAATGGGGGCGCGCCATTTTTAGGTGTTCACAGAAGGAGATGGGGGGCGTGCCGTTTTCGGGTGTTCACAGAAGGAGATGGAGGGGGCGCGCCGTATTAAGGCCATTCAAGGGGAGAGGGGCGCGCCGGTTTAAACGGCGCCGGATTAGGATCGAAAGGGGTTCCGACTGTGGGTTAAAACGGCGCGGGGGAAAGTAACCGCGCCGGGATAAAGTCTTCCGAGGGTTGTTTTCATTGCTATTGACTGTGTGTTTCTTTTATTTCACCTGAAAGCCGGTTTGATGGTTGGTTTGTTCATCCATTTGGAAGATTAAGTTGATGAAAAGGGGGTTTAATCGTTTTAGTCGTTTATTGAGGTGAATTAGCATGAATGCTTCAAGTGTTTTATTAGAAAAGTTTATGCAAGAACTCAGAGATTCGGTTTGTTTCAGTGGTTTTCTACATATGCTGTTCTCTTCCCCACAGAGTTTATTATGCTCGTTCGTTCTTATGGGTTATTCGCCTGGCAAAATTTGGGCAGCATCTCCCCTAGACCCGAAGGGTCCAGGGAAAAAAATGGGGCGCGCCATACGGAGAAAACTCCGACGGCCCCGAAACATCCCGGTGTGCGCATAAGCGACGACACCAGTAAAATTACCCCATTTGGGGCCAGAGGTCCCGAGGGCTAGCCTACAAGGGAGTCCGGTGGCCCATGGGTTGTTGCGATCGTATCGACTCCCCTCGTCCAGGGCTGGAGGTCCTGAGGGCCAGCCTAAAAAGGAACTTCGGTGACCCGAGGGTTGCCGTGATCGCGTGGCTGAAGACCGCGTGAGAGCTGAAGTTGACACAAGAACACGGCGGAAGGGAGATTTAGGGGATGAGCGAGCATCAAAATCGGGTTTCATAAAGGGGATAAGAAAGGATCGAGGTTAAAGACCCCAGCTTCATTTCCACTTAAACAGAGAGAACTACATCGGGGCTGGACGTCGCCGGGCAGAATACAAAGGAAGAGGAGAAAGACAATGACCCACCCTCACACGGCTGGGTTTCACTCTTCCTCACCCTTTCTCTCCCACTCTTTCTTTCTTCTTGTCCACACTTCGGAGTAGGGCTTCGCCGCTAGTAGAGCGTCCCTCCTCTTTTTTTTTCTTGCCTGGGGCTTGTATTTATAGGGAGAGCAGGGAAGCAAGCTTTCCGTTTCTATGGCTTTTTGTTCTGTTCGCAGTTGCCATTGCTGACGTTGCTGGGGTCACCGTGTCGAATGCCGCTGTCGTGGACGTCACCTCCGCCGCAGCTACAGTGTGACCGGGAGAGGGGCAGAGGCATGGCCTCTTCCTTCGCTGGCATATCCACCGCGAGCCACGTTGCTTTCATCATTTGTAGGAGAATGGGCGGTCGACCGACGAAATGAGCGTTCGGTGGTGCAGGGCTCGAGGATCTCCATTCACGGCATATGCTTGGTTGCCCGTTGGATCGAGGCGGAAGTTTTAGCCGTTTTAGGTAGTTTGTCGACGTGCTATTCACAGGAAACAGGGGACCGCATTGATGACGGGATGGCTTCACTGCACGCCGAAGAAGCGCTTCAGAGAATAGAAGTGAGGGGTTAAAACGGCGCCATATTTAAAGGGGCACCGTTTTAAGCATCAAAGGGGAAGGCCCCTTCGTCAGGAGCGCACCGTGTAGCCAATGAAAAGAAAAGGGGCGCGCCATTTTAAGAGGGGGGCGCGCCGTTTTAAGGCGCGCCGTTTTAAGGCCCCTTCATGCCGTTTTAAGTACTAAACGGATTCTTCTCGAAGTCGCGGCCGTTTATATGAATGTTGGCATTCCCAGGATGTTCCGGTTGCGATGTATGGCCTCTGCAATATTCCGTTCGCAGCCTCTGGGGCTCGGTCCCAGACTTTGCGTGACTTTCGGTGCACGCCGGGCTGTGTCGGAGTTCCCGACTCTTCTTCGATTCAGCTCTCGGCACGGCCGGCTGTACAGTTGTGGTCGTATCTTTCGCCCGGGGGGCTCCCTCATCGGCTAGCGGACCACCAAGCGAGTCCTCATCCTGATCGGGCAAGGCATGAGGTTTATTTGGCATTTCCATCTTCGGCTTTCTCTCAAGTGTCGAGACGTGCATGACGTATGATCATCATCGACATTTTTCGACGTCCACAAATGCCCCCCACTCGCGGGTGGCGCAAGGGAGGGATGAGTGCGCAGGGATCGCGAGTGTAGAGTTCTTCGACAGGACGTCTGTTCTTCTGAGCCAGTGGGATGCTAGTCCGGTGCGAATTCATGGGAAAGCGCTCACTCCTTCAGCGAAGGGATGAGGGGATCGCTTCACCGCATATGCACACAGACCGACATATATGAGTGGAGGTTTTGTCGTCGGCATGGCGGAATGCCGAAGCAAGAAGGAGGGGTTCAAGTTTCTCTGACTTGGACGAAAGGTCCAGATCGGATCGCACGATTGAGGCCCCAGAAAGGCCTTAGGCTCCGAGTTAAAGGTGGTTCATCGACGTGGGAATTGCATCAACGCAAGGATTTTAATCTTCTTCCGACCCAGACGAAAGGTCTAAATCAGAGCTTTCGGCGAGGGTGCCGCATAAGGTGAATTCGTCAATGCTGGGACTGCATTAACACAAGGATTTTAGTTTTCTTCTGGCCCAGACGAAAGGTCTATATTGAAGCTTTCGGCGAGGGTGCCGCATAAAGTGGATTCGTCAATGCTGGGATTGCATCAACGCAAGGATTTCAGTTTTCTTCTGACCCAGACAAAAGGTCTAAATCGGAGCTTTCGGCGAGGGTACCGGATAGAGTGGATTCGTCAATGTTGGGATTACATCAACGCAAGGATTTCAGTTTTCTTACAACCCAGACGAAAGGTCTAAATTGGAGCTTTCGGCGAGGGTGCCGCATAAAGTGGATTCATCAATGCTGGGATTGCATCAACGCAAGGATTTCAATTTTCTTACAACCCAGACGAAAGGTCTAAATTGGAGCTTTCGGCGAGGGTGCCGCATAAAGTGGATTCGTAAATGCTGGGATTGCATCAATGCAAGGATTTCAGTTTTCTTCCAACCCAGACGAAAGGTCTAAATTGGAGCTTTTGGCGAGGGTGCCGCATAAAGTGGATTCGTCAATGCTGGGATTGCATCAACGCAAGGATTTCAGTTTTCTTCCAACCCAGACGAAAGGTCTAAATTGGAGCTTTCGGCGAGGGTGCCGCATAAAGTGGATTCGTCAATGCTGGGATTGCATCAACGCAAGGATTTCAATTTTCTTCCGACCCAGACGAAAGGTCTAGATTGGAGCTTTCGGCGAGGGTGCCGCATAAGGTGAATTTGTTGATGCTGGGATTGCATCAACGCAAAGATTTTAGTTTTCTTCCGACCCATACGAAAGGTCTAAATCGGAGCTTTCGGCGAGGGTGCCGCATAAGGTGAATTCGTTGATGCTGGGATTGCATCAACGCAAGGATTTTAGTTTTCTTCCGACCCAGACGAAAGGTCTAAATCGGAGCTTTCAGCAAGGATGCCGAGTAAGGTGGATTCGTCAATGCTGGGATTGCATCAACGCAAGGATTTTAGTTTTCTTCCAACCCAGACAAAAGGTCTAAATCGGAGCTTTCGGCGAGGGTGCTGCATAAAGTGGA
Organism: Amorphophallus konjac; assembly: GCA_022559845.1. Classification (NCBI taxonomy): domain Eukaryota; kingdom Viridiplantae; phylum Streptophyta; class Magnoliopsida; order Alismatales; family Araceae; genus Amorphophallus; species Amorphophallus konjac. The sequence continues at coordinate 235,567,952 of CM040120.1, read as the reverse complement.
TTCGTCAATGCTGGGATTGCATCAACGCAAGGATTTTAGTTTTCTTCCGACCCAGACGAAAGGTCTAAATCGGAGCTTTCGGTGAGGGTGCCGCATAAGGTGGATTCGTCAATGCGGGGATTGCATTAACGCAAGGATTTCAATTTTCTTCCGACCTAGGCGAAAGGTCTAAATTGGAGCTTTCGGCGAGGGTACCGCTTAAGGAACACTAACGAACCACTTCTTTTTTATTCTTTTTCTTTTCCTTCTTCTTTTTTTCTCTTCTTTTCTTCTTTTCTTCCCCCTTTTTTTCTTTTTTTTTCTCTTTTTTATTTTTTTTCTTTCTCTCTTTTTTTGATGATCACGGTGGGACCGGATCACAAAGGTATGATAGTATCGTCGACATTGGGTTTATATCAACGCAATGGAATCAGGTTTAACCGGCTTAGACGGAAGGTCTAAGCCATGTTACTCGGTTGAGGCCTCGGAGGGCCACAGGCGCCGAGTTGAGTAGTAGGGAGGAAAGAGCTTGTGCGCAAGATCCCTCTCCACCAGAAGGGTGAAGCGGTTCTTGCTCAGGAGTTTTTGAGCGTATGATTGCCTTTCTTGGCTTACCTTTAGCCAGAGGGTATCCCTGGTTTAAATAGTACGCCATCTCTTAGAGTCTTGCCAGCCAAGGGGTTTCAGGTGGGGGTTACGTCCTCATCGTGGGCTTTTATGGCCTTATCGTGAGAGTGTTATCATCGTGGGGAAGAAGACGTCCCTTGCCTTCCTGAATTCTTGCCTGCTGCGGACTCTTAACGGTTGCAAAGATAAGCATTCGTCGGTCGTTCCGAGCTCAGAGGGGCCAACCCTATCCGGGCGATAGGCTTAGCTCGGTAAAAGATGGGTCGGATAGGTTAGCCTACGCCTCCTTCTCCCGGGCGGAGAGATGGCTCGGGCGCGAGCCTTTCTCGTGACATGACCGATGCTCGGGCCCTCCGAGCCTTGAGGCCGCCTAGGAGGGTTGTTTCCTCGAGCGCTGTTTATTGGGCTTTCTTCCCTAAGTGGGCCCTGTGGGGCTATCACTCGGGTGAGCTTGGCCTCATTGGGCCCTGTCGGGCCTAGTTGGGCTGCTCCTTGAATGGGCTGCAGAAATCCCCCTCTTCACTTGTCCCCCTCCTACTCCCGAGCCAAAGGAGGCTCGGTTGAGTAGTTTATGAGGGCGTCGGACCGTCGTGGCTCAGGTGGGTGGAGATCTGACGATGTTAAGTAGCCATGTGCTGTGGTCACCTGGGCCCGTAATTATAGTGATCCTGACGGATTTGAAATGAAGGGGCCCCCTTTTTCTCGGAGGTCGGAACGACGCGCCGCCTCCCCTGAGGGTTTATAGGCGTTGGGCGCTGTTTGTCATCCCAGACTCTCTAGGGTTTTTGGCTTTTCTTCATTCCTCTGCTTTTGGGGCTCCTTGATGCGGCGTGAAGTCACGACGGAGGAGCAAAACCTCGCGGTGGCGTCTGAGGAGTTGGCGCGCATAACCGCAGAGGCTGTCCAGTAGCTTCCTTCTCCCCCAGAGTCTTCGGGTTCTCTCGAGAGCTCTACTTTAAGTTCCTCCTTGAGTTCCATGGCGGGCCAGCGTTCGGGTGAGGAGTTGGAGGTAAGGGCGCCGGTCCCGAATCGCAGCGAGCTGGGGGAAGCCGAGGTGAAGAAGCTGGAGCACCGGTTTCGCTTGCCTCTCAGATACAGCTTTGCCGCTGCTGCCCCGTACTAGACGAGCCTGGACGATCACACGGGTCATATCTGCACTTTTCTTCTGGCTTGGAAGAGCGAGTTTTACCTCCCCTTCGAGCCTTTCATCCTTCAGCTCCTCAAATTTTTTCCAGTTGGCGCCTATTCAGTTGGTTGCCAACTCATATGTTCTTCTTTCCGCTTTTCGAATCCTCTGCCGCTAGCATGGGATTCCTCCTTCCTTGGACCTCTTTCATTATTTATTTGAGTTGAAAGCGCATCCGTCGGTGGGGAAGGGCTTTTACTTCATTCAGGCGCGGAGGAACAGGAGTTGTATTTCGCTGGCGGCGAAGGATTCCTAGCACAAAGGGTGGAAGACCCAATTCTTCTGGGTGAAGGCGAAGGTGGTGGACGAAACCTGGAGGTGCTAGGTGATGCCCAACTTTCATCCGAACATTCCTCCCCGGCAGGAGGAGTTCCCTCCTCACGTGGAGAAAAATGTCGCTCGTCTGCTGAAGAATCGCCAGTCGACCGAGGAATTGGTGATGCCGAAGAATGTCGAACGGTGCCTCCTTACGCGGCTGAAACCGTCAGGTACCACCACTCAGATTTTTCTTCAGGGGTGGGAATCATCTTGATGGGGACATCACCTCCCATGCCCACATTCACAGCTCGTCTCCTCGCCCCGGTTGCATCCGGCATGGTCTAGTCATTTAATTTTAAGTCCTATGTAATTTTTATTTGAGTCATTTGATGTATTTTCCCTTTTATTTGAGTCATGTTCCTAGGTCTTGTGTTCATTTCCCTAAGTTTGAGTGTCATTAGGTTGTCTAGTTAGCTATTGGGCCCAATTCATTGGGCTTGGCCCAAGGGCTCTCCCCTACCCCCTCGGTTATTTGTCATTGAGTCAATTGTCAGGGACTTTTGTAGAAATGTGGGTTTCCTATATATAGGACCCCATTCCCCCCCATTTCAACTTAATGAATCAATGAATGAAAAAACTTGCCATTTTGAGAGTTTACACTTCTTATCTAGTGGAGAGATTCTATTTTTTGGGTGAGAAACCCTAGGGGAGAGATTCCCCACCCTTCCCTCTCTTAATCTCTCTTTTTCACTCCACTTTCTCTCTCCTCAACACCCAAATTCGAATTTTCTTCTCTCTCCTCCCTTCCCAACCACCTCCACTCCCCACCTACCCCATTTAAGCCTCTTCCCATTCCCCACAACTCTCATCAATACTCCACCCCTTCCCAAGACCCCCTCCACCAATCCTCTCCTCACCATCCAACCCCCAACTACCCCTCCCACTTTCCCAAGCACCCTTCCCACTACCCCAAGCACCCCTTCCCTTCCCCAACACAACCCCCCCATTCCCAAGACAAAAAAATTAACCCCACCCTTAAACCTATTTTCGAATATCCTTTCCCTCTCTCCATTCCAACCAAATTCGCAGCCCCCACTACCACCATCTATTGGACCCTCTTCCAGACCTTATTCTCCACCTCCCACACCTTAGAACACCCCCTTACAACCAGGGGTCACTCCCACACTCATCTACCCCCTTCCCCTTCTTCTTTCTTGGTCATTGGAAGCTACTTCGAAGTTGTAGTTTACTGTCCAGAGGTTGCATATGAACAAGCAACTTGCAGCGGCTACCAGGACTTCCTCCAGACAAGTTTGAAGGCACAAGAGGCATCCACAGAAGTGTCTCCCTGTCTTCTTCGCAACAGAAGTGGTTTCGTCTTCATCCGAGCTGTGCGCTGCCCAAGAGCTTCGTTCTTCCACAATGGCGCAGAGCTGTCCCTGCTGAGTATCAGAACCGGATTAGAAGCACTGCCACGATGAACCTTGGAGGAATCAGCCCCCAAGATCTTCTACAAAGTTCTTCATCGCTCTATCTACTTTCAGAATCAAGAAGCGAAACTCCGTTCGGCATCCAGTAGCAGAAGTTATCAATTTTCTCCCTCTGCTGCATGGATCTGCTTCCCCACAGCCTACCCCAACCAATCATCCTTGTTCATAGCCTCCAGGTCTTCTCTGGCATCTTTTAGCATCCCCGTCAGTTTTTCTGTGGAGAAGACTCGTCCACGATTCCAACAACTCTGGCGGTTCTTGATTCGGAGTCTGGGAGCCATCGAAGCATTCTCTGCATCCTGCGGTTGGAAATCTGAAGCTGCCAATCCCAGAACTTGCCACTCTGTTCGAAGCTCCACCCCGGTCAGCAGTTGTACCAGAAGAAATTTAAAAAATTCTGAGGTGTTCCAGTACCAGTCACGAAGCGTTCCCCCCTGGTCTCTCCATCAGAAAAATTCTGTATCAACTTATGCAGCCCCAACTTCGACTGTCAGTCCTCCCTCCCAGACAGCAGGCAGATTCGGCTTCCCAACTTCTTATCGCTTTTGGTCCTAGTTTCCCCCTCCCCGCTTGGCCGGCTGAAAGCCCGTCCCTGTGTGGAGGTAGTATTGATTGTAATATCATTAACCCCCACCCCAAGGTCCCCCTCCTGCGAGAGGTGTAATGTTGTAACTTCTTTGGGCAGGTCAAGCGACACCGCCGCGGCGTGTGGGGATCCACTCGCCTCCCCGCTCGCCCTCGTCTCCGAGCGGGATCGGTTTCTTCAAACCGGTCGAGTAAGTGCTCACACCTCACTCCATTAGTGCTTGTCTTTCAATATAAGTTCTAGTTCCGCTGGTTATGCGAGTGAGAGCTCGATCCTCAAGTCCCATTGCCTTGAGTGATCACCGTGGGAAAAGTGCAACCGGTGCCTTCGGCACTTCGTCGGCCCCATTGAATTGGGCTTCCACACCCATTGGGAATCCCATCTTGGCCTTGCTGGCCCTCTACCAGCAAGGGCCCAACCCCTCAACCTCACCTTGGCATTGCCAAGTTACCTCGGACTTGGGTGAGTGTCGATAGAGCGGTGGCCCAATTCAGCCCATTTGAATGCGATTGTGCTTGCTTGCATTAGGTCCGAGGTTGTGTCACATCAATTGGTATCAGAGCAAGTCATTGACTTGTCTCTATCAAGTCAAGTCCTAGGGCATGCTTGCATTGGTGTCATCATCAATCCGACCCTTGCATTGATCCCCCCGATCATCATGACCACCTACTTAGCCTACTCACCACCCATAGACTTCATCCTAGATAGGGATATTACCTTTGACGGATCACATTCTAGTGACTATCTTAGGTGGGAGGCTACGATAGAAAAGTACTTCGAAAAGACTTGGGTATATGGACCGGCGAGAGTCCGAAAGGCCAAGGGACGACTTCGGGGTCAAGCCAAAAGTAAGTGGGAACACATAGAGGGCTTAAGGAGGGTTAGAAGACAAGAACCTATTCACTCATGGGAAGAGATGAAGGTAGAACTTAGAAAGATCTACATCCCCAAACATTCCCACCCCTCCTACTTAAGCACCCCTAACCCGAGGAGCACTACCACTCCTCCATCCCCACCCGGCCAACTTGAGACCGACCTTTGGTCTCCACCCCCACCACCCCCAACAAATCACCTCTCAACCATCATAGCTACACTTCGCGACCAAGTCCTCTCCCTTAAGACCCAAATAAACCAAGCAGCCACCTCTCCACCAAATCCCATGAGGATCCCCACATCCCAACCAAAACCTCATTCCACAAATCTCACTATCCAAACCCAATTGGCCCCCACCTCCACCCCCCCACAATTGGCCGATCCTAAGGGGAAGAGACCCCTAACTGACCAAGCTTTCCCAATAAGGACCACACCTACCCCTCCATTTTTCCCTATAAGGGACACTCCCCCCAAGACCGGCCAACCCAAGCCACCCCAACCAACCCATCTCCCACTCCCTCCCCCAAAACTCCCATGTCCTAGTCCCCCACTACTTCCCCTCCCTATCCCAAACCAAGTTTCCCTTTACCTTCCACCCCGGGTGCGCCATACACCAACCCTCATCACCATACCACCAAAAGACCCTCTCACCACCTTAGAGAAAGAACCCATATCCGATCCAATAGTGGTGAACACCCCAAACCCACTCCCTACCATGGAGGAAACCCATGACCAAGAAGAAGAAGAAGCATCACATGGTGACCTTCACCTTACACCACCCTCTCTAATTAGGGCCAAACTCATCTCAGAAGAACCCCTTATTAGTTGGCTAAAGAAGAGCCCAATAAGAGAGATCACGGCCCACGATTGCCTTCCCATAAAGGAAAACCTTCCCATAGTGCACATCTCCTCCTATCACACCATAATCCAAACATCCTACCAAGTGGAAACCTTAGAGGACCTTCTCAAGGGCTTAGCTTGGCAATATGAGTTGACCGGCTTATTGACCCCCATGGCCCACCAATCTAGGAGCCTTGACCTCCTACACCTTTGTGTCGGGTCTATCACCTCGGTTTGCACCATTGGATGCTACACTAGTGACCTCCTTCTATTCCTCCCCATACCCGAGGAGCCCGACCTTCTCCTCAATTTGGAGCTTCTTATATCGGGTGAAAAGTCAAGCCCTTCCCTCATGGTCGACCCACTCACAAAGAACTTCGGCCCAATTGTCTCATTAGAGGAGGATGACCCACCACCACTTGAGGATCTTGAGGACATAGGGCCCCTCCCCCTCAATAACCCTTTTTATGATCCCTTTGATCCCTTCCAATGGGGGTCAAAGAACCCATGGGGCCCAACCACCTTATCCACCACCCACCTTTCCCTATCCCAACCCACCATGTTTGATCCACTCCACCCAATCCTAGACCCGGGTTACACCTTGGGAGCCATGACCTTGGGCCACATATCCCCAGGTAATAAGGTTGTGCCCCACCCCATGATGACCACCTTCTTAGAATCATTCGATCCTTTCCAATGGGAGTTCAAAGGTTGTCCCACACCTATACACATGGAAGTCACCTTTGGGAAAAGCATGCATGTGTCTAGGCTTACCATACCCCTTGGCATGAACACTATGTTGGGTCCATTCATTCATATCACCCACATGTCAAGTAGAAAGTATGAGTGGTCCATATTCGGATGTCATGGTCCACCTTCATTCATCATGGGTCTTAAGCATGTCAAAGGCATCTACGGATGTCCGGGTCCCCCAATATTTATCACAAATTTACATGATAGGGCCACCTACGGGTGCCCCAGCCCACCTAGGCTAACCAAAGTCTACACTGCATCATTACACGATAGGTCTACTTTTAGTTGCCCAGGTCCACCCATCACCCCTAGAATGTCTGCATTCAGAATATTGCATAAAGAGATCCGCAAGCACATTAGCAAGAAGAATGTGACTTATAAAAGGCGAGCCGACTCTCATCGATGTCACCAAGAATTCCATGAGGGTGACTTTGTGATGGTAAGGACGGAGAGGCTCTCCCCGGGAGCCATCTCCAAATTGAGGCCACGTGGGGCTGGTCCCTTCCAGGTCCTGAGGCGCATTGGTGAAAATGCCTATGAGTTAGATCTCCCCGAGAAATATGGGGTAAGTCCCACATTCAGTGTCGCCGACCTAGTGCCATACAAGAGACCCACGGTGGTACCTAGTGAGGATATTGAGCCTATTCCCTCCGTTGAGAGAGCACCCACCCGTGAGGAGAGTCCACCAGCCAAGAGAGCCCAGCGTGAGCGCATTGAACAAATATTGGATGAACATGTCACTACCACCAGGAGCAAGGTATACGAGCGCTATCTCGGCAGGTGGATGGATCGGTCTCGTTCGGAAGACTTGAGGGCAGTACCACTTCTACACCCTCCAAGGAGGGAAGGACACTTACTCGACGGAGTCGAGTTCTCTGCACCCCGGGAGTATGATGGGGACATCACCTCCCATGCCCACATTCACAGCTCGTCTCCTCAGCCCGGTTGCATCTGACATGGTCTAGTCATTTAATTTTGAGTCCTATGTAATTTTTATTTGAGTCATTTGATGTATTTTCCTTTTTATTTGAGTCATGTTCCTAGGTCTTGTGTTCATTTCCCTAAGTTTGAGTGTCATTAGGTTGTCTAGTTAGCTATTGGGCCCAATTCATTGGGCTTGGCCCAAGGGCTCTCCCCTACCCCCTCGGTTATTTGTCATTGAGTCAATTGTCAGGGACTTTTGTAGAAATGTGGGTTTCCTATATATAGGACCCCATTCCCCCCCATTTCAACTTAATGAATCAATGACTGAAAAAACTTGCCATTTTGAGAGTTTACACTTCTTATCTAGTGGAGAGATTCTATTTTTTGGGTGAGAAACCCTAGGGGAGAGATTCCCCACCCTTCCCTCTCTTAATCTCTTTCTTTCACTCCACTTTCTCTCTCCTCAACACCTAAATTCAAATTTTCTTCTCTCTCCTCCCTTCCCAACCACCTCCACTCCCCACCTATCCCATTTAAGCCTCTTCCCATTCCCCACAACCCTCATCAATACTCCACCCCTTCCCAAGACCCCCTCCACCAATCCTCTCCTCACCATCCAACCCCCAACTACCCCTCCCACTTTCCCAAACACCCTTCCCACTACCCCAAGCACCCCTTCCCTTCCCCAACACAACCCCCCCATTCCCAAGATAAAAAAATTAACCCCACCCTTAAACCTATTTTCGAATATCCTTTCCCTCTCTCCATTCCAACCAAATTCGCAGCCCCCACTACCACCATCTATTGGACCCTCTTCCAGACCTTATTCTCCACCTCCCACACCTTAGAACACCCCCTCCAACACCCCCTTACAACCAGGGGTCACTCCCACACTCATCTACCCCCTTCCCCTTCTTCTTTCTTGGTCATTGGAAGCTACTTCGAAGTTACAGTTTGCTGTCCAGAGGTTGCATATGCACCAGAAACTTGCATCGGCCACCACGACTTCCTCTAAGACGAGTTTGAAGGTACAAGAGGCATCCACAGAAGCGTCTCCCTGTCTTCTTCGCAACAGAAGTGGTTTCGTCTTCATCCGAGCTGTGTGCTGCCCAGGAGCTTCGTTCTTCCACAACGGCGCAGAGCTGTCCTTGCTGAGTACCATAACCGGATTAGAAGCACTGCCACGATGAACCTCAGAGGAATCAGCATCCAAGCTCTTCAACAAAGTTCTTCATCGCTCTGTCTACTTTCAGAATCAAGAAGCAGAACTCCGTTCGGCATCCAGTAGCAGAAGTTATCAATTTTCTCCCTCTGCTGCACGGATCTGCTTCCCCACAGTCTACCCCGACCCGTCATCCTTGTTCATAGCCTCCAGGTCGTCTCCGGCATCTTTTTGCATCTCTGTAAATTTTTCTGTGAATAAGACTCGTCCACAATTCCAACAACTCTGGCGGTTCTCGATTCGGAGTCTGGGAGCCATCGGAGCATTCTCTGCATCCTACGGTTGGAAATCTGAAGCTGCCAGTCCCAGAACTTGCCACTCTGTTCGAAGCTCCACCCCGGTCAGCAGTGGTACCAGAAGAAATTTAAAAAATTCTGAGGTGTTCCAGTACCACTCACGAAGAGTTCCCCCCTGATCTCGCCATCAGAAAAATTCTGTATCAACTTATGCAGCCCCAACTTTGACTGTCAGTCCTCCCTCCCAAACAGCAGGCAGATTCGGCTTCCCAACTTCTTATCGCTTTTGGTCTTAGTTTCCCCCTCTCCGCTTGGCCGGCTGAAGGCCCCTCCCTGTGTGGAGGTAGTATTGATTGTAATATCATTAACCCCCACCCCAAGGTCCCCCTCCTGCGAGAGGTGTAGTGTTGTAACTTCTTTGGGCAGGTCAAGCGACACCGCCGCGGCGTGTGGGGATCCACTCGCCTCCCCGCTCGCCCTCGTCACCGAGCGGGATCGATTTCTTCAAACCGGTCGAGTAAGTGCTCACACCTCACTCCATTAGTGCTTGTCTTTCAATATAAGTTCTAGTTCCGCTGGTTATGCGAGTGAGAGCTCGATCCCCAAGTCCCATTGCCTTGAGTGATCACCGTGAGAAAAGTGCAACCGGTGCCTTCGGCACTTCGTCGGCCCCATTGAATTGGGCTTCCACACCCATTGGGAATCCCATCTTGGCCTTGCTGGCCCTCTACTAGTAAGGGCCCAACCCCTCAACCTCACCTTGGCATTGTCAAGTTACCTCGGGCTTGGGTGAGTGTCGATAGAGCGGTGGCCCAATTCGGCCCATTTGAATGCGATTGTGCTTGCTTGCATTAGGTCCGAGGTTGTGTCACATCAATTGGTATCAGAGCAAGTCATTGACTTGTCTCTATCAAGTCAAGTCCTAGGGCATGCTTGCATTGGTGTCATCATCAATCCGACCCTTGCATTGATCCCCCCGATCATCATGACCACCTACTTAGCCTACTCACCACCCATAGACTTCATCCTAGATAGGGATATTACCTTTGACGGATCACATTCTAGTGACTATCTTAGGTGGGAGGCTACGATAGAAAAGTACTTCGAAAAGACTTGGGTATATGGACCGGCGAGAGTCCGAAAGGCCAAGGGACGACTTCGGGGTCAAGCCAAAAGTAAGTGGGAACACATAGAGGGCTTAAGGAGGGTTAGAAGATAAGAACCTATTCACTCATGGGAAGAGATGAAGGTAGAACTTAGAAAGATCTACATCCCCAAACATTCCCACCCCTCCTACTTAAGCACCCCTAACCCGAGGAGCACTACCACTCCTCCATCCCCACCCGGCCAACTTGAGACCGACCTTTGGTCTCCACCCCCACCACCCCCAACAAATCACCTCTCAACCATCATAGCTACACTTCGCGACCAAGTCCTCTCCCTTAAGACCCAAATAAACCAAGCAGCCACCTCTCCACCAAATCCCATGAGGATCCCCACATCCCAACCAAAACCTCATTCCACAAATCTCACTATCCAAACCCAATTGGCCCCCACCTCCTCCCCCCCACAATTGGCCGATCCTAAGGGGAAGAGACCCCTAACTGACCAAGTTTCCCCAATAAGGACCACACCTACTCCTCCATTTTTCCCTATAAGGGACACTCCCCCCAAGACCGGCCAACCCAAGCCACCCCAACCAACCCATCTCCCACTCCCTCCCCCAAAACTCCCATGTCCTAGTCCCCCACTACTTCCCCTCCCTATCCCAAACCAAGTTTCCCTTTACCTTCCACCCCGGGTGCGCCATACACCAACCCTCATCACCATACCACCAAAAGACCCTCTCACCACCTTAGAGAAAGAACCCATACCCGATCCAATAGTGGTGAACACCCCAAACCCACTCCCTACCATGGAGGAAACCCATGACCAAGAAGAAGAAGAAGCATCACATGGTGACCTTCACCTTACACCACCCTCTCTAATTAGGGCCAAACTCATCTTAGAGGAACCCCTTATTAGTTGGCTAAAGAAGAGCCCAATAAGAGAGATCACGGCCCACGATTGCCTTCCCATAAAGGAAAACCTTCCCATAGTGCACATCTCCTCCTATCACACCATAATCCAAACATCCTACCAAGTGGAAACCTTAGAGGACCTTCTCAAGGGCTTAGCTTGGCAATATGAGTTGACCGGCTTATTGACCCCCATGGCCCACCAATCTAGGAGCCTTGACCTCCTACACCTTTGTGTCGGGTCTATCACCTCGGTTTGCACCATTGGATGCTACACTAGTGACCTCCTTCTATTCCTCCCCATACCCGAGGAGCCCGACCTTCTCCTCAATTTGGAGCTTCTTATATCGGGTGAAAAGTCAAGCCCTTCCCTCATGGTCGACCCACTCACAAAGAACTTCGGCCCAATTGTCTCATTAGAGGAGGATGACCCACCACCACTTGAGGATCTTGAGGACATAGGGCCCCTCCCCCTCAATAACCCTTTTTATGATCCCTTCCAATGGGGGTCAAAGAACCCATGGGGCCCAACCACCTTATCCACCACCCACCTTTCCCTATCCCAACCCACCATGTTTGATCCACTCCACCCTATCCTAGACCCGGGTTACACCTTGGGAGCCATGACCTTGGGCCACATATCCCCAGGTAATAAGGTTGTGCCCCACCCCATGATGACCACCTTCTTAGATCCATTCGATCCTTTCCAATGGGAGTTCAAAGGTTGTCCCACACCTATACACATGGAAGTCACCTTTGGGAAAAGCATGCATGTGTCTAGGCTTACCATACCCCTTGGCATGAACACTATGTTGGGTCCATTCATTCATATCACCCACATGTCAAGTAGAAAGTATGAGTGGTCCATATTCGGATGTCATGGTCCACCTTCATTCATCATGGGTCTTAAGCATGTCAAAGGCATGTACGGATGTCCGGGTCCCCCAATATTTATCACAAATTTGCATGATAGGGCCACCTACGGGTGCCCCGGCCCACCTAGGCTAACCAAAGTCTACACTGCATCATTACACGATAGGTCTACTTTTGGTTGCCCAGGTCCACCCATCACACCTAGAATGTCTGCATTCACAACATTGCATAAAGAGATCCGCAAGCACATTAGCAAGAAGAATGTGACTTATAAAGGGCGAGCCGACTCTCATCGACGTCACCAAGAATTCCATGAGGGTGACTTTGTGATGGTAAGGACGGAGAGGCTCTCCCCGGGAGCCATCTCCAAATTGAGGCCATGTGGGGCTGGTCCCTTCCAGGTCCTGAGGCGCATTGGTGTAAATGCCTATGAGTTAGATCTCCCCGAGGAATATGGGGTAAGTCCCACATTCAGTGTCGCCGACCTAGTGCCATACAAGAGACCCACGGTGGTACCTAGTGAGGATATTGAGCCTATTCCCTCCGTTGAGAGAGCACCCACCCGTGAGGAGAGTCCACCAGCCAAGAGAGCCCAGCGTGAGCGCATTGAACAAATATTGGATGAACAGGTCACTACCACTAGGAGCAAGGTATACGAGCTCTATCTCGGCAGGTGGATGGATCGGTCTGGTTCGGAAGACTTGAGGGCAGTACCACTTCTACACCCTCCAAGGAGGGAAGGACACTTACTCGACGGAGTCGAGTTCTCCGCACCCTGGGAGTATGATGGGGACATCACCTCCCATGCCCACATTCACAGCTCGTCTCCTCGCCCCGGTTGCATCCGGCATGGTCTAGTCATTTAATTTTGAGTCCTATATAATTTTTATTTGAGTCATTTGATGTATTTTCCCTTTTATTTGAGTCATGTTCCTAGGTCTTGTGTTCATTTCCCTAAGTTTGAGTGTCATTAGGTTGTCTAGTTAGCTATTGGGCCCAATTCATTGGGCTTGGCCCAAGGGCTCTCCCCTACCCCCTCGGTTATTTGTCATTGAGTCAATTGTCAGGGACTTTTGTAGAAATGTGGGTTTCCTATATATAGGACCCCATTCCCCCCCATTTCAACTTAATGAATCAATGAATGAAAAAACTTACCATTTTGAGAGTTTACACTTCTTATCTAGTGGAGAGATTCCATTTTTTGGGTGAGAAACCCTAGGGGAGAGATTCCCCACCCTTCCCTCTCTTAATCTCTCTTTTTCACTCCACTTTCTCTCTCCTCAACACCCAAATTCAAATTTTCTTCTCTCTCCTCCCTTCCCAACCACCTCCACTCCCCACCTACCCCATTTAAGCCTCTTCCCATTCCCCACAACCCTCATCAATACTCCACCCCCTCCCAAGACCCCCTCCACCAATCCTCTCCTCACCATCCTCTCTTTTCCTGACCATGCCTTCTTCTCTGTTGTAGACATTTGGCGGGAGCCTCTGGAGGAGGCTGCTGAGGTCATCGATCTTGGAGATGACTCGGCGGCCGACAAGCCTGACGCTCCTGTGGGTCGCTCCCAAGCCCGGGATAAGGGCAAGGGGGCGGCATCCGAGGGAACTTCACGACCGGGCGGTGCAAAGCGCAAGGATCCCATGGAGGGAAAGTTGCGGGAAGCCGCGAAGGCCAGGAAGCGGGCCAAGAAGGCTGGCCTTCTCGCCACTGCTGGGGGCGACTCTAGCTCGGCGGCGCTCCCCTCTCAGGGGCAAGATGGGGCCGACCCTACCGGGCCGGCTCCCCCATCCACCGGGCGAGAGGGGGCCGAGGAGACCAGGGGCCCCTCAGAGGGTGGTGACGGTGGGTCGGCTCTCCCCTCGGTGGGAACAGAGGGGGCCGGAGCTGAAGTAGGCGAGGCCGAGACTGGGGGGCCGGTCGAGGTTGGCGATGTCTCGGGTAGTGAAACGTTGGCCGAGACAGTTGAGGTTGGGGGTTCGCCTGTGAGGGCGTCGCAACCCCAAACATCGGTGGCACCCGGAGCGACTGGGTTTGCTGTGTCGATCGAGGTTGGGGGTTCGCCTACGGAGGCGTCGCAACCCCAAACATCGGTGGCGCCCGGGGCGACCGGGCTTGCTGCGTCGGTCGAGGTTGGGGGTTCGCCTACGGAGGCGTCGCAACCCCAAACATCGGTGGCGCCCGGGGCGACCGGGCTTGCAGCGTTGGTCGAGGTTGGGGGTTTGCCTACGGAGGCGTCACAACCCCAACCGACCGTAGTGCGCGGGGAGGCCGTTTCAGCAGCTCGGTCCGGGCCTTCCGGCGCGGGGCCAGGGGCGGATCGGGTGTCCATGCTGGAGGCCTTGGAGAGGCTCGGTATCTTGAGCAATCTGTACAAGCTCTGCCGCGAGGTGTCCGCGAGGATGAGAGGAGGAGATAGGCACCATTCTCCTTCCGGGGTCCTCGACGTCATCATGGAGGGCGGCTTGATCATGGCCCAGATGGGGGCCACCATGGCGGAGACCTACGCCCGGACGGAGTCAGAGCGGTCGAATCTCGCCTGGACTCTCGGAGGGTGCGAGAGGAAGCTAGCCCGACTCAATGAGGCGCACGAGGTGCTTCAACGGGAGTTCTCTGCGATCAGGGATTTGGCGCGATCGAACCGGCTGGAAGCCGGAGCGTTGACCGAGCAGCTGGCCAAGGCTTGGGAGTCGCTCGAGAGGAAAACCAAACTCCTTGAGGAGGAGCGCCTTCACCATCTCGAGCTGGACGACCATTGGGAGGTTGAGCGCGTTGAGTTGCTGGACCGGGCGGAGGCAGCGGAGCGCCGTCATTTGGAGGCCAAGGCGGACCGAGCTGAGGCGGAGAAACGATCGGTCGAGGCCAAATAGAAGTCGATCGAGCTCGAGGAGCGGGCGGCCGAGGCCGAGCGGAAGTCGATCGAGCTCGAGGAGAGGGCGGCCGGGGCCGAGCGGAAGTCAATCGAGGCAGAGAGATGGATGGCGGAGGTAGAGGAGCGAGCGTCCGAGGCGGAGCGGAAGTCGGTCGAACTTGCTGAAAGGATGGGGCAGGTCGTGGCTGAGGCGATCGAGCAGTACAGGGGCTCAGAGGCCTACCGAGCCGACCTTCAGGGATCTGTCCTTCCATACTATGAGATAGTGCTTCGCCGAGGCGCCCATAAGGGGTTCAAGCAGGGTTATCGCCGGGCAGTGGATTACGCCGACGAGCAAGACTCTGGGATCGATTTCTCCTCGGGTCAGTGCTATGACTCGGAGGAGTCGGCTTCTAGCTCTTCTACGTCGGGAGGGGAAGATCCAGAGGGCTCTCCTCCGGCGGGGTCACCAACTCTGGCTGCCTTGGGAGGGCTCGCGACCGAGGCAGTTCTCGCACAGGCGAGGTCAGTGCCTGGGTCGGCCGTCACCGAGGGTGCCGGGGGCGAAATACCCACACCTGCCATTCCCGAGCTTCAAAGTGGGCCCGAGGCCTAATGTATTTTACCTTGTTTTGCCTCTTTCTATGTTTGTCTCTTTTCCTTTTCTGAAAAAAAAAAGAAAGATTTTTTTTTGTGAGGCAATAAATGACTTACTTGCTTCTTGCGTTCCTTGCCGTAATTTGGTTAGCGTATCGGTAGTAGTTGGAAAGTGCCGATACGTCCTGTGTGTTTTTCGCACACTGGTTGGATGGATTCCTGACAGGGTGTCCTTCCATTTTCTCACGCTTTGAATGTCAGGCCGCTTCGTGTATCCCGCAGAGGCGGAAAATGAGGGATTTGAGGTGACCGTTCAGAGGGGAAAAATCCTTTGGCGTGTTTTCGAGGGGGGAGTCATTTAAGGCAAGTAGCCTCCCTTAGCCTTATAAAAAGACTGAAGGGCGTCCCTTCCTCTCCACCGCTTAGGATTTTTGCTAACAGTCTTTCCTCGCCCTTTCTCCACGTTGCGCTGTGCCGTTGCATTCGGAGCATGGAGGATCTTCGGAAGACGACGCTGCTGGTGATGGAGGAGCAGAGAGTTCTTGTTGCCTTGGGCTGTTGAGCAAGTCCGATGGTCGTCGCGCAGGGTTGAAACGGGTCCGATGGTCATCGTGCGGATCTACCGCACTAGAGAAAGGACCAGCCGAGACACACCCGATTGTCCCAGTCCAGGCACCCGCCCCACCTACACAAGGTCAACCGGAGCCGGTTCATCAACCCACGACTCCAAGGGTTCAAGGGGTAGCTACTAGGAGGCACGAAGTCCCCGAGGTGCATGACTACGAGTCCGATAATGAGCATCGGGGACATGGTCGTGATCATCACTATACACGGCGTACCCATGACCAAGATATGGATGAACGGGCCATTCGGACCGTTCGGGCCGACCCTCCCACCTTTGACGGGTCCTTAGACCCGAAGGTCTACCTTGATTGGGAGGCTGGTATGGATCAATATTTTGAGTGGTTCGAGATGTTGGACCAACAAAAAGTCAAGTATGCCAGGATGAAACTTTTAGGCCAAGCCCAAACATATTGGAGGAACATGGAGAACCTATTGTTTCATCGTCAAGAACCCCCGATCGATACATGGACCGATATGAGGGAGAAGCTTAGGAAGAAGTACCTCCCTACCTCCTATCGCCAGCGTCTTATAGAGAGGTGGTAAAGTCTCACCCAAGGAGACCGGTCCGCCTCGGATTACATCGCCGAATTTGATGAGTACTACTTGCGATGCGATGCCACGGAGGAGGATTCCCTTACCGTCTCCCGGTTTCGGCGTGGTCTACGCCCACACCTACGGTATGAGCTTCTCCGCCGAAAGGTGGACAAGTTGGAGGATGCATACCAAGTTGCTCTCGATATGGAGCAATTCGAGGGTGAGTTCGAGTCTATTCCCCGGTGGAGCCCCGCTCCTCCCCGTAGTGACTTGCGTGGCTCCTTAGGTTCATACCCGAGGGGACCCATGACTCGTCCACCGGAGCCCGCCCATCAGGAGCACTTTGCTCCTAGACCTCGACCTCCCCCACCACGGGATCTACCTCCACCCCATCCTCCGGCACCCGCTGCCCGTCCCCCAGCTCCTATAGCCCGTCCTATGGCACCGGCACCCCCTCCACTATTGTCCAAGGCACCTACACCTCCCCCATTGCTGCCTACACCCCCTACCCGACGGGATGATAAGGGTAAGGCCCCTCTTTTCGGGGAGAGTAGTCGATCGCGAATACAATGTTTCCACTGTCATGGATTTGGCCACATTGCCAGCGAGTGTCCCGCTCGCACCACCCTAGCCTTAGGTGTTGGAGGATCCGCACCTCCCGAGCTTGAGCATGTCGATTATGAGGCCGATGAGGCACTGGCCGATGAATACTATGCCATGGGGGAAGAGCTGGGCGACCCTTTGGCCGCCCAGGATGTCGCCACCTAGTGGGTTCGATGCTACCACCTTAGTCTAGAGTCGTGCATGAGTCGGTGTGTTTTCTTTGTGTGGTTTGTTTGTGTGGTGATTTTGAGTCGATTGTTTGTGTGGTTTTCATTCATGTGTCAGTACATGGTGAGTCTGCATGTGTCTTGTGCAAACTCGTTGTCGTTCTCTTATGAGTGTGAAGCGAGTCGACTCACTTGATGAGTATGAGATCGGTTCTACATCTATACCCGGATCAGTCACCTATAGGGACACAGCGGTGATTCCTAGTGAGTCTTCGAGCTGTTTCCTTCCTTTTGAGAGTGCCCCTTCGGAGTGACCACCTTTAGCCATAGCAGTTCGCATATCGAGTATATATGGAATGAGCAGGTGCCGATCATTTGGAGTGGAGCATACCCGCGTTTCTTGGCACGGTGACGGATCCGTCGGAGTACCGGAGCAGCCATACCCTTACTCGACGGGGTCGAGTTCCTCCCGCCCGGGGAGAATTGATGGGGACATCAACGACAGCCCGCTCACATTATGCTTGCATTTACGTCCTTTCATATTTGTATGTACGCCCTTGTGTTATATGGGTACGCAATAGTAGGTCTTAGTGGGTTTATGTGCAAAAGGCCATTGGGTTTCTTTGCAAATGTGCATGTAGGCCCTGCAGGGGCCCCCTCCCTCCTCCTTATTGGTCCACCTGGACTCCTGGGCCCAAGGTGGCTGGTCCATGGTCCAACCTTGGACTTGGACCTAGAATTAATTAAAGAAGACAAGTCTAATTTGTCTTCTAAAAGGGGGGGGCGAACCTTGTTGTTTAATGGGGTTTAATGTGGTTGTTCAAACCACATCCCAACCCTTCATTAATCAACCCTTGATCCAAGGGCTTAGAATAGGTTAGACCCCTTGCATATATATACTTGTATTTTCATATTGAATGAATTAATGAATGAAAAAAAAGGCATTTGCCCCAAGTGAAGCTTGCGCCCCTCCCCTCTCTCTCCCTGGTTCCTCCACCCCCTCTCCCCTTTCTAGAGTGTAATCCCTTCCCCCTTGATCCCCTCCAGCATCTGAAGCAACTCCGGTGATCGCCGCCGCCATCGACTCGCCGCCGACGCGTCGTTGCCAACGGTTTTGGTGTTCTGTCCACTCAGGACAGATCCTTCTTCTCCGAATTTCTGCTATCACTCCCTTCATCTTCTGAAGCTCAAAATTTCAGGGTTGGTTCCCCTCTAGAACCCTTATCCCCACAAAAAAAATCACATCAAAATTCATCCTTTAGCTATGTTTTGATTTTCATCCAAGTCCAAGTTCCAGATCTGTCCTGGTTCTGTTCACTGTTCATCAGCTCTGAGTCTACCCCGTTCGAACCATCTTTTGATTTTCTTTGGGACGCCCAAATTTACTGGGAGTTCTGTCCACATCCCTCTACCACCAGGAATTTTCTTAATTTTTGGTTCACCCTCCAAGTATTTTAAAATTTTCGTCCAAGCTCCCAAGAACAGTCTGCCCACAGTTTCCCAGATCCGACCCAGGTCTAGTAAAAAAATCCCATAAAATCCATTTCTTCTCGAATCAAAAAACCAAAACTAGTCCCGAATTCCTCTCTCAGAGACCTTCAACTTTGCTGAAGAAATCATTGCCAGATTCAGAGGTCTTTTCCCCGGTCAATGTCGATATTCAGAGAAGATAGATCCTGCCTCTGCAGTTCTGGCCCGAATTCAGAAAGATTGTAAATTCAACAATCAGAAATAAAGATCTGATTATTTTTTCTGAAGAGCCCTACATCGAAGTATTTTGAGTCCTCTTTCCAACGGCTCTAATTTCGTCGCGTTCCGATGATGGGGCTGATCGCAGCAGTAGTTTCCTCCAAGTCGCGCGCCTGCAAACAGAAGTTCAGGTTTGTGGCCGAGTTCCCCGCGAGCGTCGTCCGAGGGCCGCCCGGCGTCCGGTGGTCGTTCCAGCAGCTCGCCATCCCAGGGGAATGCTTCCCAAGTGTCTCCACAACAGAGGAGTCATCAGGCCCCACACGACCCCTCCGGTCAACACGTGGGCCCCCACTAACACGAGTACGCGTGAAGCCGAAGCATCACCCGGAACCGCCCGTCAACCCGAAACTGGTCCTCCCGGGGCCGCTTGTGTCGCCCTTTACCTCCCTGCATGGAGTGGGCTTAGTTGCATTGCTGTAACCATAATGTATTAAGTTCCCGGGGGTACGAGTTCCGGCCGGGTCCCATCTTCGCCACGCCGAGAGCGTGGAGGTATCGCCTTCACCCTTACACTTGGCATTAGCTCAATTCTTTATATGCTTTATATGCCGCTGCTAGAGAGCATGTGTAGGGATACCTAGCCCGCTTTCAATTTATAATATCACTGCTGCGAGAGAGAGCGAAGCCGTCCCGTGACCCGATCCGGGCACAAGTGAGAGCCGACCACTCTAGCTCTTGCCGGTTTCTCAACCGCGCACGTCCGACGCTTCCCTCGTTAAGGGACGATTGCGAGCTTGTCGTGTCCGTGTCTCGTCCCGCATCACTCGGTAGGGGCCTTCCCAGTTAGGGGATAGCTTGCCCGCCGCCTCTAGTGGTCGAGAGGCTTCGGCTTTCCTGAGGATGAAGTCTCCCGATTGAAAGTGCCTGTTTCAGACTTTGTCGTTGTAGAATCGCGTGAGGCGGCGTTGGTACTCCGTAGCTCGGATACTGGTGATCTCTCGGAGTTCATCAGCCAGGTCGAGGTTCTCGAGTAACTTTTGTTCGTTTGCCTCGGGCGAGTAGCGGATGACACGGAGAGACGGGTTGGCAACCTCTAACGGAATGACGGCCTCAGTGCCATACACCAGCTGGAAAGGACTTTCACCGGTTGCCGTTCTGGGAGTCGTTCGGTGTGACCAAAGTACGATGGGCAGTTCCTCGAGCCAGCTACCCTTGGCCTTGCCGAGTCTGGTCTTTATGCCTTTTAAGATAGTCTTATTGGCATTTTCAACCAGCCCGTTGGCCTGAGGGTGGGCGACCGAAGTGAAGTGGTTGCGAATGTTTAGGTCGGCGCATCTGTCTCGAAAATAACGAGAATCGAATTGTCGACCGTTGTTGCTCACTATAACCTGGGGGATGCCGAAGCGACAAATGATCGACTTCCATACGAACTCCAGATGACTGTCTCGGTGATCCTCACCGTGGCTTCGGCCTCGATCCATTTGGTGAAGTAGTCGACGGCGACAATGATGAACTTCTTCTGGGACTGAGCCGTAGGGTACGGCCCGAGAATGTCGATCCCCCACCGAGCGAAGGGATAGGGCTCGGTAAGGGTGATGAGCTCCGTAGCCGACTGATGGACCAAGTGGTCGAATCACTGGCATCGGTCGCACTGCTGTACGTGAGCCGTGCAGTCGCGTTGCAAGGTTGGCCACCAGTACCCCTGCCGTAGCAGGATCCTGGCTTGAGACCTTCCTTCTGAATGTGCTCCGCACAGGCCTTCATGAGTCTCTTGGATGGCTCGGTTGGCCTCGTCGGGGCCGAGACACTTCAGGAGGGGACCAGAGAAGGACCTCGGGTAGAGAGTGTCGTCGAGGATGACGAAGCGCCGGGCTTGATACTTCATTTGGCGTGCCTCCCGAGGGTCAGAGGGCTCTCGGGAGTCCTGGAGCCAAGACAGGTAGGGGGAGCGCCAGTCGCTTGGAAGGGCCGAGTCAACGGCCAGGAGCTCCGAGTCAATGCTCGGGCGCTCTAGCTCTTCAAGGAGGACTGATCGGGTACCTTCAGGGTCGAGAGAGGAGGCTAATCGAGAGAGGGCATCCGCTCGGGAGTTTTCCTCCTGAGCTATTCGGACTACCTCGAATCCCTCGAACTGTTGGGCCAGGTCTCTGACCAGCTGGAGGTATTTGACCATTGGGGCCTCTCGAGCTTCGTATTCTTCGTTGACTTGGCTAGCGACCAGCTGGGAGTCGGTGTGGATTTTGACTCACTCAGCCCCCAACCGTCGAGCCAAGCGAGCTCCTGAGATAAGGGCCTCATACTCGGAAGCGTTGTTGGATGCCTGAAAGCTGAATTTCAATGCGTACTGTAGTTCTAGTCCTTTGGGGGACCTCAGGAGGATCCCTGCACCACTACCGACCGAGTCGGAAGATCCGTCGACAAACAGTTCCCAGGTCGGCCCGGGCGCGGATGGAGATCTCTCTTCAGTCGGGATGGTGCTCTCGACGATGAAGTCGGTGAGCGCTTGGCCTTTCATAGCCGAGCGCGGGCGGTACGAGATATCCTAGGCCCCAAGCATGATTTCCCATTTGACGAGTCACCATGAAGCTTCGGGGTGGGCTAGAATCTTCTTCAATGGTTCGCCGGTTAGCACGGTGATGGGGTGCCCTTGGAAATAGGGTCAGAGGCGCTTAGCGGAGGTAACCAACGCTAGCACGAGTTTCTCGGTTGCGGGGTACCTCCTTTCAGCCTCGTTGAGCACCTTGCTGGTGTAGTAGACCGACCTCTCGATTCCTGAGTCATTTCCGACCAGGACCGAGCTGACTGTGGATGGTGTTGCCGAGAGATAGAGTAGCAAGACTTCACCCGGAACGGGCTTAGAGAGCACCGGGGGTGAGGCCAGGAACTCCTTTAGCTCGGCGAACGCTCTCTGGCATTCCTCATCCCATGCGAACGTAGCAGATGCCAATTTGGGCCCCCTTAAAAGTTTGAAGAAGGGCAAGCATCGTTCGGCCGCACGGGACAGGAAGCGGCTGAGAGCGGCGACACGCCTAGTTAGGCGCTGGACGTCATTGACGCAAGTGGGTGGGCGCATATCCAGGATGGCCTGAACCTTGTCGGGGTTGGCTTCGATCCCGCGTTGAGTGACCAGGAAACCCAGGAACTTCCCAGACCTTACTCCAAAGGCGCACTTGGCAGGATTGAGCTTCATGTTGTACTTCAGGAGGGTGCCGAAGGTTTCGGCGAGGTCGATGAAGTGATCTTGGGCCTTGGGGGTCTTGACGAGCATGTCGTCAATGTAAGCCTCGACGTTCCGACCTAACTGCTCCTCGAACATGTGATTGACCAGCCTTTGATACGTAGCTCCAACGTTCTTCAACCCGAAAGGCATCCGGGTGTAGCAGTATACGCCGTAGTCGGTGATGAAGGCAGTCTTCTCGATATCTTCTGGATCCATTCTGATCTGATGATAACCTGAATAGGCATCTAGGAAGCTGAGTATCTCGTTGCCCGAGGTTGAGTCAACCAATTGGTCGATGCTCGGTAATGGATAGCAGTCCTTAGGAGTGGCCTTATTCAGATCGGTGAAGTCCACGCATATCCGCCATTTGCCCGAAACTTTAGGTACCGGGACGACGTTGGCTAGCCACGTCGGGTATAGGACCGGTCTAAAAAGGCCAGTCTCTTGTCCCTTGGTGACCTGCGCCTTGATGATCGTTTGTTTCTCTGGTGCATGCTTCCTTCTGCGCTGCTGTACGGGCTTCACGGCGAGGTCGAGGTTGAGCTTGTGCATCACGGTCTCCTCTGGTATTCCAGACAGTTGATCATCGACCAAGCGAAGACTCGGATGTACCCAGAAAGGAATTCTTTATATTGATGCTGAACCTTGGGTGGTAGGTCGGCTCCGATCCTTACTCCTAGGGTCGGGTCATCGTTTAGGAAAACCGTCAGCAATTCGCCACCAGACTCGGTGGTTACGGTTTTATCCTCGACTCCCCGGGGACCCTTATCTTTCCCGTCCGGCCTTGTGGCTTCCACCGAGATATTGTAGCACCTTCTGGCCGCGGCCTGGTTACCTCGGACTTCCCCCAACCCATTTTTGGTGGGGAACTTCATTTTTTGGTGATAGGTAGACGGTACGGCCTTTATTCGGCTGAGGATTCTCCGGCCAAAGATGGCGTTGTACGCTATCATACCTTTAATCACTATGAAGTCCACCATGACCGTAACGGTTCTGGGTGGGGTGCCGAGGGTAACCGACAGGCTTAGGGCTCCCTCGGGGTAAGTGGCCAGGCCATTAAACCCGCAGAGGGGGGTTCGGACCGGGCGGAGCTTGGATGGATCTTCCCCCATCTTAAGGAAACAGTCATCAGACAACACATCAGGGGCACTCCCATTGTCAACTAGAATCCTATCTACGTTACAATGGTTTATTGTGGCCAAGATTACGAGGCCGTCGTCATGCGGGGTGCTCAGCCCTTCCAGATCTCGGTTGGAGAAGACTATGACCTGGGGCTCACTCGGCGGGGCCTTGGGGGGCTCTACGGCTCGGCTCGCCCGCTCGGCATGACGCTTCCTTCCTCTGCTGCTGTCGCCTCCTGATGTTGTCCCTCCAGAGATGACGTTGATGTGGACCCCTCGGGGGGCGTTGTCGATCTCCTCTGCGACGCCTTGATCTTCTTGCGCTCGGCTGTGAACCGAGCCAGGTGCCCCTGACGGATGAGGCTCTCGATCTCGTCCTGGAGCTGGCGGCAGTCACCGGTGTGGTGCCCGTGATCGCTGTGGAACAAGCAATGCCTGTCATGATTACGGTTCTTCGACCTCATCGGCTCGGGCTGGCGGAGGAGTCCCGAGTCTTTGATGTCTTCATAAATCTCATAGACCGGGGTAGCTAGTGGGGTGTAACGCTCGTACTTCTGCTTGCGCTCCCCATGACGGTCTCGCTTCTTTCCTGAGCTTGAATTTGGCTCGGAAGCCCGCTTCTTGTCCCCCTCCCGACCCGAGCCGGTTGTGTCTAGGCAAGCGCTGAGCACTTCTTCGCACTTGGCGTGGCGCAGTGCCAGAGTCACTAGCTCGGCAAGGGTCGAGGGAGGGTGGAGGACAAGTTCACGGTGGAGATTCTCATCCCGGGTTCCCCCAGTCAGTGCGGTTGTGGCTGAGGCCACGTCCAGGCGGGGGATTCTCAGCGCTTCCGATTTGAATCGGTGAATATAAGCCCGGAGTCTTTCCCCTTGCGCCTGTTTGAGGGCCAGGAGCCCCGCTACCGACCTTGGGGGGGCACTTCCGGTGAAACTCTCTTTGAAGACTCGCCCAAATTGCTTGAAGTCTCGGATGGACCCGGGGGCGAGGGCCCGGAACCATGCTTGAGCGCCTTAGACTAGGGTGGTCACGAAGGCTCGGCACTTGATGGCGTCGGACACTCCGTGCAGGGTCATCAGAGCGTCGAAGTTGTCGTAATGATCGGTTGGGTCGCCCTGGCCGTCGTAGAGCTTGAAGGTCAGAATGGAGGTTCTGGGAGATACCTCTGCCTTCAAGATGTACTCGGAGAACGGCGATTTCTCCTCATCCTCCGAGAAAGAGGTTTTCTGTAGGGCGCGGAGGGCGCGCTCCTGTTCTGCGAAGCGTCTCTCGAAATCTCACAGCCGGAGGGATAGTTCTGGTTGTTGTCGTGCCGTGAGGCTGGGGGGAGCGTCTTGGCGATCTCCGGGAACGTCAGCTTCGGGGTTTGGATGCCACGCCCCCAGTTTTCCCCTTCTTGGCATGGAGGAAGCCTCTTGCTCCGGAGGCGGAGCCTGCGAGGGTCCTCCAATCCTGTTGCGGATGAGTTGTTGGCCGCGGAGAGTGAAGTGACCTCCGGCGGTGTGCTGGGACGTATTTTCGTGGGGAGGGCTCCCTGACGGAGCGCGGGACCTTCCATCCCTAGCCGCCTGGTTCTTCATGAGTTCCACAAGGATATCCAGTTTCGCGTTGAGGGCTTGGAAGTCTTCGGCGCCACCGTTGGGGGGTAGCCCTACTGTCGCAGGAGGGGGTGGCGGTCCATCGGTGGGGACGCTGGCGTTGGAGGGAGGGTTCTTTGAGGCCCTAGAAGGGCCATCCCCCGCCGCTACCACGGTCTTACCCCTGTCGCCGGCGGACCTCCTCCCTGATCTCCTTCGCACCATACTGGCTTTTCGTGCGTTTCCCACAGACGGCGCCAGATGAAGAGGCGTGATCTCGCGCTGGTCCTGAGCGGGCTGAGGATCACCAGATCGTGAACTGCAAGAAAGGGAAACGGATCAGAGGGCCCAGGGGGAAACCCTGGGGCAAACCAAACCCTCGATGCTTAAGTCAGTGGAGCTATGGTGGGAGCAATACTAGGGAGGAAAGAGCTTGTGCACGAGATCCCTCTCCACCTGAAGGGTGAAGCGGTTCTTGCTCAGGAGTTTTTGGGCGTATGATTGCCTTTCTTGGCTTACCTTTAGCCGGAGGGTATCCCTGGTTTAAATAGTACGCCGTCTCTTGGAGTCCTGCCAGCCGAGGGGTTTCAGGTGGGGGTTACGTCCTCATCGTGGACTTTTATGGCCTTATCGTGGGAGCATTATCATCGTGGGGAAGAAGAAGTCCCTTGCCTTCCTGAATTCCTGCCTGCTGCGGACTCTTAACGGCTGCAAAGATAAGCATTCGTCGGTCGTTCCGAGCTCAGAGGGGCCAGCCCTATCCGGGCGATAGGCTTAGCTCGGTAAAAGATGGGTCGGATAGGCTAGCCTACGCCTCCTTCTCCAGGGCGGAGAGATGGCTCGGGCGCGAGCCTTTCTCGTGACCTGACCGATGCTCGGGCCCTCCGAGCCTTGAGGCCGCCTAGGAGGGTTGTTTCCTCGAGCGCTGTTTATTGGGATTTCTTCTCTAAGCGGGCCCTATGGGGCTGTCACTCGGGTGAGCTTGGCCTCATTGGGCCCTGCCAGGCCTAGTTGGGCTGCTCTTTGAATGGGCTGCAGAAATCCCCCTCTCCATTGGCTATAAATGAGAGTGGATGTCAAAAGAAATACATGGAAATATTGTGCATATAGGGCCCGGTCTGGTCCTGGGAGGTGCACCCGAAGGTACTTGTGGCCATGGGAGTTTATTGACCATGGTGTTTAAGCATTGCACCGAAGTACTTGCTTGACTTGCTTGACTTGAGACATTCCACACGTACTCTCTCTACTTGCTTGACTTGACTTGCGTGGCCCAGAATGGGCAATACTTGACTTGCGTGGCCCGAAAAAGGGCAAAGTACTTGCTTGATTTAAATAGCCAATTCTATTGACACGTACTTGATATTACTTGCTTGAACACGAATTTTACTTGCTTGAACATGATTCTTACTTGCTTGTACATGAGTTCTTGCTTGCCCAGAAAGTGGCATCATAACTATAAAGTTCTTGATATC
Source organism: Amorphophallus konjac (assembly GCA_022559845.1). Lineage (NCBI taxonomy): Eukaryota > Viridiplantae > Streptophyta > Magnoliopsida > Alismatales > Araceae > Amorphophallus > Amorphophallus konjac. The sequence continues at coordinate 235,541,637 of CM040120.1, read as the reverse complement.
CTGCTTGTCAAATATTTGAAATCATGCGATACTCCCTATATACAGTTCTTGACTTCTTACTTGTTCATCATGCATAGATATATCAGTATCCCTATTTTTCGTACTTGTTCATCATACATTGTTATACCTGCATTACATGTAACATGTAAATCACTTAAAGATTGCTCGAACTTGAGATGTAATTCCTACTGAGCGATTCGCTCATCCAGTTGCTTCCTAACATTTTTCAGGTAATTCGGAGAGCGACATCCACATGAATGGGAATGGGACCGAGTGAAGAGTGATAGAGTCCCTGATCATCTATTGTCAGCTAGTCGGTTCTTTCGATTTTCTTGAGTCCCCTTTTGTATTTCCAAATTATGTCAGTCTAGTTGATTGAAGCTTGTTAAGCCTAGTATTGGATTTGAATAAGAAATGTGGTGGATTAGAATTATCACCATTTGGTTAATTGGAAAATTGTCACCTTGGACATTGGTATTATTTTGGGAATTTAAATCTTAGTTATGATTTAGATAAATTGCGCACTCAATCTTTTGTCAAAAAAAAATATGTATACTGCTCTGATTGAATGGTTCTATATAAGCTGGCCACAACCTCGGGTATCTTACACGCTCGAGGCGTGACAGCCCCGCCACCACTCCCCGGTGGGACGACACATGGAAATGTCGTCACACTACGACTAGTGGAGGTTCACTAGACATAAAGACTCAAAACAGCGAACACCGAAGTACAGACAGGGTAAGCACACATCTGTCACACGTACCACGGAGCACAATGCAGTATACAACTGCTACCAGACTCAGGACAGTCAACTAGACCTGCTCTCAACGATCCTTGAGTCACAAGACTCGGGTCAAGATCGTCGCACATCACAACAACACGCTGTTAATCAGCCTGGTCCCTAACCCAAAATCACGGGAAACACAATATGGAAAGCGGCACATAACAGCCGGATTCATAACAACAATAATAACAACAATGAGTCCTTAGCCCCAAGGCCACACAACGATGACGCGGGATGAGCACGGGCATGGGAATGTCGATGGTGGCGTCCGGTGCGAACCTGTGAGTATAGCCTTAAGGCACTATGCTCCACACAGGGAGGGGATCATGGGGATGGGAATAATTAATACAAAACTACCCTCACGTAGGAGGGGGGAACACGGGGAAGGGGAGATGGGCCTGCTGCCCTGTGTCTGTCCTGCAGGACAAAACCGACTTGTTTCTCCTGGAACGCTACGCACAGAGGTCCGAAGAGGGTGCCGTCGGCGCTCAGATGAAGCTTGTGAAGTGCAGAGGTGCTCCTGAAATTCTGGCATCATTTTTAGGTCGCAGGAAGGCGGGGCAGGTCATGGAAGACGACCTGCGTGAATCTATCCTACTGGACTGATCTGTGTAGTCGGCGTACCGAGGATGCTGCGCTCTCCACAAGGCTCAGAATGACGCAAGACCAGCATGGTTAGATGAAGGATAGGACTATCTACGTACCCTCAAAATTTGAGCATCATTTGACCATCGAGTGGGGTGTGGTCGTAACTGTGGTGAGCCTCTATTTTCTGGGCGAGCAGACAAACAGGGGTAGGATGATCGGGGTAGCACGCCCAGCACAGAGGTCGGAACGTGATCAAACCACTTGGAATGGCTTTGGGACGCTGAGAGGTACGCCAGCGAGGAGGGGCTCGACCAAAAGGTCAACGGGGAGGGTGTGGTGCGATCTACAAACTCGGGTTCCTACCTGGTCGAACAGATTCGCACGGGCCTTGCGCAGTCGTATGAAAACGGGCGCCACGATCGGTGCCGACGTCGAAATGAGGCGGGACCACTTCTGTAGCGAAGAAGACTTGGAGTAGAACAAACCCACAGAAGGGGGTTTGTGCTGATTCATGCCGTGGGCCTCTGTGTAGCCTCTGTAAGTCAAACCTCTGAATCTGTCCCGGATCTGCAGGCAGCAGAGTAGAGAGATCTTCATTGTCGAGGATGAGGGCGACGACGTGGGCTCGTGGTGTCGCTGTGGACGAGTCTAGGTGATGGGGGTGCGTGGATGGCAGTGGGGAAGGGGCTGATGGGGGCTGGGAGGTCGTGGGTTGTAGAGGGGGGCGGCTTAGGGTTTGGGTTTGGGTGGTGCGATGGTGGCTGGGAAGGGGAGGGTAGGTGCGGCTGCTAGAGAGAGATCTGGAGAGATTCTAGGGGGATTATTCTCCAATGGCTGAGGTGGCAGGGATTTTTAAAGGATTTAGTTCGGTGGAGAAAAGGAGGGAAAATAGGGAGGGGAATTGGAATTCTCGTGGGATGAGGAAAGGAGATAGGGAGAGAGGGAAGGGGGTGCGCTGGTTTTCCTTGGGAGGGGGAGAAAATTTAGGAAAGAGGGAGATATTCTAGGGAGGTGCTGATGTGGCAAGGAGGCTGGGGGTGGAGAGAGAGGGGCTGCATTCCCTTGTGGGGAAGAGAGAGAAAGAGTGAGAGAGAGGAGGTGCACAAGAGATAGAAGGAGAGAGGTGCGCACACATTCTAGGAGAGAGAGAAGGAGAGAAAAATTACACAAGCAATCAATTTTCAAAATTCCATTCTTCATTCTTCATTAACTCAAATAAGGCCCTTTGGTCTCCTATTTATAGGAGAGGCCAGGGTTTACAAATGAGCAAACTTACCCCTAACAAATGAAGAAAGACCCCGCTATCCCCGGGGGTGAACTTAAGCTACCAGTGACCCATAACCGAGCTAGTCTCAACAATTGGCCCTTTGGACCTTATTTAGCTGGCCCCTTAAGACTTACATGACTCAAATGGACTCAATTTAGACTTAACTCAATACTAGTAAAGGGAAAATCATAATAAAAAGAGAAAAAAGTCATAGCATTGTTGGGCCTGACCCAATGGGCCATGGGACGAGAGTGATCTCCCCATCAAATGGGTTGAGGCCACTAAGCCCCCATCTAGATGTCCCCATCATACCCCCCCGGTTGGAAAAGATTCGACCCCGAATCTTAAAGTGGGGTAGCACGATCGTGAAAATCGCCCGAGGGTATGACCAAGGCTCTGGGCAAACGATCATGTGGCAGATGCCGGGGTGATGCTTCTCGTAGGCCGTGCAGAACTTGTACCATACGGGATCGACAAGGGGCAGCTCTGGCAGTTGGTGACGCTCATCTGGAAGGACAGGTTCCTTGACATCTTGTGGCATCGCCCACTCAAGCTCTTTCTCTTCGTACCAGTCAATCAAAGCTGGGTCTGGCTCGTAGATCTCCACATGTATCGGGTCTTCTTCCAGCGGCAACTCAATTGCTGGGACTTCTAGTTCCCTTGGAGGAGGGGGCAACATATTGCGGATTGTGAAGACCTCCGGTACATGTGGATGATGCCCTCGGCAAGTCCGCCGCTCCGGGTCGATGGTTGCATTCCTCTCGTTTAGCCAAGGCCTCTCAAGGAATATGCGAGGACCGGCTGATGTGCTAATGTAGCACCATGCACCATCAAAGTAGGAAACCCGGTCGATCCACATTTGGAACTCTACAAGGACTTGTTCTCCGTCGCGTATAATTTGGCCGGTCTTGGTTAGGGCATCGACGATGTCTTGGGAGACCCAATTCTCGAGTTTCATCTCATGGATGGATAGCACAGTGCGGGTGCCATTTGGTACGGCTGCTGTAGAGATCACCGAAGGTGAACTCATATCGACCTTTCCAGGACCCGGCTTGTAGGAACAAGCTGGGAACTTGCGCTGATACCAAATTTGAGGCGGGACGAGCGCGCGCATGGGAATGTCGATGGCGGTGTCCGGTGCGAACCTGTGAGTACGGCCTTAAGGCACTACGCTCCACGCAGGGAGGGGATCGTGGGGATGGGAATAATTAATACAAAAGTACCCTCACGTAGGAGGGGGGAACACGGGGAAGGGGAGATGGGCATGCTGCCCTATGTATGTCCTGCAAGAAAGAACCGACTTGTTTCTCCTGGTACGCTGCGCACAGAGGTCCGAAGAGGGTGCCGTTGGCGCTCAGATGAAGCTTGTGAAGTGCAGAGGTGCTCCTGAAATTCTGGCATCATTTTGAGGTCGCAGGAAGGCGGGGTAGGTCATGGAAGACGACCTGCACGAATCTATCCTGCTGGACTGATCTGTGCAGTCGACGTACCGAGGATGCTGCGCTCTCCACAGGGCTCAGAATGATGCAAGACCAGGGTGGTTGGATGAAGGACAGGACGATCTACGTCCCCTAAAAATTTGAGCATCATTTGACCATCGAGCGGGGCGTCGTCATAACTGTGGTGAGCCTCTATTTTCTGGGCGAGCAGACATATAGGGGCAGGATGATCAGGGTGGCACGCCCAGCACAGAGGTCGGAATGTGATCAAACCACTTGGAATGGCTTCGGGACGCCGAGAGGTATGCCAGTGAGGTGGGGCTCGACCAAAAGATCAATGGGGAAGGTGTGGTGCGATCTGAAAACTCGGGTTCCTACCTGGTCGAACAGATTCGCACGGGCCTTGCGCAGTTGCACGAAAACGGGGGCTACGATCTTTGCTGACGTCGAAATGACGTGGGACCACTTCTGGAGTGAAGTAGAATCAGAGTAGAACAAACCCACAGAAAGGGGTTTGCGCTGATTCACGCCGTGGGCGTCGATGTAGCCTCTTCAAGTCAAACCTTCGAATCTGTCCCGGATCTACAGGCAGCAGAGTAGAGAGATCTTCACTGTCGAGGACGACGGCGATGACGTGGGCTTGTGGTGTCGCCGTGGACGAGTCTAGGTGATGGGGGTACGTGGATGGCAGTGGGGAAGGGGATGATGGGGGCTGGGAGGTCGTGGGTTGCAGAGGGGGGGCTGACTTAGGGTTTGGGTTTGGGTGGTGTGATGGTGGCTGGGAAGGGGAGGGTAGGTACGGCTGCTAGAGAGAGATCTGGAGAGATTCTAGAGGGATTATTCTACAATGGCTGAGGTGGCAGGGATTTTAACAATAAAGGATTTAGTTTGGTGGAGAAAAGGAGGGAAAATAGGGAGGGGAATTGGAATTCTTGTGGGATGAGGAAAGGAGATAGGGAGAGAGGGATGGGGGGTGCTCTGGTTTTCCTTGGGAGGGGTAGAAAATTTAGGAAAGAGGGAGATATTCTAGGGAGGTGCTGATGTGGCAAGGAGGCTGGGAGGTGGAGAGAGAGGGGCTGCGTTCTCTTGTGTGGAAGAGAGAGAGAGAGAGGAGGTGCGCAAGAGATAGAGAGAGAGGTGCACACACATTCTAGGAGCGAGAGAAGGAGAGAAAAATTGCACAAGCAATCAATTTTCAAAATTCCATTCTTCATTCTTCATTAACTCAAATGAGGCCCTTTGGTCTCCTATTTATAGGAGAGGTCAGGGTTTACAAATGACCAAACTTACCCCTAACAAATGAAGAAAGACCTCGCTATCCACGGGGGTGAACTTAAGCTACCAGTGACCCATAACCGAGCTTGTCTCAACAATTGGCCCTTTGGGCCTTATTTAGCTGGCCTATTAAGGCTTACATGACTCAAATGGACTCAATTTAGACTTAACTAAATACTAGTAAAGGGAAAATCATAATAAAAAGAGAAAAAAGTCCTAGCATTGTTGGGCCTGACCCAATGGGCCATGGGACGGGAGTGATCTCCCCATCAAATGGGTTGAGGCCACTAAGCCCCCATCTAGATGTCCCCATCAAATAGACTCACTGAAGTCCCACGATCAATGACACCCAAGAGGGGGGTGAATTGGGTGATTACAAGTTTTACAAAAATTATAGCCATTTTAAAGCAAGTATGATAAAAGGCAACTAGCAAGTTCAGATCTGATGCAAAACAAGATGGATCTATCAAAACCAATCACCACGATAGTTCTTTGGTACTAGGCGGAGTTGTGAATCTAAATATTCTACTCACGCAAGGTGTTATCATCCTGACAAGACTGGTCTTGTCAATCTGAACCTAGCTTTTGATATACCAAGGATCTATTATGAAAAATGATTAATTAGGCTTGATCTGAACGAAGAAATCAGTAGAGATAATATACGAGAATGTTAGCACAGAATGGGGGTGGAAGAGAAGGATCAAACCACACAAGAGACAGAGATTTTTAGGTGGTTCGGATGCAACGATGGCAACCTACGTCCACCCCTCACAAACTGTGAGGATTCACACGCTATCTTGTAAAGGATTACAAGATCTGAACATACACACACTCGTAGGAAGAAGGGAACTCCCACGAAGGTGCAATCACACCGGAACACACACAAATCTGACAGAAATCAAGCACACACACATGGATCTAGGAAGATCCGCACACACATGAATGTTTAAGGATTACAAATAGCACAGACTTGAAGCTCAGGGAATATGGAAGAAGAAACACAAAAGGAAAAACTCTGATTTAAGCTCCCCCTGAGTAGGTGATACAGATTTTGGAAGAAGCTTGAATCTCCACTTGATTTGGGGTTGATTGACTTCATATAGATCTTGAAAAACTTGAAGATGGATGATGAAATCCTGGACGAAGCACTGTTCACGGAGCTATAGTAGCAGCTTTCTTTCCCCCCTTGATAGCCTCCTTGATCTTCCTTGAGTGATTAGGGTTTCTTTACCCTAAGAGATGTTTTTATAACCCTTGAATGGTCAACGACAAGCCAAGACACAGATCCACAATTCCAGGGATTTCTGGAGACTTTTGGGATTAAAAAATCCTTGATAGATGCTTTTCCCTCGTGAAGAAAATAAAGTCAAAATTGGAGGCTTCGAAGGGTTCGGTCGACCGGAAGGATGTGGGCGGTCGACCTAACTTTTACAGGTTTTGAAGCTTTCGTTGCTAGGAGAATCGGACGACCGGTCCAAGGGAGGCGGTTGACCGAACTCTGTAAATTTACAAAGTTTGGAGCTCTGGGAGATTAGGTCGACCGCTCCTACTGGCCAGGTTGACCGAACTCTGAAAAACCTACAAAACTAACATTGTTAGCCCATAAATCATATCCTTATACAATATACTGAGAGACCACATTTTTTTGCATTCAATTTGAGTTGGTTTTGACTTATTCTGGGCTTTTTGAAACACGATTCTTTTGAGCATATTCTAGTGATAGAAAAAATAACTTTGAGAGCCTATATGAGCACTTACATCTGTAAGAATGGATGTACTCAAACCATTTTTCATAGCGGGGTTTTATTATCATCAAAATCACTTGGAGAGACTCAACCGGATCAAAATCACTTGGAGAGACTCAACACTCACAATTCTGTATAACATAAAACATGGAACACGAGGGATCACCAAAAGCCCTCGAATAACATGGACATGCAAATCGAGGTAAGATAATACCTCCAAGTGTCTAAAACCAAGTCTCGATCCTCACAGGATAAATGAGACACTCACAAGGTCACGTGTTAATCACTGGGTCATAACCAGGTTGACCAGAAACCATAATAACTCTCAAAATAATAAAAAACACCACTCGGTATAATGGCACTCTCAGACACCCTATAACTCGGTCACAACCCTCATAGGATGTCCAAGACATCCACGGAACAATAGACTAACCAAGGGGTGAAGCCACATTAACAGGAAACCAAACCAACACAAAAGAATACTCTAGGTAGGTGGTGGTCTTACCCCTGGCCGCTAAACCAGATTGGCGGTCATCCAAAGGGCCGCTACCCTCAAGAAACGCCAGATATCAAATCCACAAAAAATAGGAGCCTTGCGGTCTGCCTGAGGCCGCTACTAGCACCAGCCGGTCTCCTCGGGGCCGAAAGCAGGACCTAGCGGTCATGACATGGCCGTTATACCTAGTCAACTCCCAAAGCATTTAAACCATATAACAGTCTCCTCGGGACCATTAAACAGGAATGGTAGTCACCCCAGGGCCGCCAAAGACCCCATGCGGTCGGGTGCTAGACCGCTAGCCCGAACCGACTTAAAACCGTTGGCCAATTCAAAACGCCAAATAGCGATCGCCCAAGGGCCGCTAAACAAGCCTTGCAGTCAGTCGCATGACCGCTAAACCAAACCGGCATGCTCCACCTAACGGTCACCAGAGGGCCGCCAAAGACCCCATGCGGTCTCTGGTAAGGCCGTCAAACCGTTCCGGCGGGAAAACCACGGGACTACCCAAAACCCAATTTTTCCACGCCCCAATCGCGTCTAAACAACGGGGAAACATTCCTAACGCTGATATCCACCTTCCACAAGTCGGAAGGGATCAAACCATCCGCAAAATCACAAGAAACGGACGATTCCCATGAATCGACCCAAAATGACTCACATGGACAGTCAGGCTCATATCGGCTCCGATTCTCAACCAAATGCAGTAAAACTGGCGGGAAATGATTCCCAACATGCCAGGGGTTCAAATGATTCCATTTAAACTCCAAACCATCATCTGGAACGGCGAACATGGCTCACACCCCCCGAACATGCATTTCACCCAAACAGGGCAAAACCCGTTCAAACTCACATCGTTCGGCTCCAAATCGCGAGAAGATGCAGTAAAAGAGTAGGGCATATGTCCCCCTACCTCCACCAAAGATCTCACGTGCCGAGAAGACCAAACCACGCCAAAAATGATCACACGAACCCCACGTCGGCTTTGAATCCACCGAACGGGATCGCGCCAACACCACGCTCCATTCTTGATGCCATCACGTTCCATGACACCTCCACGGCATCTCCACGACATACCCGGGCCTCCTCCATCTGTAGCCGGAGCAGAGGGGGTGAAAGGAGAGAGAACGGAGGGAGAGAGAGTGAAACGATGAGATAAGAGAGGAGAGAGGTGAGAGAATAAAAAGGAAATAGGAAATTAGTAATTTTCCTAAAATCTGATTTTCTGCATAAAAATCCATAAACTCATAAAAATATGAAAAAATAGTCTTCGTGATCCTCGAAATGAGCACAACGCACATGTAGCGTCCCAGAGTCACAAAACTTAACGGTTCACTCTCCACAGGGTTTCGCAAGTTATACAAGGGAAAAACTCGAGTGGATCGTAAAACACGTTTCAGGACCCACGAAAGCGATCCGAAAGCTCTTCGATTCTAATCCGAAGAATCCAGGATATTACAGTCCTCCCCCCTTTTAGGAATTTTGTCATCGAAATTCAAGGAGCTAACAAGGGAACACGGGAAGAACAAACCCAAAACACTGGCCATGCTCTACAAGCATCAGCCAAACCTCAAACGTAAAACACGATAACACAATTCAGAGGGACACTGCCAGACCATAATCACAGGCACACGCTCCAGATCTCACGGCATATCAATCCACAGAGCGAGCATGGCACACAAGGGAACACAAGTCGGTACATCCAAAATAGGGCATCATCGCTTACGTCTCACAAGGAAAGGAGACACGACCCATGCCATGAAAACAGCTACCAATAACACACTCGGCAGACACAACAAGCATCAGCTTAAACAAGGAAGCACAGTCCTCTCAGCTGACTGATCCAACCATCGACCTTCGCATCATGAACAACAACAAAACTGGCACGTAGAACGCCAATGACAGCACTGGACCACAAGCACAATCACATCAGTCCTCACTTAGACATTACACCTGATTCGAGTCACATGCCAACTCTACCTTGGCAGAAGAGTACAACAAAATCAACTGACAAGACCTCAGTCCACACAATGCCAAATTAGACTCACAGGGAACTCCTCCCAAGCTAAACATGATGTGCATAATCACAAGTCGTTAAAAATGCCGCGCACACAATTTCAAAAATTACAGCACTCACTCACAAAAGGATTTTAAATCTAAGTGGAGTGGTGAATACGGGTCGATCCCACGAGGAGGAATATTTTCTCTTTTAATCAAGTTTGAAAAGTCTTGTATTTTTTTTAGCAAAACTTTGGGTGATTTTAAAAAAAAATAAATTGAGATTACATAGAAAAATAAATCTATCTAGAGAATGTTGGAGGGTTGAGAAGAGAAATTTGGAGGAGATGGAGAGAGAACTGAGATAATTGCACCAATGAAATTTTTATTGCTAAGATGAAAGATTACAAGTGCATGAAATTATAACATGAAATCACTAGAGAAAAGGGAAGAAAATAGCCAAGTGATTGAAGAGTAGCGTCGCCCAACGTCTCGTCGAGCCTTGGAAGTTCGCCCCGCCTCGCCGTGGACACCGCCTTGCGAGGACCGAAGGAAGAAGATACGCCTTTGAGATGTGAGATGAAATAAGAAGAGAGGGAGAGAGATGGAAGAAGAAGAAGAAGACTTTAAAATGTGAACAGTAAAAATCAAAGATAAAACATTGAAAAGTAGAGAATAACTTGAAAAATAGAAGGAATTAGAAGATGACAAAGAAGAATATATTGTAGAAGACAGAAAAATGCACAACTTTGATAAAAGGATTAAGATGATAAGATGAGCAGAAGAGGGAGAAAATAATGGGAGAACAGAGAGAAATGTTATTTGAGAATGCACAGGATAGAATAGTGAAAAATGAAGAATAACTTGAAAATTGTGTAGACCTAGCTAAAGAGGAAGAAGAAGAAATTGAAGAGCACTAAAAAATGAAGAACTTTCATGAAGATAGCAAGATGAAAAGAGCAGCAGAAAGGGGTGAAAAAGATCAACCTAAACTAGGGGAAGAAAGAAGGATGAGATTTTAAGCTAAGAAGAAAAGGAAAAAGAAGAAAACTCCCTTTCCCCCTCTTGACAAAGGGTATTTATAGAGAAACTAGGTCGAATTGAGGGTGAAAATCACATTTGATGAAGATGGATGGCTGGGATTAGAGGAGATTAGGGTTTGGATGAAGAGAGGAAAGGGGCTCTCCTTGGCTTTCCTAATAAGGAGGAGATCTGCTCCTATTTTCTCTCCAAGAAATTCTATCCAAGATAATTCAATAAAATCCTTTCATTTATCTCCTTTCACAACAAAAAAGGAATGGCGGCTGCTCCTTTGACTTGGTCAAGGAGGGAGGGGCGCCCTAGGGCATCCCTTACCCTGATCTTATGACACTTTTGCCCCCAGCCCTTCTAGTAATTACCTTGGACGTCCTACACATACACAATTTGGATTAAGCCCATTAAGAATTATTGCTTTATGCACAAAAATCATAAATGCTTACAATTATGCAATGGAAAATTAATTCTCATGACCCTCAACCTCTTTTCATTGAATAATTAACCACAAATTAAGTTAATTTGCGTGAACGGCTCAATTAATGCATAGTTGAGATTAACTGTAAATTATGCATAATTGGCTAATTATGTGCATATGAAATGATGTATGTGATGTGAATTATCATAAAGAAATGAGCACTCGTCAGAACACAACCACCAACCAACCAAACAACTGTTGTGCCCCTTAGGCACAAGCATGTGCTACGTTGCTTTGATGATAGCAATGCTATTTGGTTTTGATGATAGCAAGACAGTGAGTGCATTTGAGTGCATCTGATATTGTATTTTGATGATTGCAATGCTATTGTGTTTTGATGATTGCAATAAACAAAGTGCATTTCTGTGCATTCTTGTCCTTGAGCATTCTGCATATGATAGCAACATGAATGATGATGTTTAGCATTGATGGCATTTGTTCTTTATATATCTGAATTGCATTTTGTCAGATATCATGTCTCTGCATGTAACTGCAAAGTCTGAATAGTAGTAAGTGCTAGTCTCTACATTGGTTCTTCATAAGTTCTGATATGCTATTATTCACCTTCTGATCATAATGGAGTTCTTCATAAGTTCTGATATGGCATTGCATATTTAATTATGTTCAGTCATGTTACTGTTGCTCTTTAGACTGCAGTTTGATACTGCAGCGTCGACCCATCGAACTGCAGCGTCGACGCTGCCAAGGCACTTCAGTGGTAGCAGTAAGAAATATTTGATCTGCTGCGTCCACGCTGCTTGGGCAATGCGTTGACGCTTGGTGCCTCTTTAACTTTGTTGCACTTATTCATTGGTCTGGTCTGTGGTGTGTCGACCCCTTGTGCTGATGGGTCAACCCCTCAGTTCATTCATCAGATTTATATAAGTCCATACACTGGAAACTCTTCAATTGATTGAGTCTATACATTGTCCTAGGCTAAGTATATACAACGTGTCATTCATGCATTGTTAATGAAGTCTGTACATCAGTCTTCATATTCTAAGTCTGTACAGTCGTGTCATATGCTCCTAAGTCTATACATTCGAGCGTCTCATGCAAGTCTATGCATTACTGTTCATGCATCAGTCTTCATAAGTCTGTACATTGGACTGTCTCTTTCAGCGTCTCATGGCATGAAGTCTGTACACTCGATTTGCTTTGATTCGGTCAAGTGTGTACACTCCTTCACTGTAGCTTTCACGTTTCCAAGTCTACACATCGTGAAAGTCTATACACTCATCACTTACCTTCGTTCAAGGCAAAGTCTACACACTGGGGTCTTTCCCTACGTTTCTTAGGCGAAGTCTCTACATTCGGTTTTGAAGCCTCAAGTCTATACACTCCAGCCTATTCCTACGTTCAAGGCTTCAGCTACACATTAAGTCTGTACATTGTCTTCGCTCCATCAAGTCTATACATTGGACGCTATTCTCCAAAGTCTGCACAATGGTCTTCACACCTGAAGTCTGTACATCCACAGTTAAACTTGAAGTCTGCACACTAGTCTTCAAATCCAAAGTCTGCACATTGGTCTTCGAATTCAATGTCTATACATTGGGCTTTTACATGAAGTCTATACATTGTTGTTTGCATTGTAAAGTCCATACATTGGTTGTTGTTCTTCAATGTCTATACACTACCTTTAGGATTTAAAGTCTATACAGCCGTTGCCTCCTTTGTTGAAGTCAACACATTGGGCAAGTCTGTACGTTGCATTCGCCTTCACAAGTCTATACAACGAAGTATATACATTGCAATGTACATACTTAAATCTTATGACTTCATTCTTGTTGTTGAAGGGAACAGGGTCGACGCTGGGAGCTTAAAGCGTCCACGCATCAGTTGACGAAGCCTTCACGATATCTTACACTGCGTCAATGCCACAAGCAAGCAGCGTCGACACAGCAAGTCAGATTGCTGTCATTGAGCACGTGAACTGAGAACTCTATACATCGGACTGAAGAGGCTAATGAAGGGCACGTGATCCGAGGTGTCTTGCTCGTGATCCAAGGATGGACGAGATACCAGGATGCTACCACGTGGTCCGAATTTTTAGGGCAGGAAATGTGGAAGCCACATGCGCCCAGTGTGCCTGCTGCTGCTGCTATATATACAAGACTTCTTCCACAGAAGAAGATGATCGAAGACAGAAGGGAGAAAGTCTATACAGCTACAGCAAGGCTCCTTCGATCCAAAGAGAGTGAAGATCTAGAGAAGAAAAAGAGAAAGAGAGAAAAGGAGAACAGAGATCGAGAGAAGAAGAAAAGTGCAGCAGAGAAGAAAGAGAAAGAGAGAGAGTGAAGAAAGAGAGTGAGATCGAGGGAGATCTATTCTTGATGGATCGTGGATCAAATCCAGGCCATCCAGCTCTTTAAGAGCCACATTGTGCTTCATTGCTTACAGCTTTCCGATTGCTGTCTTGTTCTATTTTCTGCTTTCTATTTTACATCTTTGTTCAAGCTGTTAGTCAGCGGATTGCAGAGGTGCTGCCCCTAGACGGCTAAGCTATATTGCCCAGCGGTTTGCAGTGGAGGATTCCACTGGACAGTAAGCTGTGTTGCTCAGCGGGGCGAGGAGGATTCCTCGGACGGCAAGCTGTATTGCCCAGCAGATGTATGGCAAGCTGTGATGCCCAACTGTTCAAGCTGTGAGTCAGCGGAATCCACACTCGGTTTGAGTGTGGGGTGGATGTAGGTCTGCTAGACCGAACCACCTAAAACCCATTGTGTAGTGGTTTGAATTCTTGTGTGGTTGGCGCTAGATGAATGCTTAGGGGCGCTTTGGTTTGATGTTCTATAAGTGTTCATCTATTTGCTGCACACACTATATGGTTGACTGTGGTTTGATCTCTTTTATCTGATTTCGCTAGATGAATGTTAGGAGCGCCTCAATTGGGTTTTCTGTCTGAATGCTTTAAGGCACAAGCTCCTTTGATTTGATTCAGTCTAATGTTTAGACTTGCTTAGGTTCGCTCTATATATCTGCAATAGTTTTTAATTCCACATCTCTGATTGCTTTAGATTTTAATTGGGCAAAATTTTTATAGGCTATATTCATTCACCCCCCCTCTGAATACTTGCACCGAACCCAACAATTGGTATCAGAGCGGTCTCTGACTTAACAGATCTAACAATCTGCAGAGGATCCTGCTAACTGTTTAGTGCATTTCAGAGTGGGTCATTTGGAATCGTTTTGATTTATTGTCTTAGTGCTTTACATTGATCATCTGGTTTAGTGCATTTCTGTTTGGTGCATTTCATAAGTGTGCCTCTTGTGTTCTGTATTTAGTTTCACTGAGTTAGTGCCGTGTCTTGCTTATCTGGTTTTGTTGTCTATTGTTTTGTGCTTTGAATTTGGTTGTTATCTGATTCGATGGCTAATCCTCCGATATTCAGAGGTGATAACTTTGACTCTTGGTTCGAAAACCTCCATCGGTATGTAAAGTCTACTGATCCAAAATTGTGGAAGGTAATGACTCACGGCCCATACAAACTATCGAAGGATAAATCTAAATGGACCAAGAAGGATAAGCTGAAAGACTCTGTTAATAATAGAGCTGTAATTTTATTAAAAGAATCAATTGACAGATCTCTAATTGAATGCATTTCATCTTGCAGGTCTGCCAAAGACATTTTTGAAAAATTGAAGCTAATCAGAAATCACAGCAAATGCTTGATGGCTGATAGAAGAAATGCTGATGATGAAACTTCATCCGAGGTAAGTTCTGAACCTGAAGAACTTTCAATTGATGATCTATGGAATATAAATGAGGAACTCAATAATAGATGTGAGAAATTGAAATCTGAGAATAAAAGACTGAAAAAGAAATGTGATCAGATAACTTTGAAAGTTCCTTGTAAAACTTGTCTAGATCTGAAACAATCTTATAATGCATGTATGTTAGATGTTCAGAATTTTTAGGAACAGAATGGCTCTCTAAAATTTGAAAATCAAACATGTCTGGACAAGATATCAGAACTTGAGAATCAGCTGAATGAGAAGAAAAATGAACATATAAAAGGGATGCAAGAACTGACTCAAGTTAATTCCGAATTGGATAAACTGAAACTTGAGAATGAAGAATTTGAAAAGAAAATTGAAAATCTTATGGGTAGAATAAATGAAATCAATGGGGAGGTTTCACATTCTTCTTCTGCTCAATTAACCTGCCATATGTGCTCAGCTCTAAGAGAACGAAATGAAGATCTTTATACTGAGAATGAATGGCTGAGTAAACAAATTATCTCACTTAAAGAGGATCACAAAAACTTGGTGGCTGAGAAAATTAGAGTGGAGGAAAGAGAAGAGGATTTAATTGAAAAACTGGAACTAATGTCTGGAAGAGAGAGATGTGCTAACAATGAAATTCAGGATAAAAATATTGAGGAAGAAAACACTGAATTAAAAGCTGAAGTTGAAAAATTGAAGTGGTTGAACACTGGCTTGTCTGAAAGACTTCTCACTACAGAAAAAGGAAAGGCTGTCTATGATGAAAATTCAGAAATTTTGAACAGTCTAGAACAAGAAATTGAGAAGTATAAAACTGCAAACCAAGTTCTAAGCGAATGTGTTAATTGCAGTGAACAGGAAATAGCCAGTTATGAACTTCAGATTGTTAGCTTGGAAGATAAAATTCATAATCTGGAAAATTCAGCTATTGAGTCTGCAAAGATTAAAGGAAAAATGAAAACTGTTGGGAAGAGGAAGGATGATAACTCAGAAGGGGGAACAAATTGCTGTTCTGATGTTAAGAAAATCACTAAAAACCAGCTATATACCACTTTTGTCCAAAGCACTGATGTAGCTGGTACTTCAAAGTAATCCCCAAAACAAAATGAAAATCAGAAGTCACCTTCAAAATATGTCTTTCAGTTCAAAGCTCAGAAAATTGAAAAGCAAACAAAACCTGTTGATAATAATCAGAAATTGAAAAAGAAAAGTCAAACAAAGAAAGCAAAGAATAATTCTGGTTATACTCTGAAATTTGTTAGCTCTGCTGAATCTGATGGGTCAATGCAAAATGCTCATGCTTCTTGTACTCATTCACATGCATCTGTGAATTCATCTGATAGAAACCATGCCCCTAGGAAATCTGATGCTTCTTGCTATTACTGTGGTAAGCATGGGCATATCATGGATGATTGCAGAATATTAAAAGAGGATGAGCATGCAAATAAAATAATACATTCTAGGAATCTATCTGGAAGAAACCATGCCTTCAGGAAATCTAATGCTTCATGCTATTATTGTGGTAGGTATGGTCATTTAATGAATGAGTGCTATGCTTTGAAATCTGATGACAGAATGCATGCCAGATACACCCCAAATCATCATGAGCACAAAAGAAACAAACTCAAATTTAATCAGCATATCATTTGTTTCACTTGCAATAAGCCTGGGCACAAGGCTATTGAGTGCTGGTCAGGAAATCATTGGGGTAAAAATGAATCTAGAAGCAAGCATCTTAAATGCTTCGAATGTGGGAGGCATGGCCATACAGTCAAGGACTGTTGGCATGCCCAAGTAAGTCATGTTAATAACAAAGTTTTTAAATTCTCTGCAAAACGACCTGTGAACTTTTCATGCTTTAATTATGGTAAATCAGGTCACAAATTTGCTGAATGCTGGATGAAGAAAAATAAGAAACAGAATGTTCATGTAAACAACAGAACAACTCATGCTCAATCTCATAGGTCTCATGCTTCTTTTGATAAGCATCATAGGACCAGACAATCTGTTGTTTCATGTCATTATTGTGGAAATTTTGGACATTCTATGTATGATTGTTCTTTTATGGAATTTGATGATAATGTTACAAAAGGAATGTTTAGAACACCTGATAGGGGTAGTGCAGGACCCAAGACTGCTTGGGTCCCTGCAAGATCATATTGATTGATATGTTGCAGGTGTGCCTTGGTGAGAGAAATAAAAGGGGTAATTTAGTCAAGGCACTCAAAAAGGAAGCCCTAGGATTCTACATCTCAAGTTAGTTCTGAACTTGTTTTTAAATTTCATCATCTGAAAATGCTGATTTGTCTGTTTGATATCTGAAATTGTTGAACTGTTCGTTTGATGTCTGATATTCTCTTCATGTCTAGCTGATCAGTCTGCATTCCATACTCAGCTACTGAGTTTTACCTTGCATATATCTAATGCTCTTCTCTCACTGATTATTGCACTGTGTAAATGGACTTCATGCTTGTTGTTGAATGCATAACTTGCTGATTGTGAATAGTTCTTCAGTGTATAGAGTCATTGCATGTGTCTAATGTCTGCATACATTATTTGCATGACTGACTTTGAAGTTGTTCAATGCATATAGAACTGATTTGCATGATTGTCATTTGCCTATTGTCGTAGACTGCATGTTTTTCTATGCATAATAGGGCTGCTTTGCACTGCATTATCATTTGCTTAACCCTGGTATATAAAATGGTATGTTACTAAAGGGCAAGGAAATCTGCCCGGAGGTTTCTAGCATGTGTGAGATGGTCTTTGAGACCAGGTTCTCCGCCAAGTACCATGGGTCCTGTCTTCATGTAGAACAGTGCACTGCATCATATGTTGAAAAATCTGAAAAAGGATAAAAATGCTCATGACTTGGATGCATAAACCTGAATTGATTGCATACTTGTCTAATGTATCCTTGGTGCATAGTCTGCATGTAGGACAGTATGTTGCATAGCATATCTCTTGCATCATGATGTCAGGGGGAGCTGAGAGTTCTATTCAATTCATTGAATCCTATTCACTTCTCAGTGTTCTCATTCAAATGATTCACATTCCTTGACATCAGTTGCTCATTGAACCATATTGCCAATTGATATTTTTTCCCCATCATTTTCACTGAACAACAGCTTTGCATCTGGTTTAGCACATTGAATTGTGATTATTGCAATTGTTCACTTATAAGAATCACTCTTACAAATTGAAAGGAACTAAAGGTTTAACCTTTATAAATTGGGGAGTTAAGTGTCTGCACTTCAGAATTTGAGATAAAAGAAAACTTTTATAGCTCTTAATCTTTGTCTCATGGCTAAAATAGAAAAAGTTTTTGTAATGCCTAAATGTGTTGAACTGGATATGTCTAGAACAGGCTAATAAGAGTGTGTACTGATTTTTAAACAATCACTCTAAAAGAATTAAGGGCAGCAGTAAATAAGATCATTAATGTTAAGAACTGAACACAGTGATAGAGCAATGGCTGATTGCACTGAGAAACTGTGAACTCCTCCAAAGAAGCAGGAGAATTCACATGTCATGAGGTGCTTCAGAATATCTCTGTTCATAGGGTCAAATCCTTTGGGGGAGTCCTCACCAAGTAACTGAGGGTACTAGCCTCTAATCAAGGTGTACCCTTAATGTCAAAAGTGAAGACTATCCTTTGTGGGTTCTGATCTGAAATAGGTCTAGTAGTTTATGCCTAGTAACTAGGGGTACCTGCCTCTGATCAAGGTGTACACCTAATGTCAACAGCATAAATGCCACTGATCTATTCACTTAGTTCAAGTTCTGAAATTCAAAGGTGAAAATCAAACTGCTGTAACCCTTCGAAAAATCAAAAGTCAATGAGTGAAAATTGTTTTTATTAATACATATTCAAGTTGCCTTTCTTGATCTTCCATGTTTAATCATAAAAGGGTATTATTTCTGACTTATCTATTAATACCATGTGCCCTAGATTCATTGCTATAAATGGAATCTATAAACTCTTTTTCAGGGGTCAGATCTTTTACTCTAGGTTTATCACTGTTAAACCTGAATTTTTGTCAAAATTGTATGTTGCTGATTCTGATACTTTAACAGTTGTTTATAATCATGCTTCCTTTCTGAACCTATGATTCAGCTGTTGTCAAGTGACCCTCCTACCTTCTCTACCTTGTTTATCTGTTCATATTCCTTCTCAAAGGGGGAGCATTTATTTAGGGGGAGAAATAATTCAGGAGGAGTCATACCTTCAGGGGGAGTTTATTGCTCTAGAAGTCACTTGCATGCATACTGCCATGTTGCACTCATGTTCTTATTGTTCTTCCCTTTTCGATTATGTCAAAGGGGGAGAAAATTTTGTGTGAGACTCACTGTCACTGTTTATTGCCATCATCAAAAGGGGGGAGAATGTTGTGCCCCTTAGGCACAAGCATGTGCTACGTTGCTTTGATGATAGCAATGCTATTTGGTTTTGATGATAGCAAGACAGTGAGTGCATTTGAGTGCATCTGATATTATATTTTGATGATTGCAATGCTATTGTGTTTTGATGATTGCAATAAACAAAGTGCATTTCTGTGCATTCTTGTCCTTGAGCATTCTGCATATGATAGCAACATGAATGATGATGTTTAGCATTGATGGCATTTGTTCTTTATATATCTGAATTGCATTTTGTCAGATATCATGTCTCTGCATGTAACTGCAAAGTCTGAATAGCAGTAAGTGCTAGTCTCTACATTGGTTCTTCATAAGTTCTGATATGCTATTATTCACCTTCTGATCATAATGCAGTTCTTCATAAGTTCTGATATGGCATTGCATATTTAATTATGTTCAGTCATGTTACTGTTGCTCTTTAGATTGCAGTTTGATACTGCAGCGTCGACCCATCGAACTGCAGCGTCGACGCTGCCAAGGCACTTCAGAGGTAGCAGTAAGAAATATTTGATCTGCTGCGTCCACGCTGCTTGGGCAATGCGTTGACGCTTGGTGCCTCTTTAGCTTTGCTGCACTTATTCATTGGTCTGGTCTGTGGTGTGTCGACCCCTTGTGCTGATGAGTCGACCCCTCAGTTCATTCATCAGATTTATATAAGTCCATACACTGGAAACTCTTCAATTGATTGAGTCTATACATTGTCCTAGGCTAAGTATATACAACGTCTCAATCATGCATTGTTAATGAAGTCTGTACATCAGTCTTCATATTCTAAGTCTGTACAGCCGTGTCATATGCTCCTAAGTCTATACATTCGAGCGTCTCATGCAAGTCTATGCATTACTGTTCATGCATCAGTCTTCATAAGTCTGTACATTGGACTGTCTCTTTCAGCGTCTCATGGCATGAAGTCTGTACACTCGATTTACCTTTGATTCGGTCAAGTGTGCACACTCCTTCACTGTAGCTTTCACGTTTCCAAGTCTACACATCGTGAAAGTCTATACACTCATCACTTACCTTCGTTCAAGGTAAAGTCTGTACACTGGGGTCTTTCCCTACGTTTCTTAGGCGAAGTCTGTACATTCGGTTCTGAAGCCTGAAGTCTATACACTCCAGCCTATTCCTACGTTCAAGGCCTCAGCTACACATTAAGTCTGTACATTGGCTTCGCTCCATCAAGTCTATACATTGGCCGCTGTTCTCCAAAGTCTGCACAATGGTCTTCACACCTGAAGTCTGTATATCCACAGTTAAACTTGAAGTCTGCACACTGGTCTTCAAATCCAAAGTCTGCACATTGGTCTTCGAATTCAATGTCTATACATTGGGCTTTTACATGAAGTCTATACATTGTTGTTTGCATTGTAAAGTCCATACATTGGTTGTTGTTCTTCAATGTCTATACACTGCCTTTAGGATTTAAAGTCTATACAGCCGTTGCCTCCTTTGTTGAAGTCAACACATTGGGCAAGTCTGTACGTTGCATTCGCCTTCACAAGTCTATACAACGAAGTATATACACTGCAATGTACATACTTAAATCTTATGACTTCATTCTTGTTGCTGAAGGGAACAGGGTCGACGCTGGGAGCTTAAAGCGTCCACGCATCAGTTGACGAAGCCTTCACGATATCTTACACTGCGTCAACGCCACAAGCAAGCAGTGTCGACGCAGCAAGTCAGATTACTGTCATTGAGCACGTGAACTGAGAACTCTATACATCGGACTGAAGAGGCTAATGAAGGGCACGTGATCCGAGGTGCCTGGCTCGTGATCCAAGGATGGACGAGATACCAGGATGCTGCCACGTGGACTGAATTTTTAGGGCAAGAAATGTGGAAGCCACACGCGCCCAGTGTGCCTGCTGCTGCTGCTATATATACAAGACTTCTTCCACAGAAGAAGATGATCGAAGACAGAAGGGAGAAAGTCTATATAGCTACAGCAAGGCTCCTTCGATCCAAAGAGAGTGAAGATCTAGAGAAGAAAAAGAGAAAGAGAGAAAAGGAGAACAGAGATCGAGAGAAGAAGAAAAGTGCAGCAGAGAAGAAAGAGAAAGAGAGAGAGTGAAGAAAGAGAGTGAGATCAAGGGAGATCTATTCTTGATGGACCGTGGATCAAATCCAGGCCATCCAGCTCTTTAAGAGCCACATTGTGCTTCATTGCTTACAGCTTTTCGATTGCTGTCTTGTTCTATTTTCTGCTTTCTATTTTACATCTTTGTTCAAGCTGTTAGTCAGCGGATTGCAGAGGTGCTGCCTCTGGACGGCTAAGCTGTATTGCCCAGCGGTTTGCAGTGGAGGATTCCACTGGACAGCAAGCTGTGTTACTCAGCGGGGCGAGGAGTATTCCTCGGACGGCAAGCTGTGTTGCCTAGCAGATGTATGGCAAGCTGTGATGCCCAGCTGTTCAAGCTGTGAGTCAGCGGAATCCACACTCGGTTTGAGTGTGGGGTGGATGTAGGTCTGCTAGACCGAACCACCTAAAACCCATTGTGTAGTGGTTTGAATTCTTGTGTGGTTGGCGCTAGATGAATACTTAGGGGCGCTTTGGTTTGATGTTCTATAAGTGTTCATCTATTTGCTGCACACACTATATGGTTGACTGTGGTTTGATCTCTTTTATCTGATTTCGCTAGATGAATGTTAGGAGCGCCTCAATTGGGTTTTCTGTCTGAATGCTTTAAGGCACAAGCTCCTTTGATTTGATTCAGTCTAATGTTTAGACTTGCTTAGGTTCGCTCTATATATCTGCAATAGTTTTTAATTCCGCATCTCTGATTGCTTTAGATTTTAATTGGGCGAAATTTATATAGGCTATATTCATTCACCCCCCCTCTGAATACTTGCACCGAACCCAACAACAACAACAACACCTGCAGCATTCCCGGCTCCGTTCTTAACACAGAACCACGAAACACAACTGCAAGCTGGGTCACAATAAGGTACAATTACAGCTGAACACATGACTAAAATATCCTAGCCATGCTGCGAGTGGCTTGCCAACAAGGACCCACAACAATAACGATCTCGGAGAACGCATCTCGAGGACCACGATCTGTCGAGAGAGCACAACTCCCACGAAAAATACAGAGAAAAAGGGTACTCAACCAGCATATTCACCGACAGATTTCCCCAATCCTCACGCATGCCAGTGCCAGCAACCACAAAGCCTCAAGCAATGGCACAGCAACCAACAGCATCAAGGCACACACAGCCAAGACGAAGTCATACCGAGGAAACAAACCTCTCGGCCGGTCAGAATCTTCCAACCAAATGATCCTCGACCAATGGGTTATGAGCCCACACGCTTCTGTTGCGCACTCAACACCATGCATACAGGCATCAGAGACAACTCGGCATCCACATCTCAGCACACACTCGGCGCCATAGTAATTCACGAAACTATAATGTACCACACCTCGAGTCCCGATCCTGCTAACAGTCGATCACAAGTCACCAAAGTGCAAACCATGAAGAGTAACAACTTCAGCACAAGCACAAAGAACACATGTCTCAGCTTATCCTCACGTCCTGAAATGATTATTGAACCTTCATAGCACAACAGCCACCAAACACGGCACGCCGAACATGGTGCACTGCGGCCCCTAATACCAAAAACTAGGTCCAAAGTCAAGCCACCGTCGCAACGAGAGCAAATCAGGTTCAAAACAAACATAGTCCACACATAAGCAGACACAAGACAAAGGCTTCATAGAGACAACACTTCCAAAGCTTACCTCGAAAAGACGCCACAAGACAAGATGAGAAGAATCAAGCTTGACTAATAGTAGCTCACCAGGAAGGAAAATCCTAGGTTCGCCCGAGCATTCCCTCAAACAAGGCATCCAATCGACCACCATAACACACGCCAACACCTCAGGGGCTCAACAAACCTCAAGCTGGGACGGCCAAAACAACATGAGAATGTGCACGGCCATTACACCAACAATAAAGTCACCAGCCACCTGAACAAGCCATGGAAAAATCTCGAACACCGCACCACAGATTCATGCTTACCGGTGAACTCTGCCATGTACAGCATACCTGAGACAAACACCATGACAAAAGAAAGGCGCTCCATCAGAACCTGACAAGAGCAAAACCATCTCGCACAGTGCCAACACAGCATGCACAAGACCACACGTAAAAACAAAGCGATAGATGATCGTAAAACCTATGCCAGCTATCGACTGTACTGGACCTTAAGGACTCTAAACACTGTGATATATCGAATTCCCATGTACTTCACAAACACAAGTTCAGCTAGCTCAGAAAAACTCCGAACAACTCTGAACTCTACTCTGATACCAAATTGTGATGACCCAGACTCTGGATATCGGGTAAACCCGATACCACTTGGAACCTGCGAGGCCTCCCAAGAGCGAAAAAGCTTCGAAGGGATAAAACGGTATGTGAGAGTACATTGAACTTCCAGATAAAGCAGTGCAATTAAACTTCAATGATCAAGATTGCTAAAGTAGCAGAAATAAAATTACATTTTCTATAACAATTAAAACTAACAGAGTCCAGTCCAAAGAAAGAAAAGTACAATCCAATAAGAAAGAGAACGTACTCTCAAGTCGGGGGAAGCCCGACACTGGCAACGCTGGCAATTAAGAACCATGCAGCAAGTACCTCCCAGCACGAGGAAGAATAGCTACACCTGAAAAGTCAGGGTGAGCCTCCCATCACTGGCTCGGTAGGGATCCCGCAAAACCCTACCACGAAACAAAAGCGGTAAACAGTAGTGCTAACAACTATAGCAAAGCAGTAATAGTAGGAGTAACAACAGTAAAAGAGGAAAAGCCATAACACGGAAACATGACAGTCAAAGGAACCTCGGCCCTCTAAACTACACCAAACAGTAACAGAAAGGTGAACCCCGATCTCACAAAGTCGGGCATTACCGATCCATTGACAAATCACGAAACCCCATCGTGAAAAACCTACCGAAACAGGCAAAGCCTACCAAAGCCTACACGGTCAAAGGCACGAGACATACACGATCTCACCATCATGTACGCTACACAGAACCCATAACCTTGAGTGAAGCCAAGCACATGCTACTCGAACAAGTCACGAAAACCCAAGTCATCATGTCAAGTGACAGAAGCACCTCCTCACTAGAAGAACAGCCAGAAGCGTCCCCTGACATCTTACAATGCGTCTCAAGTGTCTACCACTCGCCTCAAATGTGGTAACTGAGACACGAACCAAGTACAAGGAACAACAGTAATGAGTGACTAGTCAGGGTCATGCCCGTCGGTGCTCGTCCCACTGCCCCTGACCACGTGTGCACACACAAGCCCAATGCCTTGAGCCAGGCCTCTAGCTACTTTTCCCCTCCCAGTAGGACGCTACCGTAAAGCAAGGGGGCCCACAGAAACTAGCCTAAAAACCGTCAATTGGGAACTGCCCCGCCACCACTCCCAGGTGGGCCGACACACGGAAGTGTCGTCAGGCTACGACTAGTGGAGGTTCACTAGACACAAAGACTTAAAATACGGAACACCGAAGTACAGACTGGGTAAGCACACACCTGTCGCATGTACCACGGAGCACAATGTAGTATACAACTGCTACCAGACTTAGGACAGTCAACTAGACCTGCTCACAACGATCCTTGAGTCACAAGACTCGGGTCAAGATCGTCACACATCATAACAACATGCTGCTAATCAGCCTAGTCCCTAAGCCAAAATCACGGGAAACACATTACAGAAAGCGGCACATAACAGTCGGATCCATAACAACAATAATAACAACAATGAGTCCTCAGCCCCAAGGCCACCCAATGGACTCACAATTTTGTATAACACAAAACACGAAACATGAGAGATCACCAAAAACCCTCAAATTACATGGACACACAAATCGAGATAAGATAATATCTCCAAGCTTCCAAAACCAGGTCTCGATCCTCACAGGATAGATGAGACACTCACGAGATCATGTGTCAACCACTGGGTCACAACCGGGTTGACCAGAAACCATAATGACTCTCGAAATAATACAAAATACTGCTCGGTTTAATGGAACTCTCAGACACCCTATAACTCGATCACAGCCCTCATAGGACATCCAAGACATCCACGGAACAATAGGCTAACCAAGGGGTCAAGCCACACTAACCGGAAACCAAACCAACACAAAAGAATACTCTAGGTAGGTGGCGGTCTTACCCCTGACCGCTAAACCAGATTGGCGGTCATCCAAAGGGCTGCTACCCTCAAGAAACCCCAGATATCAAATCCACAGAAAATAGGAGCCTTGCGGTCTGCCTGAGGTCGCTACTAGCACAAGGCGGTCTCCTCAGGGCCGCAAGCAGGACCTAGCGGTCATGACATGGCCGCTATACCCAGTCAACTCCCAAAGCAGTTAAATCATATAACGGTCTCCTTGGGACCGTTAAACAGGAATGGCAGTCACCCCAGGGCCGCCAAAGACCCCATGCGGTCGGGTGCTAGACCGCTAGCCCGAACCGACTTAAAACCGTTGACCAATTCAAAACGCCAAATAGCGGTCGCCCAAGGGCCGCTAAACAAGCCTTGCAGTCAGTCATGTGACCGCTAAACCAAACCTAAATGCTCCACCTAACGGTCTCCAGAGGGCCGCCAAAGACCCCATGCGGTCTCTGGTAAGGCCGTCAAACCTTTCCGACGGGAAAACCGCGGGGCTACCCAAAACCCAATTTTTCCATGCCCCAATCGCGTCTAAACGATGGTGAAACATTTCTAACACCGATATGCACCTTTCATAAGCCGGGAGGGATCAAACCATCTGCAAAATCACTAGAAATGGGTGATTCCCATGAATCGACCCAAAATGACTCACATGGATAGCCGGGCTCATACCGGCTCTGATTCTCAACCAAATGTAGTAAGACTGGAGGGAAATGATTTCCAACATGCCATGGGTCAAATGATTCCATTTAAACTAAAAACCGTCACCTGGAATGGAGAACATGACTTACACCCCCCGAACATGTATTTCACCCAAACAAGGTAAAACCCGCTCAAACTCACACGGTTCGGCTCCAAATCGCGAGAAGATGCAAGAAAAGAGTAGGGCATCTATCCCCCTACATCCAGCAAAGATCTCACGTGCCGAGAAGGCCAAACCACGCCAAAAATGATCACACGAAGCCCACATTGGCTTTGAATCCACCGAACGGGATCGTGCCAACACCACGCTCCATTCTTCACGCCATCACGCTCCACGACACCTCCACGGCATCTTTATGACATCCCCGGGCCTCTTCCGTCTGTAGTTGGAGCAGAGGGGGTGAAAGGAGAGAGAACGGAGGGAGAGAGGGTGAAACGGTGAGAGAAGAGAGAGGAGAGAGAATAAAAAGGGATAAGGAAATAGGAAATTAGCAAGTTTCCTAAAATCTGATTTTCTGCACAAAAATTCATAGATTCAGAAAGATATAAAAAATAGTCTTCGCGATCCTCAGAACGAGCACAACGCACCTGTAGCGTCCCAGAGTTGCAAAACTCAATGGTTCACTCTCCACAGGGTTCCACAAGTTATACAAGGGAAAAATCCGAGTAGATCATAAAATATGTTTCAGGACACACAAAAGCGATCTGAAACCTCTCTGATTTTGTTCCGAAGAATCCAAGATATTACAGTACCAAAGGTAGGTTATCTCATGATTGGCTTAAACATCTTTCTAGGAGTAAAAGCCCTCTAGCCTTGCTCAATTTCATGCATGATACACGGAGAATTTCATGTTTTTCTATGACTGCGCAATAGGGTTTTCACTGCATGCTGTCCATGTAACCTTAAACAAAATCTAATAACTTTCTGATCATTACCCATGTTTTCATACTTTAATTTCATGGTAGCATGCTTTCCATGCTCGTTTCCTATTAGTTCTATCATTATATGCCTTAGAAATAGGCTTTGCACGTCGGATGTTGCTTCTGTCTGATGCAGGCAGAAGGCGGTCCTGAAGAGACCGTCTCTTCCAAGTGGCGGTCCTAAACAAACCGCTATCTGGTTTCTATAACCAGATCAAACCCAGTTTATGCCCTATTGTATATGATAGTAAGCATGCCTTATTTCATTTATTTCTACCCCTGATCATGTCATGACTTCATAGTAGTATTAGAATGTGTTAAAAATTTATTTTTCATGTATGTTAATTTCAAGCCAAACTTCATAGTTTTGTACTTAAAGGAAATTTCTATGACTTAAGTTCACTTGGATTTATGCTTTGGCATGTTCCTTTCTCATCTCATTTCTGTTTTATTACTTCACATATAGCCCGTACTCCGGTACGACGCTATTAGATCACTTGCACTTGATAGGAACACCTCTTGGACTTGAGAGTCTCTCCGTCGGATATTCCTTCTGTCGGACTAGGTGATCTTATTTTAAGGCTTCCGTAAGACTCCGCGAGCATGGGATTCCCACTAGGATGCCGAGCTGGTTGTACCCTAAAAACTCAAAAGTCTAGAGAGCACATGATGTTTTCTGCATTTTCTGTGAACTGGCTTGATAGCGGCCAGGAGTTGACCGCTACCTGAAGATAGCGGTTGGCCCGTGACCGCTACCTGGTTCAGTCAACTTCATATTACATTAACCTGGTCCTTGTCCTGCGTCGACTCTACTGTCTGATAGCGGTCTTGACATGACCGCTACTCCCATATTAAGGTCTTCACTAGACCATCTTTCTTGTGACCTACGTTGACTCGTTTGTCCAGTACATCGACGCTGCCTTATTGACTTCCTCTTGATAGCGGTCGCCTGCTGACCGTTACCTTGAGATAGCGGCCCTCTTGTGGACGTCAAAAAAAAAGAGAAGAAAAGGAACGTTCCTGCGGCACGGACGTCTCGACATCTCAAGAGCAAGTCGAAGACGGGAAGGCCAAATAAACTCCATACCTCCTCCAAGCAGGACGAATATATCCCCGGTGCTCCGTCACCCAACAAAGAAGCCCCTCGGGCAAAATAGACAGCTCCGGCTCCCTAGTCGGAGGTGCCGAAGGTCGAATCAAAAGAAACTCAGGAATTCAAGCACATGTTTGGCATGCACCGAAAATCACTCAAAGTTCCGAATCGGGATTCGGAGGCCCTAAACTAAACACCCCGGAGGTGGTGCATTACAACAAAAGCAACACGGGAGGACAGGCGTCCATCCGAATAGCCGCAACTCCGAGATGAAGTCCAAACCGGTTCAGCCTACACTTAAACCGACGCGCCCTTGCTTGGGCCTTAAACTGGCGTGCCCCTCTAATAGGCCTTAAACCGGCGAGCCCTCCTTCCTATGGTTATCCGGCGCGCGCCCTGGCCGCACCGGTTTAACCCCATTCTGTCCCATCTGCCCCCCGATACTCTGTTCTCCTATCAGATTCGGGATAGGTTCTAGGGGGCATGGCATTCAATGCTACCGAGCTCTGTCTCCACATCTGTTTGATAGCGCAGCGGCAAAGGCATGCATCGACGGTGGAAGCAGCAGAAGATCTCCCTGCAAACCCGCGAATGTCCCGTCCTCGGACGAATGCCAGCGTACTGCGCAAATCAACGGACGACACCGCGGCATGTCAATCCTGTTCGTCCGGCAAACAAGGGCAACTGGCGGGAGTTTCTTCCGTTCGAGAAAAGAAAGGGCAACCCGTTCTATATATATACTCTCCCTGTTCCACTGAGCAGGAGAGCATGGAACCCCCGAAGGGCGATTGAAAAGAGCAGAGAGGGCCATCCGAAGAGAAGAAAAAGCTTCATCCCCATGCCGGAGAAGAGAAGAGAAGAGAAGAGAGGAGAGTGAGAGTGAGAGGTGAGCTCGGAGGGGGGAGGAGCTTGTGCTCCGTCCCCCCTCCCCCATCGATGTATTCCCTCCTTTCTCTCTGATGTATTCCCCCCCTTTTCTCGCTTTAGGGTAGATTCCCGGCTGTATTTCCCTTTGCAAATGAATAAAAAGAAAAGTTTTTTTTTTGTAACATATGGTGTTCTTCTGCTTCCCTCTCTTTCCCTCTGCCTTATCCTCATTCGGGGCCCTTCGAAGCTTGCTTCTTCATAGCATGGCCTTCGAAGGAGTCCGTCAGGGGATGAACATTCATGGCCTCGTGGCATAAATTTTTCCCGCTTCACGAAATCATCACCCGTGAGCTGTTGGAGCTCTTGAAGGCTAGTCCTCGAGCCTCCACAACCGCTTACGGGTTAACGGAGGCCTCACTCCGAGTTTTGAGATTCACCCCGGAGCAATCCATTTGGTGTCCCTCCTTTTTTCTCTGGCAAAACCTTAGTCCGGGGGAGATGCTGCCCAAATGTTGCCAGGTGAAGAACACATAAGAACAAACGAACAAACTAAGCTCTCTGGGAATAAGAACAGCGTATGCTTGAAGCCTCTGATCACGACTGAATCTCTGAGTTCCTGCACAAACCCTCCTAATAAAACATTCAATCCTCATGCTCGTTCACCTTAATAAACGATTAAAATGCTTTAACCTCCTTCTCTATCAACTTAATCCATCAATTAAGTGAATAAACCAATCAAAACGTCAATCTGTAGGTTGAAGGAACAAGAACAAAAGCAAAAAGAAGGAACATAGCATAAAAGAACGAAAGAAAACCCTCACAGAAGCTATTCTGGCGCGCTCTTAATCCGGCGCGGGCTAATCCGGCACGTTACCCCCCCCCCCCCCCGCGTCGGAATAACATTACACTCAAAACCATCTTCAAACTCCTGAAATGAATAGTGTGCACCCTTGAGCCTCAATCCGGCGCGCCCTCCTGTTCTTGGCTAATCTGGCGCGCCCCCCTTGTGCTCCCTTCTCCGGTGAGCCCCCTTGTAATACCATAACCGGTGCGCCCCCCCTTTAATACCCATTAAACCGGCACGCCTCCTCTTCTTGAGCCTATTCCGGCGCGCTCCTTGTTGCCTTATTCCGGCGCACCCTCTCCTCTCCTGGTATCCCCTTAATCCGGCGTGCCTGAAAGAAAGAAGGTGGTTAAGCAAATAAAAAAAATACTTCAAGTTAATAGAAAACTAATCAAAATCCCCCCTTGCTATAATCAAAATTTTGTTCTGGGGGCTCCGCCCCCAGAAACCCCCGCGACCTAACCACGCAGGTCGATCCGCGTGTGAGGGTGCACATTGCCGAGCTCGGGCTCCACACCTAACAACTCGCTCCTCCGGACTGCGTGTGAAGAGAAAATCAATGATGCCCCATGGCATCGGACGTGGACATCGGAATCCCCGATATGGTCATGATCCGAACACCTCTCGGGCCAATAGCTCATTCGCCTAACCCGCTTCTACCAGGATCCAATCCCGCATCCACATTAAACTTGCCGTATATACGGCAGACATCCGTACGGCTTTGTCGTCATCTTCGATGCTTCAAATGCAAACTCTCGTCCCAACAGTGAATGGTCCGTTAGTGACCGACATATATATATCAGGATCTGATCTTACATTTGCATTAAACTTGCTGTACTCTTGGTAGGTATTTGTACTGTTTGTCACCGTCTCTTACGCTACAAACATAGACCTTTGTCCGAACATAAAGTGGTCCATGAGTGACCGACAAAATCTGAATGGGACGAGAAGGCTCTCGTCATCCCCGGACCCTTTGCATGGGAATATCAATAAGGCCTCTGTGGGCCATGCTTAGACCTCGGGTCCGCCCCGATCATGGTCATTGCCTGACCCATATCCTCGGCCTATAGCCCGCTCTCTTCTGTTAGCGCAGCAAGAGTGATATAGAAGGGGGGGGATGAATAGATCACTCCCAATTTGTAGAAACTTAAGCGGAATATATTTTCTATATCTAACGCACCTCCTTAAACCGTACATAGAGGGATGTAAATGAGAATGAAGAGCGAATCACATGGAAGCAAAGAGCCGAGCAGATGAAGAGTATAGAGAACAATAGCAAACCACAGAGGAGGCACTTGGTTTTTTAGGTGGTTCGATTGCAGTCCGCAATCTACATCCACCCCTCACTCCAACTAGAGTGAGGATTCCACTAGACGATGCTAGATCAATGCAGACTCAGTCTGCGAACAACGTGCTGCCACACAGCTTGAACACCAAGGGAAACAAATCCCTCAATCAAGTTCTGCTACCCACAGAACCTGAAACCTGTTCTAGCTCCCATCTAGAACACTACCGGAGAATCCTCTCCCTTCCTCCACATACCGGAGGGAAACTGTTAATGACAGCCAGTCACTAACACCACCAGAGATCACCGATCTCTCTTCCTCTGCAACACAGAGGGAAACTGGAGTAATACTCCCTTCCTCCACACACCGGAGGGACAACAATTCAGATCAGAATAGAAGGATGAAAAATAAACGAAAGCAAAGTGGAAAACGAAAAACAATGAGAAGGAATCGGTTCTGAAACCCAATACAAATGTAGCTTCAAATGAAGCAATTCATCAATCAGCACACTCTCTCACTCTCTCTCGACCAAACTCCTCTCAGATATTGAACTCTCTGCTCTTTTCCTTTCTCTTTCTTTCTCTCTGCACTTTTCTTTCCTTTTCTGGATCGAAGGACGTATATGCTCTCCAGGCTTCTTCTTCGATCAACCTTCATCTTAAGACGAAGGCTCCATTTTATACCTGGAGCAGCAGCAGGGCGCGTGTGGCTTCCACAGTTCCCGCCCTAAGAGTTCGGACTACGTGGCAGCATCCAGCAGGCTGTCAGACCACGTGTCCTCATCTGGGCATTTTCCTTATCCTCGGATCACGTGCCCAGCACCAGTACGCTCAGCAACTGGAGGTGGATGGTGTCAACTCACTTGCTCCAAAGAGTTGACGCAGTCATCAGAAATCTTCAAACTTCTTAACCGCTGCGTCGACTCCATCAGCCTATTACGTTGACGCAACGGTATCGACAGTCCAGTGTTCAAGTCTTCAATAGATAGGCAAGCTGCGTCGATGTTATCAGCATATTGCATTGACGTATTGAAGGCATCCAGAGATAAGTCATCCCTTTCTTGGACTGCTGCGTCGACGCTGTCAGCATATTGTGTTGACGTATTGAAGGCATCCAGAGATAAGTCGTCCCTTTCTTGGACTGCTGCGTCGACGCTGCCAGTTGGTGGCGTTGACGCACGAACGTATACATTTCTATACTGGCATCTCTTAAGCCGCTGCGTCGACGCTGCTTGTTGATGGCGTTGACGCAGTGGAAGATTTCGTGAAGGCTTCATCACTTGTAAGAGTCTCTGTTTCTTTAACTGCTGCGTCGACGCTGCTTGCTTGTGGCGTTGACGCAATAGAAGACGACGTGAAAGCTTCGTCTACTGATGCGTGGACGCTTTAAGCTTCAGGCGTCGACCTTGCTCCCTTCAGCAACAAGAAAGAAGTGTATAGACTTAGTGTTAACGTTGAGCTCAATGTACAGACTCAATCAAATGAGGAGTTTCCAGTGTATGGACTTGCAATTCAAACAACAATGAATAGACTTTAGAGAAATGAAGTCTAGTGTATAGACTTAGTGTTAACGTTGAGCTCAATGTACAGACTCAATCAAATGAGGAGTTTCCAGTGTATGGACTTGCAATTCAAACAACAATGAATAGACTTTAGAGAAATGAAGTCTAGTGTATAGACATGGAGAGTTGTTCAATGTGTTGGGTTGGCGTTGTATAGACTTGGCTTTGAGCACTTGGGCTGAAGGCAATGTGCAGACTATGCGATGTATAGACTTTGCCCAAGGAGCCGAATGTATAGACTTCGCCACAGTCTAATAAACATACTTTGCAGAAGAGAACGAGCCAAGGTGTAGACTTCAAAAGAAGCAGTCCGATGTACAGACTTCAAGGAGTCTTGACAACGGACGCTGTTCAGACTTTGCAAACACGAGATGATGTATAGACATTAAGCTTGACACTCCAATGTATAGAGTTGAGGATTGGAAGGATGTATAGGGTTGAGCTGAACTGATTTTTGCAAAGTGCAGACTTAGTTGGTCGGGCAGTGTACAGACTTGGAAATCTAATGCCAGTGTGTAGACTTCAGTTAGAAAGTGCCAGATGCACAGACTTGAAGGAGTTATCCCAAAGAACAGATGAGTCGACGCATCAGTAAGGTTGGGTCGACCCACTGCTGTCAAAACCAGCTAAGCAAAGTGTATATAAAATCATAATAGCATGCTTATATGACAACCAAATAAACTGTACTTACTCACATGATGAAACAACATTAATCTAAACATAGAGGATTGATTTATAGTGTGAGACATCATCAAAACCATCACCAAAACCATAGGGATTCAACATCTTCGAACGCATATTGGTTCTCAGATCTGGTCCCATGACATCCTCCTATTGCCCCCTTGGCACCGGAAATATTGACGATGCCCACGCGAGCCCGATTTCGACCACGGGGGGCCCACCGCAGTATGGTCGTAGCTTGATCTTTCATCGGGCCGACAAACTTATCAATTTCTGACCGCTCTAACCGGGATTTAACTGAACGTTTCCCGTCCCTTTGAACAATAAATTTGTCGTACCCCGGCATACATATGCTCCGGTTTTCCCCGTGACGATCACGATTTTCTGAAGCCGGATGCTCGTCCGAATATCAAAATGGTCCCTTGAGTGACCGACATATTTCGAATGCTTGCTTCCCTAGACATCGGGCTTTCCAACTGATTCGAGACCGCTATCGGCTTGTTTCTCTCGATATAGTTTCCTGGCCATGAGGCCCTGATTCCCGGTGATTAATCAAGGTTGTTCCCCTCTCCGAGGGGATGTAAATGACGCTGTGACCTTTATGGCACGGCGGGTTTTTGTCCCGACACGAACCACACAATTGTCTGATTAGTCAGATCGAGCGCATAATAAATCGTCACTTTGTGACTGGCACGCCCACGCACTTAATAAATGAATAAACCTACCGAATAAACCGACTTAAATAACAAACAAATGAGCGTGTCGAAAAGTGCGTCCACAAGTCTGGCACGCCCGGTGGGACCTAAACCACCCTTCATCTCTTCGCCAGGATTCGAGGTCTCATGGCCTCCTAATAAATGATGTTTGCTTCCTTTGATGAATTGCAGGTGTTGCCTTCGCTAGCCCTATGGGGAGAAAAGCCGGACCAGGTGAAAATGTTTTGTGGCCTCAGAGATGCTACTCCGAGGCACCTGCATCTTGCATGAATCATGAAGGCCTCCAAAAAAGGAGAGAAGAGAAAGAGAGAAGAAGGGAGGAGAAACCAAACCCCCTTCCCGCAAGAAGAAAAGAAGAAAAGAAGAAAGAAACAAAAAGGGAAGAGAAAGAATCGACGAGAGAGGGTTGTACGGCCATATCCATCGAGACCCATGCTGAATAAATATTACCACTGTGGGATTGATGCGGTGGAGCGAACCACTCATCCCCTCCCTGAGGGGGTGAGCGCTCTCCTGCGCACCCGCCTTTGGTCTATTACACAAAAAAAGAAGAGAAGAAAAGAAAGGACAAAAGGAAAAAATTGGCAAACATCGCCGACCGAAAGGACAAGAAGAAGGCCGGCATCCCGCCTGACTCTAGTAGGGTCCAAGTCCATGGTGCAATGCCCTGGCCCGTTCCACCTTCCTGCTGCCCCTATCTGGCATAAGACGGCCCCTCGAGTGACTGCTCGAAGATCTAACAAGCCGCAACTTTAGCTTGACAAACTCCTCCCCGCTGTAGGGAATGCTTTATAGCAATGAGGCCGAGCACGGCCACGAATCTAGAAGAGAGCATTCATCCACCCCGCCATAGGGGTGTAAGAAACAAAAGAATACACCCCGACTCAGGGGCATTTGAAGAAGCAACATACCCCGCCACGGGGGCATAGAAGCCGTAAAGAATGCACCCCAGCTTACGGGGATCTGAAGAATAAACGTACACCCCACCTTGGGGGCATCAGAAGCAGCAATACACCCCACCTTGGGGGCATCAAAAGCAGCAATACACCCCACCTTGGGTGCACAAGAAGCAAACATCCCCCAGTGTGCCGGGGTAGAAAAAGAAGAATCCACCCCGCTCTAGGGCATAAGAAGAAAAAGATACACCCCGCTTAGGGGGCACATGAATATAATACACCCCGACTCGGGGACATGTGAGAAGAATCTACCCCGACTTGGGGGCATAAGAAGAAATAGAGTTGCACCCCGGCCCGAGGGCACATGAAGAGAATCCACCCCGACTCGGGGGCACATAAAGAAAAAGTTACACCCCGGCCTTGGGGTATTTGAAGAAGAAAATACACCCGCTCTAGGGATATATGAAAAGACACACACCCCGCCTTGAGAGGTAGAAGAAGCAGAATACACTCCGCCCGGGGTGCACAAGAAGCGAAGCACACCCCGACTCGGGGGACATATGAGACAAAGAATACACCCCGATTTAGGGGTAGTTGAGGGAGAAATATACCCCGCTATGGGGGCATATGAAACAAAAATACACCCAGGCTCAGGGGAATACAAAGAGAAATATACCACACCCTGGGGCAGAAGAAGCAGAAGAATCTACCCCGGGTTAGGGGCATTCGAAGAAGAACTACACCCTGCCATGGGGGCATAAGAAGCAAAGACCATACCCCGCCATGGGGAATATGAAACAAGAACTCACCCCGGCCTAGGGGGCACACGAAGAAAGAAACACACGCCCTGCCTTGGGTGCACAAAAAGAGAAACACACCCCGGCCTGGGGGCATAAAAAAAAACAACACACTCCGCCCAAGGTGCACAAGAAGCAAATACACCCCGCCATGGGGGCACAGAAGCAAAGAAGCAGAATCCACCCCGTCCTGGGGGCATAAGAAGCATGAAGTTACACCCCGACTCGGGGGTACGTAAAGAAGAAACCCATCCTACCTTGGGTGCACAAGAAAAGAAGAACGCACCCCCGCTCTAGGGGCATTTGAAGAGGAAACATACACCCCGCCTGGGGGCATAGAAGCTATAAAAGAATACACCCCGGCCTAGGGGCACTTGAAGAAGAAACATATCCCGCCTAGGGGCATAGAAGCCAGAAAGAATACACCCCGGCCTGGGGGCACGTGAAGAGAACTATACCCCGCCATGGGGGCATAGAAGCCAAAAGAATACACCCCTGCCTGGGGGCACAAAAGCAAAGAGGCCTACCTCCCGACCTAGGGGGCAGATGAAGAAAAGCTACACTCCAACCTAGGGGCACGTTAAGAGAAATACACCCCAGTCCGGGGGCATCAATGAGAAAGGAAGAGCAGAACAAAAAGAACAGTCACGAGGTGGACGTGGTCTTTGAACCCGCCTCTTCACAATAAAAAAAAAGAAGAGCAAAGAAGAAAAGAACAGTCATCAGGCAGACGTGGTCTCTCCACTCGCCTCCCCACGTAAAAGAAGAAGAGAAGAAACGAAAGTGAGCCTTGAGGCAGACATGGTCCTTCACCCTCTACCTCCAGCCATCCAACAAATAGACTTCTCATGGGGTCGGTGCCACGACCTTTCGTCTAAGCCAAAAACCCTCCACCGACGGGGCGTTAAACCGACAAAACCTTTCATCGATGGGGCATTAAACTGATAAAACCTTCTGCCAACGGGGCGTTAAACCGATAAAACTTTTCACCGACGGGGCATTAAACCGACAAAACTTTCCGCCGACGGGGCGTTAAACTGACAAAACCCTTCGCCGACGGGGCTTTAAACCGAAAAAACCTTTCGCCGACGGGACGTTAAACCGATTAAACCTTTTGCTGACGGGGCGTTAAACTGACTAAACCTTCCACCGACGGGGCGTTAAACCGACAAAACCTTTCGCCAACGGGGCGTTAAACAGACAAAACCTTCCGCCAACGGGGCATTAAACCGACAAAACCTTCTACCGACGGGGCGTTAAATTGACAAAACCCTTCACCGATAGGGCGTTAAACCGACTAAACCTTTCGCCGACGGGGCGTTAAATCGACTAAACCTTCCGTCGATGGGGCGTTAAACCAATAAAACCTTATGCCGACGGGGCATTAAATCGATAAAACCTTTCACCGACGGGGCATTAAACCGACAAAACCTTTCACCGATGGGGCGTTAAATCGACAAAACCTTCCGCCGACGGTTCGTTAAATCGACAAAACCTTTCACCGATGGGGCGTTAAACCGACAAAACCTTCCCCCGATGGGACGTTAAACTGACAAAATCTTTCATCGACGGGGCATTAAACCGACAAAACCTTCCACCGACGGGGCGTTAAACCGACAAAACCTTCCACCGACGGGGCGTTAAACCGACAAAACCTTCCACCGACGGGGCGTTAAATCGACAAAACCTTCCGCCAACGGGGCGTTAAGCCGACAAGATCTTCCGCCAATGGGGCGTTAAACCGACAAGATATTCAGCCATCGGGGCTTCAATCTGACAGATGTTCAGCCATCGGGGCTTCAATTCGACAGATATTTAGCCATCGGGACTTCAAGCTGACAGATATTCAGCCATCGGGGCTTCAAGACGACAGCTATCCAATCATCGGCCCCTGAGCCGACAGCTACTCCATCATCAGCCTCCGAGCCAACAGCTATCCAATCATCGACCCCTGAGCCGACAGCTTCCTAATTAAAAAAAAAAGAATAAACCTCCCACTTTGGTTCGGATCCTTTCCCGGCCAGAGAATTAAAGAATCAACCTACCACTTTGGTTCGGATCCTCCCCCGGCCAGAGAATCAAAAAATAATCCTTTCACTTTGGTTCGGGTCCCTCCCCTGCCAGAGAATCGAGAATCAACCTTCCACTTTGGCTTGAATCCTTTTCCCGACTGGAGAATTAAAGAATCAACCTTTCACTTTGGTTCGGATCCTTTCCCGGCCAGAGAATTAAATAATCAACCTTTCAATCTAGTTCGGATCCCTCCCCGGCCAGAGAACAAAAGAAGAAATCCTTTCACTCTGGTTCGGATCTTTCTCCGACTAGAGAACAAAAAGGGACCCCTCTTTTCGGCTCTCGCGGCCCGCTTCCCATACTTTGGCTTCTTTATCTTGCTCTCTCAATTTTGGCTCTTGCAGCCCGCTTCCTAATTTTGGCTCTCGATGCCTGCTCCTCCAACCTTCGGCCTTTGTAGCCTGCTTCCCTAATGCCCCTCGGCTTTTATGGCCTACTTCCCGGCATCTTTTGGCCCTTATGGCCCGCTCCCCTAATGTCCTTTGGCTTCTATAGACCACTTCCTCAATTTCCTTTCGGCCCCTTTTGGTCTGCTTTCCTAATACTTCTACCATCACTACGCTTATACGTAACAACTATATGTTCTTACGCAAAAAAAAAAAGAGATGAAAAAAAAGAGACAAAAAAATGCTTGGCTGCCCTGCTTGCATGCTTGCCTATAATATAGAATAACACACCTCCTTGAAATTTTCTAGGACCATGTTTCCTTGCTAAATAATATCACCTCGATTCTGGATGCACGTGCGTCACGGCATAAGCTCGAAGGGAACCCAATTATGGCGAGTGCACACATCAAGGGGAAGAGTCATGGTTAAACTGCTAAGCCCAACTCATAAAATAAACCTGAGGTAACACTCCCACACTTCACACTTAATGTGTTCAATGGTCTTCGGCCATAGGGATTGCCTGACTTTCTTCTTAGCGCTCTACGGATGCTTGAATTTCTGCACTCGCGTGAATGGTAATCGTGAGGAAAAAGTTGCCTACCCCCACTAAAAAAAAGAGAGAGAAAAAATGAGACAAAAAGAGAGGAGCGTGAATCTGAGTAGCCGGGAATCCCCATTGAGACACATGAGGAGACTCGCGCGAAAAGGTGAAGCAAATTTCAATAAGGATGAGGCCTAATAGCCGGGAATCCCCATTGAGACACATGAGGAGACTCACGTTAAACGGTGGAATCCATAATATAATTATAATAAGGACAAAGCCTAGTAGTCGGGAATCCCCATTGAGACACATGAGGAGACTCGCGCCAAACGGTGAAATTTGCTACCAAAATAAACAGATGGGGGCTGTGCGAAGCTACCAAAATCGAGAGCCTGAAACCCATGTGTAAGCGTTAGAGTAACCCTCGAGTGTTGCTTAGAAAACTTGCATATCCCTATGTTTAGAGCCTTTTGCTCACACGTTTGCTCCTTCACTCCACAGAGAATTGTCTCGGGTGAAATGCGTGAATTTAAGCTGTGCATGCAAGTCATGCGATATCCTATTGACGGGTGCACCACCCCTTAGTCGTGCCTCGTGGCCCGCACCGCATTTGTGAATTACGGGCGATGTCCCTATCCCATCCCCTGTAGAGGGAGCTGTCTTATTTATACTTATGTTATGCCTGCTATCGAATGCATGCATGCTTGAATAAAGAAATAAATAAATAAAAAATAATAAACTCAATTTCGGCTATTGCGGCATGCTTTCCCAGTTCTGGCTCGTACAGCCCAATCTTGGCCCTCACGGCCTACTTCCTGCCCCTGTGGCTTGCTAATCTCCCAGCTTCGGCTTCCGCAGCCTGCTTCCCCGATCTGGGCTCTTATAGCCTGCTCCCCAACTTCGGCTCTTGTAGCATACTTCCCAAAATTGCGGCTTCCGTAGTCCGCTTCCTCAATTCGGGCTCTCATAGCCTGCTCCCCAATTTCGGCTTTTATAGCCAGCCTCCCGATTGCGGCTCTTGTAGTCCGCTTCCCTGATTTTTGGCCTCCACGGCCTATTTTCGCAACACCGACTCTGGCCCTTGCGGTCCACTTTCTCGGGTTCAGATTTCACAACCGGTACTCCCGGCGCATTAAAGAACATAAAATCCTTTCACTTTGGTTCGGACCTGCCATCCAGCCAGAGAACGAAAAGATCCTTTCACTCTAGATCGGACCTTCCGTCCGGCTAGAGAATAAAAAGATCCTTTCAATCCAGATCGGACCTTCCGTCCAGCTAGAGAATAAAAAGATTCCTTTCACTTTGGTTTAGGCCTGTCGCCTATCCAGAGAACAAAAAGATTCTCTCCACTCTAGATCGGACCTTCCGTCCGACTAGAGAACAAAAAGATTCTTTCACTTTGGTTCGGACCTTCCGTCCAGCTAGAGAATAAAAAGATTCCTTTCACTTTGGTTCGGGCCTGTTGCCCAGCCAGAGAACAAAAAGATTCTCTCCACTCTAGATTGGACCTTCCGTCTGGCTAGAGAACAAAAGGATCCTCTCACTTTGGTTTGGACCTGCCGTCCAGCCAGAGAACAAAAGATTCTCTCCACTCTAGATTGGACCTTCCATCCGGCTAGAGAATAAAAAGATTCCTTTCACTTTGGTTCGGGCATGTCGCCCATCCAGAGAACAAAAAGACTCTCTCCACTCTAGATCGGACCTTCTGTCCAGCTAGAGAATGAAAACTTCCTTTCACTTTGGTTCAGGCCTGTCACTGATGGGGCATCAAAGGCGATTTCATTACACGGGTGAAGTGTATTTGTGAGTTATGGCTTGTATGAGATTGTAATTGTGTATTTTCTTTCTTTTGGGCTCCTTGTAAGGCTTATATCAAGCCAATGGGCCATTTGTTATGTTAAGTCCAAGGTTAGATTGCTATTAGTAGAGTCCATTAGAAAGCCTAGTTCATATTGGACCAAGTGCCACCCTTATGGACCTTATTAGTCATTTAAGGCCCAATTGGGCCACTCCCTCTCATGGGCTATCTAGATGGGAGAACCCATGGACCAAGCATGGGTGTGGATTGGGTTGGCAAGCCTTGGACCAGCCTAGGCCCAAGAGAGGCCCATGAATGGGGCGCCCCCCTCTTTTGGCCTTATTAGGCTAGTTAGGTGGTGTTTGAATGTAATTAGTCTAAGGTTGAATGGAGATGGTCAAGGTGGATTAAACAATTGTATTTGGTGTGTTATTCACACCTCATCTCAGCCATTCAATCCCCAACCCTTGATCCAAGGGTCCATATTAGATTTGATTGGAGTCATATATAATGTTGTATTTTCATAAGAAATTCAATGAAAAAA
Source organism: Amorphophallus konjac (assembly GCA_022559845.1). Classification (NCBI taxonomy): domain Eukaryota; kingdom Viridiplantae; phylum Streptophyta; class Magnoliopsida; order Alismatales; family Araceae; genus Amorphophallus; species Amorphophallus konjac. The sequence goes on along the minus strand of CM040120.1, from coordinate 235,500,490 downwards.
TCAGAAAATTGTGAGTATTCTTGAAGCTTGGTGCGCCCCTCTCTCCTCCCTTGGTGTTCTTCCACCTTCAACCCCCAGATCTAGAGTGGTTCTACCTCCCTTCATCCCCTCTCAACCTCTGATCATCACCGGTGCCGCCGCCGCCGCCGTTCGTGCCGCCTTCGAGCCGCCACGGGATCAATTTCGGTGTTCTGTCTTGCTGGACAGAGGTGAAGCTCGGAAATTCCTCAAGTCAGCCACGAGTTCCGATCGACTTCAAATTTTGAGGGTTGGTTCCTACCTTATAGACCCTTCCCCAAAAAAACATTCAGCTCCAAATTCCCCCGTTTCATATTGTTTCCACTTCTTTCATTCCCCAAACTCAAATCAGATCTGTCTCTGTCTACAGTGACAGAACCTTTGAGTTCGTCCCCTTCTACCACCCTTTTGAATTTCTTTTGCCCTCCCAATTTAACTGGGAATTCTGTCCATTTTTTCCTACCTCCACAATTTTTATTAATTTTTGTTGAGTCTTTTACCTATTTTTCAAAATTCATGTTCTACCGGAGCTACAGTACCTCCAGCCAGATCTCAGATTCGACCTTCTTCCAGTAAACAAATCATAGAAATTCATAGACATATCTAAACGTGTCCAAACCAACTTTGCCATCTTCCCAACTCAAAATTCTACAACTTTCATGAAGAAGTCGAAGTCTGAATCCAAGGTCTTCATAGCAGTCAACGGCAGTTATCAGAGATCAGCTCTACAGATCTGAGTGTTCAGTTACTGTACAACAGGAGGTTGTAAATTCCACAAGTCCAGATCAGCGAAGATCCAGGCCAGATCTCTAGGCCTACATTGAAGTACTTCGAGTCAACTTTCCAACGGCGCTAATTTCGTGTCAATCCGACATCGGATCTGATCGCAGCGTCCGTTCCCGTCCGAGCGCGCGCTGAAAACCAGAAACTGCAGATCCGTGGGAAGTTTTCCCGACGGGCGCCGGCCGGAGCCGCCCGGCCTCCGATCATCGTTCCAGCTTGCCGCCAGCCCGGGGATCGCTTCCATCAGTGTCCCCCACCACAGCGGTGACCCGGGTCCCACACGGCCCCTCAGGACAGCACGTGGGCCCCACCGTCATTAGTTCGGGCGTTGCCGAATCAACGCGAGAAGCCGCCCGTCAACCCGAATTCGGTCCTCCCGGACCCCATTGTGTAGCCCTTTACCTCCCTGCGTGGAGTGGGCAGCGGCTTGCATTTCTGTAATATTGTGTAATATTGTTCCGGGAGTACGAGTTTCGGCCGGGTCCGTCGTCCCCACGCCGAGCGCGTGGAGGTATCGTATTCGCTCCTTGCTTGGCAGTTCGCTTATTTCTATATATGCTTGTTTATGCCGCTGCTAGAGAGCATGTGTAGGGATATCTAGCTCGCTTTATTTTCATATCACTGCTGCTGCGAGAGAGTGCGAGACCGTCCCGTGACCCGATCCGGGCACGAAAGTGCGAGCCGACCACCCTAGCTCTTGCCGGTTTCTCAACCGTGCACGTCCGACGCTTCCCTCGTTAAGGGACGATCGCGAGCTTGTCGTGTCCGTGGTCCCGTCCCGCATCAATTTGGTATCAGAGCAGGTTGAGTCTAGGGTGTCAAAAGAAAAAAAAAAGAGTGTCATTTACGTCTAGTCATTAGTCGGTCTAAGTCGTGTTTAGGGTCATCATATTCCTAAAACATAAAAAAAAAGTGTCTTTTTGCATACATCCCTTTACTCGGTATATAAAAAGGTGTTGTCCGACCGTTAGGTTACGCCTATCGGGAAGGCCGCACACTTGTGCGAGTGACCTTCGGGTCAATTATCTCCGCCGCGTACCGAGTTTTGGTTAAGTCTAGGCGCATCATTTTGCATTAGTGTGTTTTGCTTTAGTTGGTGTCCTCTAGTCGGTGTGTTTGCATGCCCACTCGTCGGGGTACTCAGTACTCACCCCCACCCCCACCTATGGCCAACCCACGGGATACCTCGGGAGACTTCCACTCCCTACAAGAGGCGATGATGGCCATTATGGCTAGGTTGGACCAATCCGATGCTAACTTTCGGACCTTCTCCGAGAATATGGATGGTCGCCTTAGGGCCATGGAGGGACGCATGGAAAACTCCGATAGGTCGGTCCAAGACCTCGTTGGGCGGTTAGATAGGATGTCACACGGGGACCCTCCTGGGGCAGCCCAAGGTCCACCCGCACCTCCTCCCGCGGGGGCCCAAGTCCAACCCGCTCCCATGGCCCAAGTCCAGGCCGCTCCCGCGGCCCAAAACCAGCCACCACTGGTTCCTCCACCCGCCCCTCCTCGGGTTCCCCAACTACCACACCGTGACCTTGGTCTCGAGGACTATGGGTCCGACAATGCCTACGAGGGGTATGGTCAACGCCGTCGTGGTTTTCAGCCACAACGAGATGAGGATGATGATCGGGTCCTTAAGACCGTGCGAGCGGATCCTCCCGCTTTTTACGGGTCTTTGGATCCGAAAGTCTACCTAGATTGGGAGTTTGGTATGGACCGTTATTTTGAATGGTATGATATGTCGGAGCGTCGAAGGGTCCGATTTGCCACCATGAAACTTATGGGGCAGGCACAAACTTATTGGAAGAATGTGGAGAGCCTGCTACTTCAGCGGCTAGAACCCCCGATCGACACATGGGCCGAGATGAAGAATAAACTTCGGCAAAAGTACCTTCCTCCCACATACCGCCAGCGACTCATCGATAGATGGCAAAGTCTTAGCCAGGGAGACCGGTCCGTCTCCGAATACATCGCGGAGTTTGATGAGTACTTTCTACGATGTGGTGTCACGGAGGAGAGTACCATGCCCGTGTCCCGCTTTCGACGTGGTTTGCGGCCACACTACCAGTATGAGCTTTTCCGCCGCAATGCCAAGACGTTGGAAGAGGCATACCAGGTTGCTCTCGAGATGGAGCAATTTGAGGGAGAGTTCGAGTCTAGCCATCGGTTGGGCCCCACCCCTCTCCGTAGTACCGAGCCCCGTCACTCTATAGGCCCACATCAGCGGCCTCCCATGGCTCGACCTCAGGAGCCCACCCGTCAGGAGCACTTCGCTCCACGGCCTCGCCCTCCTCCACCCCGGGATCTATTTCCATCCCAACCACCGGCACCCTTTGCCCGTCCCCCAGCTCCTATAGCCCGTCCTTTGGCACCGGCACCCCCTCCACTCTTGTCCAAGGCACCTACATCTCCCCCATTGTTGCCTACACCCCCTACCCGGCGGGATGATAAGGGTAAGGCCCCTCTTATCGGGGAGAGTAGTCGATCGCGAATACAGTGTTTCCACTGTCACGGGTATGGCCACATTGCTAGTGAGTGTCCCGCTCGCACCACCCTAGCCTTAGGTGTTGGCGGATCCGCACCTCCCGAGCTTGAGCATGTCGATTACGAGGCCGATGAGGCACTGGCCGATGAATACTATGCCATGGGGGAAGAGCTGGGCGACCCTTCGGCCGCCCAGGATGTCGCCACCTAGTGGGTTTGATGCTACCACCTTAGTCTAGAGTCGTGCATGAGTCGGTGTGTTTTCTTTGTGTGGTTTGTTTGTGTGGTGATTTTGAGTCGATTGTTTGCGTAGTTTGCATTCGTGTGTCTGTGCATGGTGAGTCTGCATGTGTCTTGTGCAAGCTCGTTGTCGTTCTCTTATGAGTGTGAAGCGAGTCGACTCACTTGATGAGTATGGGATCGGTTCTACATCTATACCCGGATTAGTCACCTATAGGGACTCAGCGGTGATTCCTAGTGAGTCTTCGAGCTGTTTCCTTCCTTTTGAGAGTGCCCCTTCGGAGTGACCACCTTTAGCCATAGCAGTGCGCATATCGAGTATATATGGAATGAGCAGGTGCCGATCACTTGGAGTGGAGCATACCCGCGCTACTTAGCACGGTGACGGATCCGCCGGAGGACCGGAGCAGCCATACCCCTACTCGACGGGGTCGAGTTCCTCCCACCCGGGGAGAATTGATGGGGCATCAAAGGCGATTTCATTACACGGGTGAAGTGTATTTGTGAGTTATGGCTTGTATGAGATTGTAATTGTGTATTTTCTTTCTTTTGGGCTCCTTGTAAGGCTTATATCAAGCCAATGGGCCATTTGTTATGTTAAGTCCAAGGTTAGATTGCTATTAGTAGAGTCCATTAGAAAGCCTAGTTCATATTGGACCAAGTGCCACCCTTATGGACCTTATTAGTCATTTAAGGCCCAATTGGGCCACTCCCTCTCATGGGCTATCTAGATGGGAGAACCCATGGACCAAGCATGGGTGTGGATTGGGTTGGCAAGCCTTGGACCAGCCTAGGCCCAAGAGAGGCCCATGAATGGGGCGCCCCCCTCTTTTGGCCTTATTAGGCTAGTTAGGTGGTGTTTGAATGTAATTAGTCTAAGGTTGAATGGAGATGGTCAAGGTGGATTAAACAATTGTATTTGGTGTGTTATTCACACCTCATCTCAGCCATTCAATCCCCAACCCTTGATCCAAGGGTCCATATTAGATTTGATTGGAGTCATATATAATGTTGTATTTTCATAAGAAATTCAATGAAAAAATCAGAAAATTGTGAGTATTCTTGAAGCTTGGTGCGCCCCTCTCTCCTCCCTTGGTGTTCTTCCACCTTCAACCCCCAGATCTAGAGTGGTTCTACCTCCCTTCATCCCCTCTCAACCTCTGATCATCACCGGTGCCGCCGCCGCCGCCGTTCGTGCCGCCTTCGAGCCGCCACGGGATCAATTTCGGTGTTCTGTCTTGCTGGACAGAGGTGAAGCTCGGAAATTCCTCAAGTCAGCCACGAGTTCCGATCGACTTCAAATTTTGAGGGTTGGTTCCTACCTTATAGACCCTTCCCCAAAAAAACATTCAGCTCCAAATTCCCCCGTTTCATATTGTTTCCACTTCTTTCATTCCCCAAACTCAAATCAGATCTGTCTCTGTCTACAGTGACAGAACCTTTGAGTTCGTCCCCTTCTACCACCCTTTTGAATTTCTTTTGCCCTCCCAATTTAACTGGGAATTCTGTCCATTTTTTCCTACCTCCACAATTTTTATTAATTTTTGTTGAGTCTTTTACCTATTTTTCAAAATTCATGTTCTACCGGAGCTACAGTACCTCCAGCCAGATCTCAGATTCGACCTTCTTCCAGTAAACAAATCATAGAAATTCATAAACATATCTAAACGTGTCCAAACCAACTTTGCCATCTTCCCAACTCAAAATTCTACAACTTTCATGAAGAAGTCGAAGTCTGAATCCAAGGTCTTCATAGCGGTCAACGGCAGTTATCAGAGATCAGCTCTACAGATCTGAGTGTTCAGTTACTGTACAACAGGAGGTTGTAAATTCCACAAGTCCAGATCAGCGAAGATCCAGGCCAGATCTCTAGGCCTACATTGAAGTACTTCGAGTCAACTTTCCAACGGCGCTAATTTCGTGTCAATCCGACATCGGATCTGATCGCAGCGTCCGTTCCCGTCCGAGCGCGCGCTGAAAACCAGAAACTGCAGATCCGTGGGAAGTTTTCCCGACGGGCGCCGGCCGGAGCCGCCCGGCCTCCGATCATCGTTCCAGCGTGCCGCCAGCCCGGGGATCGCTTCCATCAGTGTCCCCCACCACAGCGGTGACCCGGGTCCCACACGGCCCCTCAGGACAGCACGTGGGCCCCACCGTCATTAGTTCGGGCGTTGCCGAATCAACGCGAGAAGCCGCCCGTCAACCCGAATTCGGTCCTCCCGGACCCCATTGTGTAGCCCTTTACCTCCCTGCGTGGAGTGGGCAGCGGCTTGCATTTCTGTAATATTGTGTAATATTGTTCCGGGAGTACGAGTTTCGGCCGGGTCCGTCGTCCCCACGCCGAGCGCGTGGAGGTATCGTATTCGCTCCTTGCTTGGCAGTTCGCTTATTTCTATATATGCTTGTTTATGCCGCTGCTAGAGAGCATGTGTAGGGATATCTAGCTCGCTTTATTTTCATATCACTGCTGCTGCGAGAGAGTGCGAGACCGTCCCGTGACCCGATCCGGGCACGAAAGTGCGAGCCGACCACCCTAGCTCTTGCCGGTTTCTCAACCGTGCACGTCCGACGCTTCCCTCGTTAAGGGACGATCGCGAGCTTGTCGTGTCCGTGGTCCCGTCCCGCATCAGTCACCCATCCAGAGAACAAAAAGATTCTCTCCACTCTAGATCAGACCTTCTGCCCGGATAGAGAACAAAAGATTCCTTCCATTCTAGATCGGACCTTCTGTCCGGATAGAGAACTAAAAAGATTTTCTCCACTCTAGATCGGATCTTCCGTCCGGGTAGAGAACTGAAAAAAGAATTCCCTCCACTCTAGTTCCGACCTTCCGTCCAGCCAAGGAATTAAAAGACCCTTCATACAGTTGGTACCCCCGGCGCAATAAAGAACGAAACAACCTTCACCCTGGCCCGAGTCTGCCATTCGGGTAAGGAATCATCCCCTTTTCCTTGCGCTAACACTAGCCCGTGTCAGCGACTTGACCACCTCTCCGTCCCTTCGGGCGATGAATATCCTTTTCGGAATCAACAAACTCTTCTCTCCGTCCCTTCGGGTGACAAATACCCCTTCTGATTTGGACCTCCCGTCCAAGTCATTGAATCAACAAGTTCTTCTCTCCGTCCCTCCGGGTGATGAACACCCTTGTCGAATCAACAAACTCCCCTCCCCGTCCCTTTGGGTGACGAATCCCTTTCAATTTGGACCCATCATCCAGACCGGTAAAGGAATAAACCCTCCTCTCTGCCCTCGTGGCTCACTTCCCAATTGTTTACTCCCACGCTGACAGCTTTCAATTATCGGCCCCTGAGCCGACAGCTTTCAATTATCGGCCCCTTAGCTGACAGCTTTCAATTATCGGCCCCTAAGCTGACAGCTTTCGATTATTGGCCTCCGAGCCGACGGCTTTCAATCATCGGCTTCCATGCCGACAGCTATCTAATTATCGGCTTCCATGCCGACAGCTATCTCATTATCGGCGTCAGGCCGACAGCTATCTGATTATCGGCGTTTAGCCAACAGCTATCTGACTATCGGCGTTTAGCCAATAGCTATGTCATTATCGGCGTCTAGCCGACAGCTGTCTCACTATCGGCATCCAAGCCGACAACTTTCAGATTTATCGACGTCCGTGCCGACAACTTCCTAATTACCGGCATCCAGGCCGATGGCTTCCGACTATTGGCATCCGAGCCAATAGCTCTTCACTATCGGCATCCACGCCGACCGCTACCCAAAGTTGTTCAAAATAAATGAAAAAAAAAAGAAGAAGAAGAGAAGAAGAAAAAGAAGGGAAAGAAAAGAAGAAGAGAAAAAAAGAAGAAGAAGAAGAAGAAAAGAAGAAAACAAGAGAAGAAAAGAAAGAAAAAAGAAGAGAAGAAAAAAATCATCATCGAAGCCTCCGAGGAATGTCGACTCGTCAAGTCCCGCCGGAGATCAAAATTTTTTAAGTCCCACTGACACATAAGACAAGTGGACCGGACCTTTCATCTGGTTCCATGAACAAAAGACCCTTGCTTTGGCACTGACCCCGTGTCAATGAATAAACCACATTGGTCTCCGATCCCTTGTCGGCATCGACGAACAAACCTGTGGTCCGGACCTTTCATCTGGTTCCATGAACAAAAAGACCCTTGCTTTGGCGCTAACCCCGTGTCAATGAATAAACCTCCTCAGCATTACAATTCCCTGTCCCACCGACGAACAAACCAGTGGCCCGGACCTTTCGTCTGGTTCCATGAACAAAAAGACCCTTGCTTTGGCACTAACCCCGTGTCAATGAACAAACCACGTCGATTTCCGACACCCTATCGGCATCGATGAACAAACCGGTGGCTCGGACCTTCCGTCTGGCTCCATGAACAAAAAGACCCTTGCTTTGGCGCTAACCCCGTGCCAATAAATAAGCCACCTCAATATTACAATTCCCAGTCCCACCGATGAATAAACCCTTGGCTTGGACTTTCCGTCCAAGTCAATGAAAAAAAAGAACCCCTTTGCTTGGCTCAGACCTTCCCTCCAAGTCGATGACCAGAAAGAACTCATTTGCTTGGCTCGGGCTTTTCATCCAAGTCGATGAACAAAAAGAACGTCTTTGCTTGGCTCGGACCTTCCCTCCAAGTCAATGAACAAAAAGAACTCATTTGCTTGGCTCGGACCTTCCGTCCAAGTCCATGAACACAAAGAAACCCCTCCTTGCTTGGCTCGGATCTTCGTCCAAGTCTATGAACACAAAGAAACCCTTCCTTGCTTGGCTCGGACCTTCTGTCCAAGTCGACGAATGAACAACTTTCCTAAACCCAGCACGAGTCAACAACTCCCCCTTGGGATTGGCCTCATCTAAGTCGTTTTGGGCCTTTTGCCTGGGACGACGCATAAGCCATTCCTTCTTGCTTCGGCATTCCACCATACATATGACTAAACGCCACTCTGACATGTCGGTCCGCGTGCATATGTGGTGAAGTAATCCCCTCATCCAGTTGCTGAAGGAGTGAGCACTTTCCAGTGAATTTGCACCGGACTAGCATCCCACTGGCTTGGAAGAACAGACGTCATGTCGAAGAACTCTACACTCGCGGGCCCCGCGCACTCGTCCCTTGCTTGCGCCGCCCACGAGCGGGGGGCATTTGTGGACGTCAAAAAAAAATAGAAGAAAAGGAATGTTCCCGCGACACAGACGTCTCGACATCTCAAGAGCAAGTCGAAGACGGGAAGGCCGAATAAACTTCATACCTCCTCCAAGCAGGACGAATATATCCCCGGTGCTTCGTCACCCAACAAAGAAGCCCCTCGGGCAAAATAGACAGCTCCGGCTCCCTAGTCGGCGGTGCCGAAGGCTGAATCAAAAGAAATTCAGGAATTCAAGCACATGTTTGGCAAGCGTCGAAAATCACTCAAAGTTTCGAATCGGGATTCGGAGGCCCTAAACTAAACACCCCGGAGGTGGTGCATTACAACTAAAGCAACACGGGAGGACATGCGTTCATCCGAATAGCCTCAACTCCGAGATGAAGTCTAAACCGGCGCAGCCTGCACTTAAACCGGCGCGCCCTTGCTTGGGCCTTAAACTGGCGCACCCCTCCAACAGGCCTTAAACCGGCGCGCCCTCCTTCCTATGGTTATCCGGCGCGCCCCCTGGCCGTGCCGGTTTAACCCCATTATGTCCCATCTGCCCCCCCCCCCCCCCCCCGATACTCTGTTCTCCTATCAGATTCAGGGCAGGTTCTAGGGGGCATAGCATTCAATGCTACCTGTTGACATGTTTGTTTTACTCCTCATTGGTTGAGTAAGAAGATGTCTTCTCTCCCCTTCTACAAAATCGATATATAAAATAAATGGGAACAGTAGGAGGAGAACAGAAGAGTGTAAATAACTATGATCGCCACCAAGGTGCCCAATGTGATGAACACATCGTACCTTGGAAAGAGAGGGAGACACTCACCTTTAACCAGCACTGCAGGGGATGAGCGGCCCGTGAAGAACCGCCTATGATGTTGGACGGCCACACGACAGACTGCTCTTCAGTGCTGCAGAGGACGCGAGATGTAGAACTACTGGCTGATGGACGGTTTAGAAACGATCGCAGGACAATGAAGAGTGGTCGAAGATCCACCGCACGTACCCTTGAACGGTCCTGACAGAGCCGCACAAGACCACCACGCCAGAAGTTACAAAAGAGTCCAACCTCCACCCTCTCCGGCCGGCCAGAGGGATGGGCCTCGCGTTAGTGAATTGCTGACCTGCGAAACAGAGTGTAAAACATAAAGAGAAAACCCAAATTAGAATTGAAAAGTGTAGTAGATGTTAAAACGGAAATAAATGATCATAACTAAGTGAAGTGGGGGATACCTGGGGAGTTTTAAACCCCTGGGGGCGTCAAAACCATGGGAGGGTGTGTGAATGATAGTGCAAGCAATGAAAACGTGGGAGAATGGATGTGTAGAAACAAACATGCAATGAGAAGAAAACGAGACTATCCAGAATGCAAAAGGACTCAAAATAGAAGTTACTCCATGGACCGAAGGCCTATATGGACGTAGAAGGCCTCCCTCCCTGGTCATAGGTCTCTCAAGGATTCGGCAGGGCTTTGTCGTCGACCAAAATCTCCGCCCTTTCAAAGGTAGCCTTTAGGGTCTATCTATAGAGCACCTAAAGTTCTAGCTCGAAATTAGGGTTTAGAAGCATTTTCAGGTCGAGATTATCAAATAAAAATCGTAGATAATCGAATTATCTCTTATTCAGTCGAAACAGTACTCAAAATGGTTCAGCATCCGCGGAGAAAATGACGGGAGAAGTTAGGGATAAAACCACGGATAGAGAGAGAAAATCTGGTGAAATTCAGGAATCGAACAGATGAACAGTCTTACGATAGACCGTTCAATGGGATGTGCGGCCATATACTAGCTGTCCAACCATGTCGGTGGAAATTCAAATAAATCATAAATATTATCCAACTATCCATCGAACTGGCCGAAATCTTCGCCGTTGGACTCTCATAGATGAACGGCTAATAGTAGACCTTTCATCTATAAGGGCGGCCAAAAGACAATCGCTCAACCCTTGTCGGTGAAAAATCAAAATAGATAAGACAATTAGATAATTAGATGAAAACCAGCGACATTAGGACTCTGGAGAGATAGACGGCTCAGATGCTACCGCATAATGGTCTTATGCGGCTATGTCTAGGCCGTATATATGCCTGTCGGTGATAATTCAGAAAATCAGCTAAATGTCCCATAAATATATGAACGACTCAGTATCAACCGCACAAATTGTTATACGGCTGGAGGTTGACCGAACATGTACATGGGCGCTTGGAATTCATAAAAAAGCTCGATTAACCAAAACCAAGGCCTATTAAGTCCTGAATCAACTCGGACCTAACCAGGGAGGGAGGCTACCCACAAAATACGCCCAAAACGTGTCAAAAAATAGCCCAACGAGTGATGGATAGCTCGAGGCATCAACAAATAGGAGTAAGAGGAACGACTCAACTCATCGGCAAAAAACGGGTGTCAACAGATGCCCCTCCTTAACGTCCTCTTTGCAGGGGAGCGAGCGGAGGTGAAGCGAAAGTGACATGGAACATGGAGATGAAGCGGAAATGCAGCGGAGTGGACCAGAAAGTGGGCGTTAAGGTAAAACGACACTCGTTTTTACCAACAAGCGACAGGAATCTTCCGGAAAACTCTAAACCAAATGCAAGGAATGATAAAACCAAAAGTGACACCAGTTTGGAGGAACTAAACTAAACGAAATGAAACAAATCGATAAGACCAACCTCATGGGGGACACAATCCCGCGGTCCAATGAGGAGGTTAGAAGTAGACAGCAAAAGTAAATAAAACAGGCTAAAGCTCCAGACGGGGACCTCTCAATCAACCAAACCAAGCGAATTTACCAAAGAGAATCTTCCAACTCAGAGTGGAATTAGTTCCTCTTACTCAAACATTGAACGCACAGCTAACCATTACTGGTGGGACATTCTTCAAGCAAACCATGGGGCATGAATGCTCAAAAGGATGCGTATGATGCATGCTGGGCTAAAATAAAATAAATGGTTAAAACAAATGTAAAGAAAGATTAAAATATAAAATACTCGAGAATAATATTGCTAAGCTGGGAAAATCAGAGTCAAGATACCATCTGCAACCACAGCGTGCAGGATAGAACCATCCTCCCCAGGCTTTCCCGACCTAACAACCTATCTGAAGATTAAACACGTGAACCTGGATCATCATCGTTTTTGTTAAAGGGGAACATCAGATCCTGGAACACGTAGATAACCAACTGGTTCTCGAGATAATATAGCATAGTATCCTATAGTAATACAGTAAGGGATGTAAGGATAGAAAGCCATACCTGACTTACCTGTGCAGGTGAAACGGCATGTTTTTTGGATTTCCTTTTCAGATTTTTATAGATTTTTATGAATAAGACAAATGAGTATAAACATAGCAGAGATAACACAATGATAAACAACATGACATAACATGATGAATGGAAAATAACACAACAAGACGAACAAGCACATGGGCGAAGGCATAAACAAACAATACGTATGCATGAACATGGTGTGACCAGACAACAATCGGCGGGACAACACATGGTTGGGATAAGAACATGACGGATCATACAGTTGGGACACAACACATGGAACATGGAAGGACGACTATCAACATGTACAAAACAACTAACAACATGTGGTGAGGAATAAAACAACAAGCGTGGGACAACACGGTGGGACATGGACACGAGACAAGGACACGGCGGGACAAAAGACATGAACAAATACACACTTCAATCAAAACCCAAGATAAGAATGAGGCAGAACCGCTAGGTTCATAATCGTGAGGCAAAGCCCTCTCATAAAGATATGATCATTGCAAACAAAAGCTGGGAAGGAGATGAGCTTCAGAACAGATCGAGAGATATGATTGAAGAAGGAAAGAACATATCAAAGATGTGGACAGGAGGTAGAGCAAAAAGATATAGCAAGGAATGCCTGAGTACTCGCAACCTGCACACTTAGCAAACAGATTACGTATTTGTCCTTAAAATAAATGCAAATGCATGAAAAAGATAAACATTTTTTAGATTTTCAATAGTATTTCATTTTTCTGGATTTTTTTGAAGTATTTGATTTTTTAGGTTTTTGAAATATTGGATTTTTTTTTAAATTTTGAAGTATTTGATTTTTTTGGATTTTTTGATAATATTTGATTTTTTTGTTTGATTTTTAAATTTTAACATAGCAATCCGCAGCACCTAAAGACGGGCTCAAACCACTGGCCAGGGATCGTCGTTCCTACCCCTTTCATTAAAGGCTTCCCTTTAGCAGGGTATGCATGTGAGGGTGGCTTACCACAACCAACCGCTTCTAAAGAACGGTGCCCCTACTAAGGCCATACCCGGGATACAACCCAGCCTAAGAGGGAGAAGCAGAAGAAATTGGAGACAAGCTTCGTGCAGGATGGGAGATATCAAGGCTCCAATTCCTTCCAAGGCACTACCCCTTAAAGAGATAGCCTGTTGCTCTAGGGCTTTGTGTCTTTGATTTTTAGACCCATATTTATCAGGCACGCATGCGATCGGGCTCATGACGTCCCGCGGGGAACTGTACTGCCACTCTTGCCATGCCTTCCAATCAGAATTTTATATTGAATTATTTTCTCATTTTGGTAGCCCTTATTGGCGAGATATAGCATCAAAGCTCACTTTTGAGGGTCAAGATTGCCCCTATTTGAGACCTCTCTCGTATTAGGGAGCGCCCAGGTTGGTCATCTCATCCATCAATCTCTTGCCCCTACACTTGGCCGAGTAGAGAAAAGAAAAGACATTTGTGCATACCTAAAGTATGGGGCAACGGTGCGCCTCAAAGAGATCGGCTATGGCTCGCCGTGTAGTGTGTGAAAAATCCATACTCATAGTCACCCTCAACAATCGAGGAAAGAAACTAGACTCCCAGTGCGGAGCTATCACCAGCCTAAGGATGCTGTAGAAGCTAACTTTTTTATTTGACACAAAGTTAAGATCTAATTAAACAAAGGACTCCTAAAGCCACTCAATCTTGTTGAGGAAACAACATTATAATCATGTGCCAAAATAATAGAAATAATGGAAATGAAAGCACGTTCTTGCACAAAATAAAGATACCTTTGCAGATCCATGGCGTGGAAACCGGCATCCTAAAGCGATCTTGATCAACGAGCTTTGATTAGCACGAGCTTTATATTCCTTGCTTGCCAGGATAAAGGATGAAAAGAGAACAAAGGATTGGATTCCTCGACACAGAGGAGTGGCAGATATCATACTGGACGAAGAAGGGATAAAAAGGAAGAGAGACGAGGGCTAGAACTCCCTCGTTAAGGCACTGAGGCCCTGATAACAAAGAACCGGATACAGAATAAACAAGGATTAACTGAGATCAAGGCGGGCTAAAGCCTCGAAAACAGCACGAAAAAGGGTAATGACCCCGAAAGGGTGAGAAGGAAAGAATAAAAAGATGACGAAAAGATTCCTGCGAGGGTAAGGGAGAAGGAGAGCGATCATCCAACGTGGTCGGAGGAAAGGAATAGCGATCACCCGCTAGAGGCGGGGAAGGAGATGCATGAACACCTGACGAGGTCGGAGAAAAGAAATGGAAACCACCCAACAAAGTCAGGGAAGGATCAGAAAAACCACCCGACAAAGTTAGGGAACGAGCATAAGGAATCCCCAACAGGGTCGGGGGAAAGAGATGAGAAGTGAAATCCCGATGTATCCAGGGAGAAAAGCTAGAAGATGCCCCTGGATTAGGGGAAGAGGAGGACATAGGCCGAGACCTAGAATTGTAAGGATAGGAGAAGATGGTAGAAATATGGCCAGGTGGTGGAAGGTACACCACCCAAGGATAAGAACCGAGCAAAAGAAAAGATGAATGGATAGAAGAATGAGAGGAGGAAGTGGACCCCCAAGTGCGCAACTGACGGCCCTTGAACTTATGACGTCGCCTCTTCTTAGCAGCAAGCTTCTTGAAACAACTCCGCCCGGCGCGGACTCGGGCCTTCGGGCTTCTTGTCTTGCAATACTTTCTCCAATAACGGGCCCACCTGGCAGACGCCCTGGCCCGGTCATGAATATGCAGCTTCATCGAGACGGTTGCCCCTAGTTGTGTGGTGCTAACCATAGAAGGACATTCCAGAACAGTCAACTCCTTGTGATGAACATTAGGAAGCAATGGAGTTTTGTCGTTCGGCACTAGAACATGGAGCTTTGACATCTTCACTCGGCAGCTGGGCATGAAGCATAACTCCCTTGCTAGAAGCGCAGGACGGAACTGAGGGAGGGCGATACGCGGCGTTGACGTGGCCGCCTCACCAATAAACCGAGGGAGATTGCATAGGATGTGTAGAATGTCCTTGAAAAATGTAGCAGACACGGCCAATTGCCCCTTGAGTGCTGAACTCATTAAACCTTTGGCGGCTGTGTGGGTTAGCACCATCCGGGCGGAAAACTCTTCTGGGCAGTGAACTGAATATCAATCAAGCGAGAGGTGATAACAACATCAACAGTGAATTCTCCGACGAGCAAAGAGATTGCCACCGGCCTCGCTTTTTAAGAAACTGGCACCAATGCACAGGAACTTTTCTTGGCAACCGTCTTCATAGCAAGTGTAGGCTCATTGTCCCTAGAATAGCCAGAGACCAAGACTCGGACCTGCATGCGACAAATGAAGTATTGAAGCTTGTGATGCACAGTCAAAACTTGATTCGGCTCTTTATCTCCCTGGGGACTAGACCCAAGGGGCACCAAAGGTAGCGTGTACTTGCTCCACGAAGTGGGAGGTGGTATAGGGAGGTTAGAAGGAGGAGGTTTGAAGGGCGCGGGTGGCGATGGTGCAAGTGATGGGGAAATACTGATGATGATGGGCATGGAAAAGGTAAAGGCGAAAGTGGAGGTATGGGTTTAGGGTCGGCCTGCTCGGGCTCAGAGGATGATGGTGAAAGGGGGAGTGGAAGAGGCGACGGTAGTGGTGGCGAAGGCGATAAAGGTGGCAAAGGGAGTGATGTGGTTGATGGAGCTGGTGAAGGTGAAGGGGAAGGAGATGAAGGTAGGGGTGGGGAAGAAGGAGGAGAGGAAGGTAGTGGCGTAGTGGGGGAAGTGGCGGATGGTGGCGCTCTTCGGCGTATCTTTACAACACGTCGAGAGGTGTTGGGAATAGGTGTGGTGGTGGAAACGGAGGGTGAAAGAGAGGTTGCCCGAGCGGAGGCTAGGGTAGGTAAAGGTGGTGGAGGAGATGGGATAGAGGAAGAAGTGGGTAACGGAGCAGGTATCTTATCAACTGAAGAAATACCAGGGTGCCCCTGGTCTTGAAGTGGAGACGGTTGCCTAGGCGGCACTTGCTGATGCCACTGCTGCTTGCTGCTGAGATCTGAAATAACTTGGCGTATGACAGCCCAATCAATCATCTTCTTATCTTCTAAACTGTAAACAAATTCCCAGAACTTGGGACAGTCCTCAATCAAATGCCCCTGTTGACGATGGAATTCACAGAAATGGAGCAAGTTCTCGACCGCGGGTCGGCAAGGCATAATCGGAGAGAGCTGCAACGCATGGGTGGCCATCAAAGCCATGAAACATCTGTAAGAGATTCCGGTAACGGGGGGTGAGAAGCCCGCTTCGGGCAAGGCGGATGCCGAGGGGTATAAAAAGGTAATGGGGATGGCAGCGGAGGTTGCGTAGGTAAGGGGGATTGCGTAGGCGAAGGCGGAGGGCTACAATGATGTGGAGGCATGGAGGGAGTGGGATGTATTGGACGGCATCTACCCGCTCTGGGTGTAGTGTTTCCTTGACTAGCAGTGGAGAGGCGTGGGGAGATAAAATAGCGGAGGACTGACTCGTGGAGGGCTGACATGTGGAGGAGTATATGGAGGTATAAGGGTGTGTGAGGGCGGAAGGCCGACTCGTGGAGGAATATGTAGTGGAGGGCTGACTTGCGGTGGAGGGCGGAGGGAAAGTGTATGTAGAAAGTGACGGTGGAGGAGACTCATGGTCAAAGGAAACTAGGAGTTGTTGGCTAATGAAGAGAGCTCGACTGTAAAGTTGTTGCTAGGATGTAATATCATTCAGGGCTAAGATGCACCTGAGCTCGGGCGTGGCATTAGAAATAACCATCTTGATCTGCTCGCCCTCCGGAATATGCCCCAGGACTTGCGTGGCCAGGCGACGCCAGCGGTCGACGAAGGTTGAGAACTCCTCGTCAGGCTTCATCTTCTCTTGGTCCAGATCAACCAAAGAATGTCTGGGCCCAACCTGATCCTGGTACTGCTGAATAAATCTTGCTTGAACGGCTTAAAAATTCATCATCTGCTCTTGTGGTAACGTGAAAAACCAATCCTTGGCCGAGCCCTCTAAAGATAGGCCAAACAAATAGGCCATCAAGCGTTGATAATGTTGGAACTGGGCCGACTCATATAAGAACTCCTTCAAATGCACGTAGGGGTCACCGACTCCACCATAGCGACGATAAGCCGGAATCTGTTGACGTGGTGGAAGCTGGAGACCTCGGAATGCAAATGGGATATCCAAAGAAGTTTGAGGACTGATTTGTCGTTGCAATTCATCGAGCTGGCGTTGGGCCTGAGCGATCATCTCCTCAGTAGGAAATGTCCGAGAAGGATATGGGCCAGCTTGAGAAAGAGATGATGAATTTAGACCAGGATAATGTTGATGGGCCGGATAAGGGGATCCGGCCTGAGAAGAAGGAAAGCCCGCTCCGGGAATGGAGGAATACATGGGCCAGGAAGAATTATGAAGGTGGGAATGAGAATTGATTGGGCCAACAGCAGCACGGGCGGGATAAGAAGGCCCGTTAAAAGAATAGGGTCCAATGGAGGAATAAGGAGATGGGCCCGCATGGGAAGAGGAATCCACACGGGGGTAATAAGATGGAGAGGTGCAGGAATAAGGTATAGGGGAGAAGTGCTCCATGGGGAGAATGGAGACTTTGCACAGTGGATCTCAAATGAATACAAGGAAGGAAATGACCTCAAGACAAATGCAACTAAATGGGGACACACAAAGATGAACTAGACCTAATGAGCCTAATCTGACAAAGAGATGTAAATGATGACACTGCAACATGTAATGGAGGGGAGAGATGAGAAAAGGACCCACCAATTAACCACCCAAGTTGTAAATGATGCACGAAGATTTTATAAGTTCCTCTTTAGGACCTTAGTGGATTAATTAAAATGTGAATTCACTCAACCACAAGGTACCTAAATAGGGTGGGGAATGAGAAACTGGCAGACTCTAAGGGACTCTCTCTCTCTCTCATGAATGCAGACCCTAGACTGGGGGGTGGTACGGTACAACCTGTCCGGCGTCCGTGTGAGAATCCACGGCTCACGGGGACTTACGGAGGCCCTCGTCAAGGTCCCCTAGTCAGCTCCAAGGAGTATGGAGACGAGAGGAAACTCTACATCGGTAGGAACGCAACTAAATATGAATGAAATGCATGAATCCTATGCGCACCGGAGTGCATGCAAAGTCTAGCCTAAAGACTAGCAAGCAATGATCAAATCAAATATGTAAGAGGTGAAAACAAGTATACAACAATGATATAGGAGCAGGGGAGATCAGTAATCGGCACCAAGTATCATGAAAAGCATATAAGGTGGCAATGAAAGAGAAGCACGGGTGCACTGTAGCATGACAAGGACGGTCTCTGCAAGACCGCTCAGGGAGATAAACGGTCTGTAGACGACCGTATAATGCAAGGAGTAGCGACAAAATAACATGCAAACCAGAGAATGCTGGAAATGAACAGTGGTAGAAATGAGCTGCGTATCAGGATGAGCGGTCTATGGATAGCCGCTTAATGACTGGAACGGACCTGCATAAACCGTGTAACAGCAACCAAGACAACAATCAGAAGACAGAGGAGTACCTGTGCCAGCAAGATGGACGGCCAATAATAGACCGTGTAAGACTTGAACGGATGGCCTTGGACCGCTTATCGCAGCAGGCTTTGCAGAAGATATGGCACTGTTCACGGAGAAGAGCGATGGACTTCCAGTCGCCGAAGAGATGGACGGCTCCTGGAGATCCGCACATGATCCAGAGGATAGAGACCGCGCCCAGACCAACCTGAAATCACTTCGAAAAGAGGACTAACACAGCAAATGAAAAGGTCAGCAAATCACTAACATGATGGGCACTAGGTGTCCCACCGTGATCGCCAAAAAATGGGTTGTTGACATGTTTGTTTTACTTCTCATTGGTTGAGTAAGAAGATGTCTTCTCTCCCCTTCTACTAAATCGATATATAAAATAAATGGGAACAGTAGGAGGAGAACAGAAGAGTGTAAATAACTATGATCGCCACCAAGGTGCCTAATGTGATGAACACACCGTACCTTGGAAAGAGAGGGAGACACTCGCCTTTAACCAGAACTGCAGGGGATGAGCGGCCCGTGAAGAACTGCTTGTGATGTTGGACGGCCGCACGACAAACCGCTCTTCAGTGCTGCAGAGGACGCGGGATGTAGAACTACTGGCTAATGGACGGTATGGAAACGACCACAGGATGAAGAAGAGTGGTCGAAGATCCACCGCACGTACCCTTGAACGGTCCTGACAGAGTTGCACAAGACCACCACGCCAGAAGTTGCAAAAGGGTCCAACCTCCACCCACTCCGGCCAGCCAGAGGGATGGGCCTCGCATTAGTGAATTGCTGACCTGCGAAACAGAGTGTAAAACATAAAGAGAAAACCCAAATTAGAACTGAAAAGTGTAGTAGATGCTAAAACAGAAATAAATGATCATAACTAAGTGAAGTGGGGGATACCTGGGGAGTTTTAAACCCCTAGGGGCGTCAAAACCTTGGGAGGGTGTGTGAATGATAGTGGAAGCAACGAAAACGTGGGAGAATGGATGTGTAGAAATAAACATGCAATGAGAAGAAAACGAGACTATCCAGAATGTAAAAGGACTCAAAACAGAAGTTACTCCCTGGACCGGAGGACGTAGAAGGCCTCCCTCCCTGGTCGTAGGTCACTCAAGGATTCGACAGGGCTTCGCCATCGACCAAAATCTCCCCCCTTTCAAAGGTAGCCTTTAGGGTCTATTTATAGAGCACCTAAAGTTCTAGCTCGAAATTAGGGTTTAGAAGCATTTTCAGGTCAAGATTATCAAATAAAAATTGTAGATAATCGAATTATCTCTTATCCAGTCGAAACGGCACTCAAAATGGTTCAGCATCCGCGGAGAAAATGACGGGAGAAGTTAGGGATAAAACCACGGATAGAGAGAGAAAATCTGGTGAAATTCAGGAATCGAACGGATGAACGGTCTTACGATAGACCGTTCAATGGGATGTACGGCCATATACTAGCCGTCCAACCCTGTCGGTGGAAATTCAAATAAATCATAAATATTATCCAACTATCCATCGAACTGACCGAAATCTTCGCCGTTGGACTCTCATAGATGAACGGCTAATAGTAGACCTTTCATCTATAAGGGCGGCCAAAAGACAACCACTCAACCCTTGTCGGTGAAAAATCAAAATAGATAAGACAATTAGATAATTAGATGAAAACCAGCGGCATTAGGACCCTGGAGAGATAGACGGCTCAGATGCTACCGCACAATGGTCTTATGCGGCTATGTCTAGGCCGTATATATGCCTGTCGGTGATAATTCAGAAAATCAGCTAAATGTCCCATAAATATATGAACGACTCAGTATCAACCGCACAAATTGTTATACGGCTGGAGGTTGACCGCACATGTACATGGGCGCTTGGAATTCATAAAAAAGCTCGATTAACCAAAATCAAGGGCCATTAAGTCCTGAATCAACTCGGACCTAACTAGAGAGGGAGGCTACCCATAAAATAAGCCCAAAACGGGCCAAAAAATAGCCCAACGAGTGATGGACAACTCGAGGCATCAACAAATAGGAGTAAGAGGAACGACTCAACGCATCGACAAAAAACGGGTGTCTCTGTCTCCACATCCATTTGACAGCGCAGCGGCGAAGGCATGCATCGACAGTGGAAGCAGCAGAAGATCTCCTGGCAAACTCGCGAATGTCCCATTCTCGGACGAATGCCAGCTTACTGCGCAAATCAACAGACGACACCGCGACATGTCAATCCTGTTCATCCGGCAAACAAGGGCAAGTGGCGGGAGTTTCTGCCGTTCGAGCAAAGAAAGGGCAACCCGTTCTATATATATACTCTGCCTGTTCCACCGAGCAGGAAAGGCTGGAACCCCCGAAGGGCGATTGAAAAGAGAAGAGAGGGCCACCCGAAGAGAAGAAAAAGCTTCGTCCCCGTGCCGGAGAAGAGAAGAGAGGAGAGCAGAGTGAGAGTGAGACGTGAGCTCGGAGGGGGGGAGGAGCTTGTGCTCCGTTCCCCCTCCCCCATCGATGTATTCCCCCCTTTCTCTCTGATGTATTCCCCCCTTTTTCTCGCTTTAGGGTAGATTCCCGGATGTATTTCCCTTTGCAAATGAATAAAAAGAAAAGTTTTTTTTCGTAACATATGGTGTTCTTCTGCTTCCCTCTCTTTCCCTCCGCCTTCTCCTCATCCGGGGCCCTTCGAAGCTTGCTTCTCCATAGCATGGCCTTCGAAGGAGTCCGTCAGGGGATGAACATCCATGGCCTTGTGGCATACATTTGTCCCGCTTCACGAAATCATCACCTGTGAGCTGCTGGAGCTCTTGAAGGCTAGTCCTCGAGCCTCCACAACCGCTTACGGGTTAACGGAGGCCTCACTCCGAGTTTTGAGATTCACCCCAGAGTAATCCATTTGGTGTCCCTCCTTTTTTCTCTGGCAAAACCTTAGTCCAGGGGAGATGCTGCCCAAATGTTGCCAGGCGAATAACACATAAGAACAAACGAACAAACTAAGCTCTCTAGGAATAAGAACAGCGTATGCTTGAAGCCTCTGATCACGACTGAATCTCTGAGTTCCTGCACAAACCCTCCTAATAAAACATTCAATCCTCATGCTCGTTCACCTTAATAAATGATTAAAATGCTTTAACGTCCTTCTCTATCAACTTAATCCATCAATTAAGTGAATAAACCAATCAAAATCAATCTGCAGGTTGAAGGAACAAGAACAAAAGTAAAAAGAAGGAACATAGCATAAAAGAACGAAAGAAAACCCTCACGAAAGCTATTCCGACACGCTCTTAATCCGGCGTGGGCTAATCCAGTGCGTTAACCCCCCCCCGCACCGGAATAACATTACACTCAAAACCATCTTCAAACTCCTGAAATGAATAGTGTGCACCCTTGAGCCTCAATCCGGCGCGCCCTCCTGTTCTTGGCTAATCCGGCGCGCCCCCCTTGTGCTCCCTTATCCGGCGCGCCCCCTTGTAATACCATAACCGGTGCGCCCTCTCCTCTCCTAGTATCCTTTTAATCCGACGTGCATGAAAGAAAGAAGGTGATTAAGCAAATAAAAAAAATACTTCAAGTTAATAGAAAACTAATCAAAAGCCCCCCCCCCCTTGCTATAATCAAAATTTTGTTCGGGGGGCTCCGCCCCCTGAAACCCCCGTAAGGGGCGCTGCCCCCTTGACCCCCGCGACCTGACCGCGCAGGTCGATCCGCGTGTGAGGGCGCACGTTGCCGAGCTCGGGATCCACACCAAACAACTCGCTCCTCCAGACTGCGTGTGAAGAGAAAATCAATGATGCCCCGTGGCATCGGACGTGGACTTCGGAATCCCCTATATGGTCATGATCCGAACACCTCTCGGGCCAATAGCTCATTTGCCTGACCTGCTTCTACCGGGATCCAATCCCGCATCCACATTAAACTTGCCGTATATACGGCAGACATCCGAACGGCTTTGTCGTCATCTTCGATGCTTAAAATGCTGACTCTAGTCCAAACAGTGAATGGTCCGTTAGTGACCGACATATATATACCGGGATCTAATCCCGCATTTGCATTAAACTTGCCGTACTCATGGTAGGTATTTGTACGGTTTGTCACCGTCTCTTACGCTACAAACACGGACCTTTGTCCGAACATAAAGTGGTCCATGAGTGACCGACCAAATCTGAATGGGACGAGAAGGCTCTCGTCATCCTCGGACCCTTTGCATGGGAATATCAATAAGGCCTCCATGGGTCATGCTTAGACCTCGGGTCCACCCCGATCATGGTCATTGCCTAACCCATATCCTCGGCCTATAGCCCGCTCTCTTCGAACGCATATTGGTTCTCAGATCTGGTCCCAGGACATCCTCCCGTTGCCCCCTTGGCACCGGAAATATTGATGATGCCCACGCGAGCCCGATTGGGGGGCCCATCGCAGTATGGTCGTAGCTTGATCTTGCACCGGGCCGACAAACTTATCAGTTTCCGACCGCTCTAACCGGGATTTAACTGAACGTTTGCCGTCCCTTTGAACAATAAATTTGTCATACCCCGGCATACATATGCTCCGATTTTCCCCGTGACGATCACAATTTTCTGAAGCCGATCGCTCGTTCGAATATCAAAATGGTCCCTTGAGTGACCGACATATTTCGAATGCTTGCTTCCCTAGACATCTGGCTTTCCGACTGATTCGAGACCGCTATCGGCTTGTTTCTCTCGATATAGTTTCCTGGCCATGAGGCCCTGATTCCCGGCGATTAATCAATGGTGTTCCCCTCTCTGAGGGGATGTAAATGACGCTGTGACCTTTATGGCGCGGCGGGTTTTGGTCCCGACACGAACCACACAATCATCTGATTTGTCAGATCGAGAGCACAATAAATCGTCACTTTATGATTGGCACGCCCACGCACTTAATAAACGAATAAACCCACCAAATAAATCGACTTAAAGAACAAACAAATGAGCATGTCAAAAAGTGCGTCCATACCTCTCTAGACCGCTTTCTTCCAATCTTTGTTCAACCCGAGGTATGACCCAAGGGTTGATTATACACTATTTTTAGATGACCTTCTGATTACAACCTTATTCATTAAATCATTAATGAACTATGGAAATTGATTAATGTATTGTTATGCTGCCGGACTCCTCCTGTAGCGTAACCTTCTTATTAAGTCATTCTTGAACTCTCATGTTCATTTTGGTATGTTCTTACCTTGGTTTTTCTTGCCATGAAACTATTGTTTAAACTTGATATTATTGGCCAACTTTATTGTTATATCTTGTGGAAGTAGTTCTTACCTTGATTTTTCTTGCCATGAAACTATTGTTTGAACTTGATATTATTGGCCGACTTTAATGTTATATCTCGTGGAAGTAGCTTGATTTATAACTTGAAGATGCAAGAGCGGGCACGGATAGTGTCCAAGGGCTCCACGCTAGCCCCCTCGGCAGATGGCCGGAAACATGTTATAAACCATGGGGTATGATGAATATTGGCATCGCATTGCATTGGGAGTACTTTTTTTATAAAGGGGTGAAATCCACCAGGCAATCTTATGAAATTATACATGCTTGTTTGTTACATAACTTTCTAGTGCATAGCTTTTTCAAGGTTATGAAAAGTACATTCTCATTACATGCTAGTACATTCTCGTTAATGAAAGGCCACATTATAATCTTGCTTGATCATGCTCTCATATTTACTTGAAATCTCATATCTCTACACTTATCTTGATACTTATTGTTACTTTGGTTTTACTTCGCATGTTTTTATCACATTTTCATAGTCGCCCTTTCTATAGAGCTAAAATGTTAACTATTTAAACATTGTCATCATGTTGATATGAAGATACCTACTGGACGAGTGCGCTCATTCCCTACTTTTTCAATCTTTTCAGGAGGATCTAGTGGGTCAGAATCGGACTACTCAAGTGATGGGTCTGAAAGTGATTGATGGACGAGAGAAGCGATAGATAGTTAAAGTGTCATAAGTCATATTGTAATTTACATTTCTTCACTATAATAGGCGGTGAAGTTTATCATGTTATACCATCTTTTGTTTTCTTGAGTCTAGTTAGGTCAAGAGAGTCAAAGTCAAGTATCACTTTGTAACTTTTGATTTATTATTCAATAAAGTTAAGTTTTGTCCACATATTGTGCATTCATTCTTCTATGTGAATGTGTTTAGCGCTCTGATTGTCGTTCTAGCTTGAGGCTTTATTTACCGACTATTCTTGTTCCCGACTTAATTCCGTTGCATATCTCGGGGCGTGACAGGAGAGTTTCATTTCTTCTACCCATCTTGGCTTAGGAGGGTCTTGTGCCGCGATCTCCGATGGTCCTGCCTCATTGATCTTTGGCTCTGAATTTTTCTGTTGTGCTGTGCTATTATTATGTTGACCCTTGGTGCATAGAGCAGGGTTGGTCCCACCTTCATCTTGCGGACCGGAAGGTTGGGGAGGCTGCGGGTGAGTGCTCCTAGTAACAGAGCTAGCTTCTTGGCAAGGGTGCTTCCCCTTAGCTGCCTTCAAAAATTCAACAAAAGGGGGGATGTTATTACCCTCTTTGCTCTATGCATAGAGCCCCGGTGGAGGAGGGATCTGAATTCCCCTGACCTTCGGAAGGGGTATTTGATAGGGTTTCTCCCCCCTGAATATGATGTTGTGATTAACCGGTGGCCGGCGCCCCCATCTTCGGCCTGACCGGGTTGCATGAGTAGCGGCTGTGGCTTTGGCGTGACTTGCCTCAACGGAGGGTGTGAAGCATATGTCTTCTTCATCCTCTTCTCCTGGCAGGCTGAACAAAGCTGACAAGGTATTGTAAGAGAATGTCGCCACCCTTTTGGTGCTTCGAGCCTTTCTTTTCTTCTACCGCTCCTTAGGCGGCGCCTACCCCCAGAATAGGCTGTTGTCTTCTTTTGGTTTTTCTGGTTCTTCTTTCTACTTTAGGGCAAGCTGCTCAAACTATTTCCAAGGCATATGGTCTTTCACCAACAGAGGCTACAAATTGGGTTGTCCATACTCATCCAGTCCATCTATGTAAGCTTGTAGCCGCTGGACTTCCGGGCTTATTTCCTTATTTACTGGCAGCGGAGTTTGTCTCCTCCGGTTGTGAGTCGGTATTCTGATCATGGCAGGTTGGTTAAACCAAACTGGTGCCGGAGTTGGTAGGGCTGGCCGTGCCGTCATACCATGGATATGTGCCCCCACTGTTGAACGAGGTGTAGGCTTCTTTCTATTCTTTATAGGGACTTCGTGCCATTCCTACTACTCTTTCAAGGGTGCCAGAAGGCACGCCTCATAAGTATGTTGTGTGCTAGCCTCTGAGATTTCTTTTGACAGTGCCTGGTATAGAGATATCATATTGACAGCTATCCTATCTATCGGGACTTCATGAGGCCTCGGAGGGTCTACTTTGTACTCTCCCATCTAAAGCGCACCCTTCTTTATAAAGGCTTCCATGATGTCCTTGAACACATAGCAGTCCTCAATCGGATGCCTGAGCATCTGGTGATAAGGGCAAAATCTTGGAATGTCTTTCCTCCTAGGGTCTTTCGGCCTCTTTGGCTCAAGTAGGGTGACATTGTTGCACTGGCAGGCCCACTCAAAGAGGACCATGGTTTTATCCGTGGGTAAGGAATATGCCTTTTTCATCTTGTCCCTGAGTGAAGGACCTTCTTTCTTTTCTTCTATTCTGACAGGTGGAGGGGAAGCTGCCTTCTTACCCTTGTCTCTTTGTTGTTCAAATGCTTTTAAGTCAACAGTATTTGCTTCTTTTGGCGCTAGCCGTCGGTCTACTGCCTTCGCCTTTTGGGTGACGGTACTGGTTGCTGGCGGGGCATGCTTCACCAAGAAGGCTTCAATCTTTGCCACCACATTGTTTAACCGGTCAAAGGACCTTATTTCCATTCCGATCATCCTCTCGAGGACTTCCCTCTTGAGGTTATGCTTACATATTTAGACAACATCCTCTTGTTGCGGGGGGCCGCTTGCACCTCATATCGAGGTTCCTCTATCTTTTAATGTAGTCCAGAGCCGTTTCATCATGCCTCTATCTTGTTGCATTCAATTTGGCCACAGTGACCTCCCTTTCAATAACATGAAATATTTCTTTGAACTTATTCTGCATATCCGGCCAGTCGCTGATCGACCCAGCCAGTAAGTTGGAGTACCATTCAAAAGCGAGCCCCGTCAGTGAGGACCTGAAAAACTTTAGTAGGTACGACTCGTCCGCCGCCAAGTCGCCCATAACTGTCATGTAGTATGCAATGTGTTCTTTTGGGGAACCCTGCCCATTAAATTTGTCAAATTTTGGCGGCTTGCTAATCTCTGAAGTGAGCCATTTGGCAGCATGGTGAGGTGGGTATGACACCTGGTATGCATCGAATGTGGCATAGTCTCCTTCACCCCGCTCGGCCATCTTCATCTCTATCATCTTCTCCACCATCATCCTGTTCACGGTGGTTGGGTCGACCGGCTCAGGATAAAAATGCGTTGGCTATAGGTATGAAGTAACCAGAGTGGTTGCCTGTGGCGCAGAGCATAGTAACAGTGCCTGATGATACTGGGGCAGTACAGGTGGCAGCAACGGCTGGGGTGGTGTGGACGCACTAATATTCGAAACGAATCGGTTCGTTTGTTGATGGGGGTTAATTCATTTATTTAGTGCGTGGGCGTGCCAGTCACAAAGTGATGATTTATTCGGGCCTCATGGAAGCCCATGGTGCGCTCGATCTGACTAATCAGACGATTGTGTGGTTCGTGTCGGGACCAAAACCCGCCGCGCCGTAAAGTTCACGACGTCATTTACATCCCCTCGGAGAGGGGAACACCCTTGATTAATCGCCAGGAAAAGGGGCCTCATGGCCAGAAAATTAATTGCATAAAAACCTATTAAGAAATGCCGAAGTCCTCGTACAATGGTGTAAAGAAAGTATCTGAGCTCATGTCGGTCATGTGTTGACCATTTAATGTTCGGACGAATGTCCGGCTTGAGAATAGCATAATCGTCGCAGGAAGACCGGAACATGTGTACATCGGGATACGATAAATTTATTGTTCAAAGGAAGGGGAAACATTTAGTTAAATCTCGGTTAGAGCAGTCAGAAATCGATAAGTTTGTCGGCCCGGTGTAAGATCAAGCTACGACCATACTGCGGTGGGCCAATTGCGGTCGAAGTCGGGCTCGCGTGGGCATCGTCAATATTTCCTGTGCCAAGGGGGCAACGGGAGGATGTCCCGGGACCAGATCTGAGAACCAATATGCGTTCAAAGGGAGCGGGCTATAGACCGAGGATATGGGTCAGGCAATGACCATGATCGGGTCGGACCCGAGGTCTAAGCATGGCCCACGGAGGCCTTATTGATATTCCCATGCAAAGGGTCTGGGGACGATGAGAGCCTTCTCGTTCCATTTAGATTTTGTCGGTCACTCATGGACCACTTTATGTCTGGACAAAGGTCCGTGTTTGTAGCGTAAGAGACAGTGACAAACCATATAAATGTCTGCCGTGAGTACGGCAAGTTTAATGCAAGTGTGGGATTAGATCCCGGTATATATGTCGGTCACTAACGGACCATTCACCGTTTGGATGAGAGTCCGCATTTGAAGCATCGAAGACAACGACAAAGCCATACGGATGTCTGCCGTAGATACGGCAAGTTTAATGTGGACGTGGGATTGGATCCCGATAGAGGTGGGTCAAGCTGATGATCTATTGGCCCGAGGTGGTTGCGGACTATGGCCATATCGGGATCCCCGAGGTCCACGTCCGATACCATGGGGCATCGTTGCTTTTCTCTTCACGCACAGTCCGGGGAAGCGGATAGTTAGGTGTGGAGCCCGAGCTCGGCATCGTGCGGCCTCGCACGTGGAAATTTTGATTATTGCTTGTTAGTTTCAGGCCTTTTATTTTGATTGGCTGATTATTCTCGTAAGGGTGGTTCATATGCTTTCATTTGTTTTATTGATTAGTTCCGGTCTCTTCTTTTATTTGGTTAATCACTCTTTCTCTTTTAGGCACGCCGGTTGAAGGAAGCCAAGGGGGGGGGGGGGCGCCGGTCAATGGAGGCCCAAGAGGGCGCGTCGGAATAGGAGGTGCAAGGGTGCGTCGATTTAAGTAGTGCCATGGGGCGCGCCGGTTAAGGGGGGGTCCAAGCCAAGGAAGGGGAGCGCGCCGGGTAGATGCCAAGAAAGTGGAGGGGTGCGCCGGTTATAGGTTGCACACGAGGGAGTGAGGGGCGCGCCGGTTTAATGGGTTGCACAAGAGAGGCGCGCGCCAGATAAGGCCAAGAAGAGGGGGCGCGCCGGATTAAGGGTGTAATAGGGCGCGCCGGAATAGACTCAAGAAGAGGGGGTGCACCGGATTAGGGGCACTATTCATTCCAGGAATTTGGAAATGGTTTTGAGTGTGAAGCTAAACCGGCGTGGGGGGGGTACCACGCCGGATTAGAGGCACGCCGGGCTAAGTTCTGTGGGTTTTATTTCATTCTGTTTCTTCTTTCTTTCACCCATGGGTTACTTTGATGATTGATTTATGCATCTTATTGATGGATTAAGCTTGTGAAGAGAAAGTTTAAGTGTTCAATTGATACCATAGATCAATAGGGTGAAGGTTTAGACATTTCTTTTCGTTTATTATTAAGGTGAATCAAGATGAAGATCTGAATATTGTATTAGAAGGGTTTGTTGTGCAGGGTAGTTCAGTTTGATTCAGAGGCTTCAAGCATATGCAGTTCTGGCCCTTGGAGAGTAGTTTATTTGTTCATTCTTGTATGTTCTTGTTCCTGGCGAAAATTGGGCAGCATCTCCCCTGGACCGAGGTTTGCCAGAGAAACATAGAGGAAAACCAAATGGATTGCTCCGGGGTGAACCTTAAAACTCGGAGTGAGGCCTCCATTAACCCATAAGTGAGTGTGGAGGCTCGAGGACTAGCCTTCAAGAGTTCCAGCAGCTCACGGGTGATGATTTCGTAAGCGGGACGAATGTGTGCCACGAGAGGCCATGAATGTTCATCCCCTGACGGACTCCTTCGAAGGCCATGCTATGGAGAAGCAAGCTTCGAAGGGCCCTGGATGAGGAGAAGGTAGAGAGAAAGAGAGGGAAGCAGAAGAATGCCGTATGTTACAAAAAAGGGCTTTTCTTTTTATTCATTTGCAAAGGGAAAGACAGCGGGGAATCTACCCTAAAGCAAAAAAAAAGGGAATACATCAGAGAGAAAGGAAGGAATACATCGATGGGGGAGGGGGAATGGAGCACAAGCTTCTCCCCCTCCGAGCTCACCTCTCTTCTCTCACGCTCAATCTCTCTTTTTCTTCACCTAGTAGGCGCGGGGATGGAGCTTCCTTCCTCTTCAGAAATCTCTCTGCTTCGTTTCTGCCTCTCTTGCTGTGTCTCTCTCCTGAACCCCCTTTCAACGAACCAGCCTCCCATATATATACATAGGACGGGTTGCATTTCTTGAAGAATGGCCAGTGGGGGAGGGTTCCCGCCATCTCTACCTTGTTCACAGCAATGCCGGGAGTTGACTCGCTGCGCTGGCTGCTGCTGGTTCGTGCCGTACACTGCTGCTCATCCGAGGATGGGATGTTCGCGGATTTACCGGGGCCTGCTTTGCCGTTGCCGCTTCTGTGCTGTCGAACGGAGGTAGAGGCAGAGCTTCGAGCATTAAATGTTCTCTACGCACCATACTGATGCAAAATAGAGCACCGGTTGGCGGATGAGATGGCCCCTTTGGTTGAAACGGCGTGGGGTTGTGCGCGTCGGATTAGCAGCACACAAGGGGGCGCGTCGGTTTGGAATGAGAAGGGGGTGCCGGTTTAAGGCTGTTGGATGGGGCGCGCCGGTTTAAGGTGGTATAGGCACAACCACACCAGTTTAAGACCCATTAGATTCCTTCCCGGCTTAGCGGTGATTCGGATGGGTGCCTGCCCTCCCGTGTTGCTTTAGTTGTGAGCCTCTGAGTCCCGGTTCAGGACTTTGAGTGATTTCTGGCGCATGACGTACATGTGTTTGAATTCCTAAGTTTCTTTTGATTCGGCCTTCAGCACCGCCGACTGGGGGGCCGGGGCTGCCTCTTCTGTCCGAGGGGCTTCTTTGCTGGGTGACGGAGCACCGGGTATATATTCGTCCTGCTTGGAGGAGGTATAGAGTTTATTCGGCCTTTCCGTCTCTGACTTGCTCTTGGGTGCGTAGGCGTGAGTGCCGTGTGATTGTCATCATCATTTTTTGACGTCCACAGGTGGACGTTGTTGGGTAGCAGCCTGGCTGTGCTCCGTAGGCTAAAAAAGGGTGCATGGTGGTGAGAGGTCACCCGGGTTGGCACCTCCCCGCGATGACTCCGCCTACATTTCCAGTTGCTTGGACGGCGAGGCCTGCTCTGTCCTCTCATTTAACTGCTTCTTCAGAAGTTCTATTTTCTGTTGATACTTCTATAATAGCATTAGTACATATGGGTCTAGGGGCACCGTACTAGGGGCGCCCTCCAATGTTGCACCCGAGACACCTTCGGATGAGGCAGGCAGAAGAACCTCTTCCTCTTCAGACATTACCACGTTGGCAGTCAGCGTAGTGACGGCTTCAGTAATAACTTGCTTTCCTTTCGCCGTTCTTAGCATTTCTTCTGCGGCTTTACTTCTTCTTGTGATTGGCCCTGGCCTTCTGGACAACCTGGCTAATTCTTCAAGTTCCTCGGGTAAGGCTCCATATTTGTTGGTCACCCCCGCTATTGAACCCCGTGCATAACCTTGTGTTAAGAAATTTTGATGATGTTCAAATACCATGTGATTGTGTTTCATGTAAATAAATGCATACATGGTTAGTGAATATGAAATGGATTGATCAATTTCTATTTGGTTGGATGATGCTCAATGCATATCAATGTTATAGTTAAATGGGCTATTTTGCTTCAAAGGTATTTGATGAACTTGATTGACATCAGACTGATATTTGTACAGGCATTTATTGAAGATGAATGGACCTCAAGCCAAATGAGCTGAACTTGTTTTATATGTGAATGGTTGCGATGCGGGACAAAAAAACCCGTATCTTATGAATTTTTTTTTATTTTTATCAAAATATTTGATATTTCCTTTTTTTAATTTTCTTTGAAATTAACTTCTCCTTTTTGTCTATTTTCTATTTTATTTTATTCCCTGAACTTCTCATTTCATCCTTTTTTTTATTTAGTTCTTTTCACAAAAGATATATCTCATCATTTTCTTTTCTTTTGTCTCATTTTCTTTTTTTTTCAGAAAATAACTTCTCTCCTCTTTTATCTTTGGCTCTATTTTCTTTCTATTCATTTTTTTAACTTGTCATAGTGAGATGCATATTAACGTGAGAGGGAACTCAGAGTTTTTTTTTCTTGCTACAGTGACATGCATATACGTGAGTGATTTGAAGAGAGAGATCAAGAATGAGAGTAGGACGAGAGAGAGAGGTCTGCCCCTCTCTTTCTCTACACTCTTTTTTATTGATTTTTTTGGGCTGCTCAGAGACTATCACCCGAGAAAGGAGAGGGAGAACAAGATTGAGGGAGAAATAGGGAGAGAGAGATAATGATTGTAGAGAGAGAATGAGAGAGAGAGCAATGATAAAGAGAGGTGGTATGTAGAGAATGAGAGATGAGAGAGAACAAGTGAGAGAGGGACATTTCTCTTCTTTTTTTTATTCTGCTACAGTAAAGAAAATAGCGCATGAGAGAGGGACTAATAGAGAGAGAGGAATGAATGAGAGAGAGAGAGAGAGAAAACACGGCGGCGGGTTGCAGACGGTGGGCGTCACGGTGCTCCGAGAGGGGAGGGGGGGTCACTTTCGATGGACGGGAGAGGAAGAAGGTGACGCGGTGGGGTTGAGCAGGCGGTCGCCATAGATCCTGACTCCGCTGGACGGCGGCGAAGGTGGGAAGGGTGGTGATGAGGGCATCTCACGACACTCCCTCTAGTTTGGTCGTCTGCACACTCTTGATATGGTCTGATCATGGTCTCCACTTGTTATCTTCATTTTCCCAGTGTCATTTATGTATTTTCCTTTTATTGAGTCCTATCTTATGTATTTTCCTTTATTGAGTCATGTGGTTCTAGCCCATTTCCCTTATTTTGCTTAAACTGGGCCTTATGTCCTTAGTTATGGGCCCATAGGATTGAGTCTAGGATATGCTCGGTCTTTTGTCCATTGTCAAGGACATTTTGGTCATGAAAAGAGTGGTTGCCTATAAATAGGCCCCATCTCTCCACTTGTAGTCACTCTTGATGAATATTGAAAAAAACCACCTCTTATTATCTCTCAACTCTCTCTCTTACTCACTATATCTCTCAATCTCTCTCTCATTCTCTCTCTCCCCAAGGGGAGTTCGACCCTCCCTCTCTCTCCTCTTCCCCCCTCACTTACTCCAACCCCCAACCACCTCCACTACCTCACCCACCTCCATTAAGGCTCTCCCCTTCCCCATAGCCCTTCATTTACTTCCCCTCCTTGTCCCAAAGCAACTCTTCCACCTCCCAACACAATTCCCCCACTTCCCCACACAAATCCCACCACTTCCAAGGCCAATTTCGAATTTGAACCTTCCCTCCCATAGCCATTAGAATCATCTTGCCCCTTCTTCTCTCTTGGCCACCCCCTTCCCCACCTCATCTTCTTCTTCACATTCTTACCCTGCTTCAGGAAACAGAATTACAGCAACTTGCAGAGGAGGCCACGGTCACCCATCAACGACTCAGGGAGCAAGGCCTACATTTCCAGAATCATCTGCAAGCCAGCTTTCAAGGCGAGGTGGTTTCGTCGGCATCCGAGTTCGGTGCTGTCCGCAATCACCATTCTTCTCCGACTGCGCCGAACCTCTCAGATCCGGAGCCAGAGCTGCAGAGACGACTCGCCCACGGCTAACCTTGAAGGAACCAGTTTTCAAGGTCTTCTACAAAGTTCTTCCTCCCTCTGTCAGCGTCCAGGAACAGAAGGCGGAACCCCGTTCGGCATCCGACAACCAGAGTTACTATTTTTCTACCACAACCACGCCGGTCTGCCTCCTCACTGTCTGCACCGACCTCCGTCCACTTCTCTGGACACCCAGTTCATCTCCGACATCAGAAGACGTCCCCGTTTGTTTTGTTGCAAAGAAGACTCCTCCAAGATTCCAAAGAGTCCAGCGGTTCCAGGTTCGGAGCTCCGGAGCGATCGTGGTACCTTCTGCAACCTGCTGTTGCAGACAGAGCTCGACCAGCAACCAGAGCTGCATCCACCTTCCAGCCACCGGTGCGGTCAGCCCTGAGAATCATAGCTTCCCCAAAAATTCAAGCTTCATCCCCTATCAGTTGGCAAACGTTTGGCGTTGGTTTCGTCGCAATCCAAGCTTCGTTGAATTTTTAGCTGCCACAACACCGATCCACTGTCCAGAAAACCTGCAGGTGGGCAGAACCGGCGAAGCTCGGAATCTCGATCTCCTTTGCATTTCTCCCCACCCCGCTTGGCCGGCTGAAGGCCTCTCCCTGCGTGGAGGTAGTTTTGAATGTACTAAGTGTAACCCCCACCCCAAGATCACCCCTCCTGCGAGAGGAGTAGTGCTGTACCCTTTACATTTTCAGGTCAAGCTACACCGCCGCGGCGATCGGGTGCATACCCTCGCCTCCCGGCGCGCCCTCGTCTCCGAACGGGATCGGTGTCTTCACACCGATCAGGTGAGCTTCTGGTACTACCCTTTGTAGCCTTATTCCTGCTAGCTTAGTATTGCTTTGATTGCTCGTCGGCGGTGAGAAGAGAGTTCGAATTTGCATGCTAGTTTGTTAGTGTCCACCGCGGACCGTGAGAGAGTGTCACCCAAACCCTGCCTTGCGGGCCAGCCACCCACGAAGTTGGGTATCCTAGACTCTTTGGAGTCAGCCGTAGCATTGTAAGTCCATTAGAACAATTGGGTCCCATCCCGGACCCTCATCATTATCCCCCGGACCCACCGGGTGAGCGTGTGAACCGTGTGAGCAAAAATCGTCGATTGTGAGAATCATTGAGTGCTTGTATGCTTGCGGGTCTAAGTCCTAGGGTCATATCATCCTCTTTAGTGGTCTTTGGGCTGTGCCACATCAAGTGGTATCAGAGCGGTCATAGGCTTGTCCTTACAAGTCTAGTCTTGGGTCACACTAAGTCTTTCTTAGGTGCATTCGCACACCCTTGCATAGCCCACCCAACCTTGCATGACCACCCGTAGTGGAACTCATTATCAAGGCAATCCATCTTCTTCCAATAACACCATGAATCCCAATCCCCAAGGAAATCCCCCTCACAATGAGCATGAGCTTCCCGACCAAATGAGGTTTCTTGTGGACTACATGACCGAAATTATGGGAAGGCTTGACGGTATTACGGCCCGGCTTGAACAACTTGAGGAAAATAGACCTATTCCAAGGGAAGGAGATAGGAGAGATCCCCCTCCACATGTGGAGCCAGCCATAGGAGGACTCAACCTTGACCCCCCTCCCGAACCGGAAAGGGACCCACCCCCTAGAAGGAATGAGAGGCCTCCCCGGGACAACCCGGATGACCAACTAATGAGACTTGTGAAAGTCGATGCTCCCACTTTTGATGGATCTCATCATCCGAGCATCTACTTAGATTGGGAGGCAGCCATGGATCAATATTTTGATTGGTACCCAATGACCGAGGATAGGAAAGTCCGACTTGCAAAGATGCAATTAACCAAACTTGCCAAGACTCATTGGATGAATGTTGAAGCCTTAAGGATAGTTAGGAGGGAAGTTCCAATCACCACATGGGGGGCCATGAAAGACCAACTCAAACTCAAATATGTCCCACCTTCCTACCATCAAAACCTCCTAGATGAATGGCAAGCCTTGACTCAAGAAGGAAAGACCGTTATGGAATACATTGAAAAGTTTGACTACTACCTCCTCAAATGTGGAGTCCAAGAGGACCCCTCCGTCACACTCTCCCGCTTTAGGAATGGGCTTCAATTCCATATCAAAAAGGAACTATTCATGCGTCAAGTAACAACTTTAGAGCAAGCCTACCAAGTAGCTCGGGATGCCGAGAAATTCTCTCGGTACACGCGAATGGTTCCCCCTCGGGGAATGGACCCTAGAGCCATGGCACCTCGGGCCAACCCTCCACCACCCCAAAGAGGTCTCCTTCCTACACCCATGGGAACTCCTCCCACACGGGTCACCCCTCCTAATGCCAATCCACCATTCCGCCCCGCAATTGGGCCCCTAAACACAACTCCCAATAGGCCCAATTCGACACCCACTCTCCCTCACACTAAGGTGACCCCAAACCATCAAAGTGGGCAGCAATGCTTTAGGTGTTATGGGTATGGACACTTTGCCAATCAATGCCCCACCAAGGGAGCATCAAACTTACTCATAGAGGAGACCAACCCCCAACCCCAAGCTGAATTTGAAGGAGAGATTGAGGTATATGAACCCTCTCTTGAATGGGAGGAGGAGTATGAGAACCACTACATGGAGAGCAACCAAGAACAACCTCCTCCACCCACCGACTCCCACCTAGGAGTGGTTAGATGCACCCTCACCCAAAATCAAGAGCATGATTGGAGGAGAAACACCATATTCCATACCTACATAAGGATGGGGAGCCATGTTAGGAAGGTCATCTTGGATAATGGAAGTAGT
Source organism: Amorphophallus konjac (assembly GCA_022559845.1). NCBI lineage: Eukaryota > Viridiplantae > Streptophyta > Magnoliopsida > Alismatales > Araceae > Amorphophallus > Amorphophallus konjac. Next base: position 235,464,428 of record CM040120.1, on the reverse strand, counting down.
GTGAATGTGGTGTCACCCGACACCGTCAAACTTTTGGGCCTTACCACCTCCCCACATCCCCACCCATATAGGGTAGCATGGATTGATACCACCTCCATACCCGTTAGTGCCCGTTGCCTTGTCCCAATTACATTCCAATCCTATCAAGGCCAAGTGTGGTGTGATATCCTTCCAATGGAAGTTGGGAGTATCCTTTTAGGACGGCCTTGGATCTACGATGTAGATGCCACCTTCTTAGGAAGAACCAACGCTTGCATCTTCATTCATGAGGGGAAGAAGATCCAACTCAACCCATCTCCACCCCGCACTCTACCTAAGAAGGCCTCTCCCTCCCTTGAGGGACCCACTACCCTTCCCCCCATCCCAACACCAACAAACCCCACCCCATCAAGTCCTAGTCCTAGTAACATCAAAGAGCCTCCTAGGAGCCTACACCTTGTCACTAGGAAAGAGTTTGAGGAAGAAGTCAACCAAGGGGATCAAGTATGTGCCATTGTCATTTGTCTAGGGGAATCTACCCCAACCGATCCACACCCCCTAGAAATTCATCAACTCCTTAAGGACTTCCATGATGTATTTCCCGAGGAGCTTCCGGACAAACTACCACCTATGAGAGATGTGCAACATGCCATCGACCTCGTGCCCGGGGCTACCTTGCCCAACCTCCCACACTACCGACTCAACCCCACCGAGCATGCCGAGCTTCGGAGGCAGATTGAAGAACTCATCAAGAAGGGCTTCCTCCGAATTAGCAAAAGCCCTTGTGCCGTCCCGGCTCTTCTTACACCCAAAAAGGATGGGACTTGGCGCATGTGTGTAGATAGCCGAGCCGTCAACAAGATAACGGTCAAATATAGGTTCCCCATCCCTCGGCTTGATGACATGCTAGACATGCTAGCGGGAGCCACCATCTTCTCCAAAATTGATCTCAAAAGTGGCTACCACCAAGTCCGCATTAGGCCCGGGGACGAGTGGAAAACCGCCTTTAAAACTAAGGACGGTCTCTATGAATGGCTTGTTATGCCTTTCGGCCTTTCTAATGCACCAAGTACCTTCATGCGTCTCATGACCGAGGTCCTCCGGCCCTTCATTGGCATCTTTCTAGTTGTCTACTTTGATGACATCCTCATATATAGCCAATCCAAGGAAGCCCACCTCGATCACCTCAAACAAGTGTGCACCATCCTTAGGAAAGAGAGTCTCTTTGCCAATCCCGGGAAGTGTCATTTCTTGACCAATCAACTAGCCTTCCTAGGATTTATTGTCTCATCCCAAGGAGTATCCATGGACCCCGAAAAGGTCCAAGCTATTCTTGAGTGGCCCGAGCCCAAAACCATTCATGACGCCCGAGGCTTCCATGGGCTAGCCACCTTCTATAGGAGATTCATCCGGGGGTTTAGCACTATCACCACTCCTATCACGGATTGCCTCAAGAAAGGCACATTTGTTTGGACTAGGGCAGCCTCCAAAGCCTTCCTAGAGCTTAAAGAGAAAATGACCCAAGCCCCGGTCCTTTGCCTACCCGACTTTTCAAAGGTCTTTGAGGTCACATGTGATGCTTCCGGGGTAGGGATTGGAGGTATCCTTAGCCAAGAGGGTCACCCGGTAGCCTACTTTAGTGAAAAACTTTGTGAGGCTAGGACGAGATACTCCACATATGACAAAGAGCTTTATGCCGTGGTTCAATCCCTCCGGCATTGGAGGCACTATCTCCTACCCAAAGAATTTGTGATCTTCTCGGACCATGAGGCTTTGAAATACCTCAACACTCAACAAAAGCTCAATGCCCGCCATGCTCGATGGGTAGAATACATTCAAGCCTACACCTTTGTCCTCAAGTATAAGATGGGTAGTGAGAACCGCGCCGCCGATGCACTGAGTAGGCGGGTAGCCTTACTCTCCACTGTCCAAGTGGAAGTAACCGGATTTGAGAGATCAAAGGGAATACCCACATTGCCCCGACTTTGGGACCCACTACAACACCCTTTCTACCCAGCCACTCAAGGAGTATAAGGGGTTCATACTTCAAGATGGATATCTGTTCAAAGGGGATAGACTTTGCATACCTAGGACTTCACTTAGGGACTTCCTAGTTTGGGAGTTACATAGTGGCGGCCTAGCTGGTCACTTTGGGGTCCACAAAACCATAGAGTTGATTGAGAGGCAATTCCACTGGCCCAGTCTCAAGAAGGATGCGGCCCACATTGTGGGACAATGCCGCATATGTGCATCCGCCAAGCAAGTAAGACAAAACACCGGGCTTTACACACCTCTACCCATACCCGATAGACCATGGGAAGATTTGAGTATGGATTTCATTCTTGGCCTACCAAAGACCTTGCGCAAACATGATTCCATCTTTGTAGTGGTTGACAGGTTCTCAAAAATGGCCCACTTTATCCCCTGTTCCAAGACCTCTGATGCCTCTAAGGTCGCCCGGTTATTCTTCGATGAGGTAGTCCGACTCCATGGGTTACCTAAGACTATTGTGTCCGATAGAGATGTGAAATTCACTAGTTATTTTTGGAAGACTCTATGGCACTTGATGGGGACCCTCCTCAAATTCTCCACTGCCTATCATCCTCAAACCGATGGCCAAACTGAGGTTGTCAACCGAAGCCTTGGGAACTTACTCCGATGCCTTGTAGGGGACCACCCTGGGAATTGGGATCTCCTCTTATCTCAAGCCGAGTTTGCCTACAATGATTCTGTCAATAGGTCCATAGGCAAGAGTCCATTTGAGGTAGTACATGGGTATAGGCCTAGAAAACCCTCAGATCTCATTCCCCTCCCCTCACATGCTAGAGTGTCAGTCTCAGCTGAGTCCTTTGCACAGCATATCAAAGAATTGCATGATGATATCCGCAAGCATATAGGGAAAAACAATGAGGCTTACAAAAGACGGGCCGATGCTCACCGGCGCCACTATGAATTCCAAGTGGGAGATCCGGTGATGGTGAGGACGGAGCGGCTCCTTCCCGGGCCTGCCTCCAAGTTGAGGGCACGAGGGTCGGGACCCTTTCGAGTTCTACGACGACTTGGCAGCAATGCCTATGAGCTTGACTTACCAGAGAGCTATGGGGTACACCCTACCTTCAACGTGGCGGACCTGGTACCCTACAAAGGCCCCGCGGTGGAACCCAGTCAGGAGCTTGAGCCTTTACCCCCCCTTATGAGAGACACCCCCGGAGGGACTCCACTTTCTAGCCTGAGAGACCGACAAGAGCAGGTAGAGGCAATACTGGATGAGCAGAGTATCATTACAAGGCACAGGGTGTATCAGCGCTATCTGGTTAGGTGGAAGAACCGTCCCCCGATCGAGGATGCATGGGTGAGTCGAGAGGATTTGATGCGCCTGGACCCCGGCATGTTGGAGCAGTACGACAGCCAGGCAGACCCATACTCGACAGGGTCGAGTTCTCCCCACCCCGGGGGATTTGATGAGGGCATCTCACGACACTCCCTCTAGTTTGGTCGTCTGCACACTCTTGATATGGTCTGATCATGGTCTCCACTTGTTATCTTCATTTTCCCAGTGTCATTTATGTATTTTCCTTTTATTGAGTCCTATCTTATGTATTTTCCTTTATTGAGTCATGTGGTTCTAGCCCATTTCCCTTATTTTGCTTAAACTGGGCCTTATGTCCTTAGTTATGGGCCCATAGGATTGAGTCTAGGATATGCTCGGTCTTTTGTCCATTGTCAAGGACATTTTGGTCATGAAAAGAGTGGTTGCCTATAAATAGGCCCCATCTCTCCACTTGTAGTCACTCTTGATGAATATTGAAAAAAACCACCTCTTATTATCTCTCAACTCTCTCTCTTACTCACTATATCTCTCAATCTCTCTCTCATTCTCTCTCTCCCCAAGGGGAGTTCGACCCTCCCTCTCTCTCCTCTTCCCCCCTCACTTACTCCAACCCCCAACCACCTCCACTACCTCACCCACCTCCATTAAGGCTCTCCCCTTCCCCATAGCCCTTCATTTACTTCCCCTCCTTGTCCCAAAGCAACTCTTCCACCTCCCAACACAATTCCCCCACTTCCCCACACAAATCCCACCACTTCCAAGGCCAATTTCGAATTTGAACCTTCCCTCCCATAGCCATTAGAATCATCTTGCCCCTTCTTCTCTCTTGGCCACCCCCTTCCCCACCTCATCTTCTTCTTCACATTCTTACCCTGCTTCAGGAAACAGAATTACAGCAACTTGCAGAGGAGGCCACGGTCACCCATCAACGACTCAGGGAGCAAGGCCTACATTTCCAGAATCATCTGCAAGCCAGCTTTCAAGGCGAGGTGGTTTCGTCGGCATCCGAGTTCGGTGCTGTCCGCAATCACCATTCTTCTCCGACTGCGCCGAACCTCTCAGATCCGGAGCCAGAGCTGCAGAGACGACTCGCCCACGGCTAACCTTGAAGGAACCAGTTTTCAAGGTCTTCTACAAAGTTCTTCCTCCCTCTGTCAGCGTCCAGGAACAGAAGGCGGAACCCCGTTCGGCATCCGACAACCAGAGTTACTATTTTTCTACCACAACCACGCCGGTCTGCCTCCTCACTGTCTGCACCGACCTCCGTCCACTTCTCTGGACACCCAGTTCATCTCCGACATCAGAAGACGTCCCCGTTTGTTTTGTTGCAAAGAAGACTCCTCCAAGATTCCAAAGAGTCCAGCGGTTCCAGGTTCGGAGCTCCGGAGCGATCGTGGTACCTTCTGCAACCTGCTGTTGCAGACAGAGCTCGACCAGCAACCAGAGCTGCATCCACCTTCCAGCCACCGGTGCGGTCAGCCCTGAGAATCATAGCTTCCCCAAAAATTCAAGCTTCATCCCCTATCAGTTGGCAAACGTTTGGCGTTGGTTTCGTCGCAATCCAAGCTTCGTGGAATTTTTAGCTGCCACAACACCGATCCACTGTCCAGAAAACCTGCAGGTGGGCAGAACCGGCGAAGCTCGGAATCTCGATCTCCTTTGCATTTCTCCCCACCCCGCTTGGCCGGCTGAAGGCCCCTCCCTGCGTGGAGGTAGTTTTGAATGTACTAAGTGTAACCCCCACCCCAAGATCACCCCTCCTGCGAGAGGAGTAGTGCTGTACCCTTTACATTTTCAGGTCAAGCTACACCGCCGCGGCGATCGGGTGCATACCCTCGCCTCCCGGCGCGCCCTCGTCTCCGAACGGGATCGGTGTCTTCACACCGATCAGGTGAGCTTCTGGTACTACCCTTTGTAGCCTTATTCCTGCTAGCTTAGTATTGCTTTGATTGCTCGTCGGCGGTGAGAAGAGAGTTCGAATTTGCATGCTAGTTTGTTAGTGTCCACCGCGGACCGTGAGAGAGTGTCACCCAAACCCCGCCTTGCGGGCCAGCCACCCACGAAGTTGGGTATCCTAGACTCTTTGGAGTCAGCCGTAGCATTGTAAGTCCATTAGAACAATTGGGTCCCATCCCGGACCCTCATCATTATCCCCCGGACCCACCGGGTGAGCGTGTGAACCGTGTGAGCAAAAATCGTCGATTGTGAGAATCATTGAGTGCTTGTATGCTTGCGGGTCTAAGTCCTAGGGTCATATCATCCTCTTTAGTGGTCTTTGGGCTGTGCCACATCAGGTGGTGCATGGATTTCACTCGGGCTGTCCTGCAGGTGCAGGCAGGAGAGCGTCGTGACCGCCGTGCTCGGAGGGGGATGGCCTGCTGGTGCCGTTCTTACTGATGTCGTGATGGCTGGTGATGGTGGGCGGGCTCCTCCAATGCGGCTGGTCGTGAACAGTGGGGAAGGATTGTCGGATGACTGTGCAGCTTGCAGGTGTCTTTGGTGGTGTTCACGGCAGGGAGGTGGATGACGGGCGGTGGCTGCGGCTACTTTTGTGGTCGGATCACCTGCCAACGATGTTGCGGACAGCTTGGCGGTGTTGCCTCCGCTGGTGGGTTTGCGTGGAGGGTAGGTACATAAGAGGGAAACACGGTTGTGGAAGGAAAGAAATAAAGAAAACAAGGAGCAGTAAATGAACAGTTAGGAGAATAATGGTGTTGTGGTGGGAAGAAGACAAATGAGAATAACAAATGAGAAGGAGGAGCAAGTGGGGTATGTGTGCTGGGTAGTACGAAGGAGAAAGGAAATCAATTAAAGGAATTAATGGGAAGTGGAGGGGAGAGCTTGCTACGGTGGGGGAATGGGGCAGGGCTCTGAAGGGTTGTCGGTAGCTAGTGGGGGGGAGGGACAGGGGGCACAAGTGGGGTGCATGTTAACGGTGGCAGGTTGTGGTCTGGGAAGATGGATTGAGAGGCTATGCTCGGTGGATGTGGGATAGGAGGGGCGTCTCACCCCGGGGCATCGCACCCAACTCCTTCTCGGAGAAAGTAACAAGGCAAAGGCTTCACGCCCAACAACTTTCCAATAAGCTCATAACAACTTCATCGTTCTTAAACACGGGATTACAAGCTCTTTTATAGCCTTATCACATGAGGGACAACTTAATCAAAATGTCAACACCTAACACCTAACATTTCTGACATTTGAGCACCTAACACTTCTGACTAATAATGCTCTCGTGGGAATACTAAGAACAAAAAAAAAACTATATAGGATGGTGACATCTTATTTTCTAAAAAAAATAAAACACACATATAGGCCCACTAAAGTGGCCCATTAACATAAAACAAAATAAATAAATTGGATAGTTGTCCTTGTTGCCTGACGATCCTCGTCAAACCCCTCCGCTTGGAGGAGGTTCGACCTCGAACCTAGGGCCTTGCTCGGAGAAGTAGCAGCGTTGGTGGAGACGGACGATGAAGATGGGCGGTGGAGAAGGACAGACCTGGAGCTTCGAATGGGGTCTCGCACCCGTCTCCATCTCAAGGACGATGCACTCGAAGTTTCAAATTCTTCCTTCATGGCGGAGAGGAGGAGGACGGATCTGCAGCTTCGAATGGGGCCTCGCACCCGTCCCCATCTCAAGGACGATGCATCCGAAGTTTCAAATCCTGCCTTCCTGACGGAGCGAATTTGCCCAAGGACACGACTTGTGAGAACGAGCGGGTAACCGCTCTGATACCACTTGATGCGGGACAAAAAAACCCGTATCTTATGAATTTTTTTTTATTTTTATCAAAATATTTGCTATTTCCTTTTTTTATATTTTCTTTGAAAATAACTTCTCCTTTTTGTTTATTTTCTATTTTATTTTATTCCCTAAACTTCACATTTCATCCTTTTTTTATTTAGTTCTTTTCACAAAAGATATATCTCATCATTTTCTTTTCTTTTGTCTCATTTTCTTTTTTTTCAGAAAATAACTTCTCTCCTCTTTTATCTTTCGCTCTATTTTCTTTCTGTTCATTTTTTTAACTTGTCACAGTGAGATGCATATTAACGTGAGAGGGAACTCCGAGTTTTTTTTTTCTTGCTACAGTGACATGCATATACGTGAGTGATTTGAAGAGAGAGATCAAGAATGAGAGTAGGACGAGAGAGAGAGGTCTGCCCCTCTCTTTCTCTACACTAACTGATGCGGGACGGACTAAGGAGACGATGCTATATGAGACGGACACGACTCGACCAGCAATGACACGACTACTAGAACGACCTCGGCTCGACAGTAAGAGCTCCTATGGGCTACACGTCGCTAACAGAAGTGCAAACTCACTCGTCGTCCCAAGCGAGGGAAAGCGTGGATCGTGCGCGGTTAAGGAACCGACAGAGTTCAAGGTAGTCTGACTCAACTTCTAGACTCGGATCTAGTCGCGGGACGGGTCACTCTCACATTCACAGTGGCGACATGAACACACGGGCTAGGAACCTACACTCTCGCAGCGGCATAAGACTGTATACTAGCTAAGCAAAGTAACGTCGAGAAGTTTAGACCGTTACCTCCACGCACCCGGCGTGGCGAAGACAACCCCGGCCGAATTACGGACTCCCGGTTAAACAATTTTACAGTGGTACAAATATTTGACCCACTTCACGCAGGGAGGTAATAGGTCACATGCGGGGCCCGGGAATCACGCGAATCGGGTTGACGGGCAGCATCTTAAGGTCGCCCGGCGGTGCCGAACTCCGCGTTTTCGCGCTGTCCAGACGGCGCGTTCTACGGGTTTGTGGGGCCCACGGATGGCGCTGTCCTACCGACCTGCTGGGGTGGGGCCCGCTGTGATGGGGACTCCTGGTGGCGCGCCTCCCTGGATGGCGGTCGGCCGGAAACTCCGGTCGGTAGCCGATCGGCTCCGATCTCCACGTTGTGAAGTGGCTGCCCACGGATTCTGGTTTCTGTTTTCCGACGCGCGCTCCGACGGGATTGGCCGCTGCGACCAATCCCGATGTCGGATCGGTGCACAGGAGCTATCGTTGGAAAGCTCTCTTGAAATACTTCAATCTAGGCCCAGAGAGAGGACCTGGATTTGCCCGGATCTATCCTTTGTTAAATTTTTAAGTTCCTATTGTACAGCACCCGAACTTTCCGATCAGTAGGTGAGTTGTCTGAGAACTTCTGTTGACCGCGAGGTAGACGTTTGATTCAGATCCTGAGCTCTTCACCAAAGTTGTAGGGATTTGAACAAGGAAAACGGCCATAATTTTTGTGGAAGGATTGGAGGAGGTTATGATTTGTTATGATTTTGACACTGGCGGGTGGTCGGATCTGGAAATTGATAGACAGCACTGTAGATGGCTCTGAAAATGATTTTTATAAAATCGGTGGAAGGCTGATCAAAAATCAATAAAAATTGTGGATGGAGGGGTTGATAAGTAGAACACCCATTAAAATTGGGAGATCTGGGAAAAATGACAAAAGGGATCGAAGATGGGGAACTCAGGAAAGATGGAAATCAGATCTGAAACTGGCAGAACTAAAATTGAAAGTTGGACGAAAATGGAAAATTAGAAAATGTGAACTAGAGGGCCAACCGAATTTTATGTGATGTGGTTGACATCCCTAGAACATCCCCTCCAAATTTGGTGCCCAGAAGATCACGAGGAAGAGCTGTAAAATTCGGACAAGCTGATGCTGCACTGTGCGGACAGAATACTGATGAGAACCGTGGCGGTGCGAGGGCGGCACAATGGCGGCGGCGGCGATCACCGGAACGATAAGGGAGGCATCACACCTCAGAATGGCAACCGTCACAGCTGCAAAGGGGAGAGGATGGAGAGAGGAAGGGGGCGACCAAGGCCTTGCTCCAACAATTTCTTTGATTCAAATGGCATTAATTCCTCCAAAATGGGAAAATACAAGTTTTATATGATACATATCAAACCCATTATCCACCATTGGATCTAGGGATGGGGAAGGGATGGCGTAGATTAAGTGTGACCAACACACAAAAAAAAGAAATAAAAATTCAAGGGGGGGACCTATTGACCAAGGGGACTTGGTAGGTGGGGTGGGAAATGTTGACAATTTTGGTCCATTGTCCTCCATGTGGACAATTGACTAGTCCAAGGCTTCTAGATGCCACCTAGGAGGTTGACCAGCCCCACAAGGATGACATGGACCAATGGGAGGGGGTCTGGGGGCCCATGGGACCCGGGAGTCCCATTTTGCAAATAAACCCCTCTTACAATCAAAATTACAAACCGAATAAAATGAAGCAAACACACATTACACACAAATAAAGTCTAAACAAATATGATAAATGTCGAGACTCAAGGGGGAGTCTCCAGGCTGTCTCCGAGCCAGATGGACGCTGAAGTACCGGTGGCTCGGCGTAACTGCTCTGGTGTCCGCACTAATTCTCCCCGGGTGAGAGAAACTCGACCCTATCGAGTAAGGGTCTGCATCGCTCCGGTATCGCTCCAGAAGGTCCGGATCAATCCGCTGCAACTCTCCACGCATGATCCATGTATCCTCGGTAGCGGGCCGTCCTCTCCATCGCACTAGGTAGCGTGGGTAGGATCCACTCCTGGTAACTGTCACCTGCTCATCCAGTATATGATCTATATGCTCACACTGCCGTGACAAAGGGGCTGGAGGTGGACACTCAGGTGTGGGATCACTCTCAAGGGGAGGAGATGGCTCGAAAGGTTCACTAGGGATCACCGCTGGGTCCCTATATGCAACTAGATCCGAAATATTAAAAGTATAGCTTATACCGTATTTCTCGGGCATGTCCACAACATACGCATTGGATCCAATGCGTTTCAACACTCCAAATGGACCGGCTCCGCGAGCTTGCAACTTCTTAACGGTTCCAGAGGGAAACCGTTCAGGTCTTACCCTGATCATGACATATTCACCCTCTTGGAACTCTCGGTGGTGTCGATGGGCATCGGCTAGCTCCTTATACCATGCATTGCTGGCCTCAATGTGACGACGGATGTCGTCATGCAAACTCCTAACATGCCTAGCAAACGACTCGGCAGACTCACTATGCTTTCCTAATATGCTGGACACATGTATGTACAGACACACAAGACCCTAGACAAACCTACTATTAGTCCGACCTGTACATATGTGACGGCGGACCAGGACACCCGAATGTGTACCATGCATGCATTTGACGTAACAGGAGGTTGACATCATGGTTGGCTCCAAGACACCCAAGTATAAACCAGCCTGGCAATGACGTCCTATTAGACTGGGGTGTGGGAGGGTCGAGTGGTTCGGGTGGTCTAGGTGGACCCGGGAAGCCAAATTCACTTTCTCCATTTCTCGAGTGAACTGAAGGGCTGACCCATGGAGAAAGGGCGTGGATGGGAAGTGGTGGGTCACGGGGCTCCCTAGGGAAGGGGTTGACAGGATCGAGGAAAGTGTGACCTACCGTGATGAATTCCCATGGAAAAGGATCAAAAGGATCAAGAAGAGTTATGGATCCAGTGATGTTGCTCTCTTTTGACCCTGGGTAGAAATCCCCAATGTAAGCCAACCCCTCGTCACCTGAGGGGATCAAGGAAATAGGTGTCTCCCTAGGATGGGGGGACTTCCCTATGGGAGAGAAGGGGTCATGGAAGGGAAAGTGGTGGAGCTCGTCTGGTAGAGGTAAGAGCAAGATGAGCTCACTGGTGAAGGGACCCACCGTGCAGACAGAGGTGATAGAACCCAAGGATGGGTATATGAAGCTAAGGCACCTAGGTGGGTCGGGCTTGAGAGCCAACAGACTGGTCAGCTCCATTTGCCTACTTAATCCCTTAAGTAGGTCATTCATAGTGTCCACAAAGTAAGAGGATTGGCAAGTGGTGCTAAAAGCTGTGGTGGACACTATCTGTAGGGTTGGTTCTATGGAGGGTAGCAAGGGAGTGTGGTATCTAGGAATAAACCCTTCCTTAGCCAACTAGCTAATGGCTCCTCAATAATTACCTCACCCTTTAGGAGCATGATGGGCTCCGTATGGAGTTCCATGGGTGAAGGCCTTGATGAATTGTCGCCCTCGGATGGGGAGTGGGCATCCTTTATGATGGGGAGAGGGCTTGGGGACTCCGTTGATGGGGCCGGGTTAAGACTACCGGTGATGACCTCCTTAGGCTCGGGTAGGAGTACATCACTAGGAGTACGTGTCCTATCCACCCCATCCAACCGGTCCAAAATCATTTGCATAAGTTCGGCAACGGAGTGGGTTGGAATAGGGATATCATGGTGGACTCGCCCGTAGTCAACCATCCTAGGATTGGGTCTTGGCTCATCTACGTGTGGGGCTCTTTGCCTCCGACTAGGACCCACTTGGTTGAAAGTGATTGGGTGGGGCCGGTTGGAGGTGACCGGTTGGGGCACGTAGACCTTCCTAAGCTCTCTCTTCATGTCCCACCATGACTCAATGGGCCATTGCCTCCTAACCTCTCTCATTCTTTCGATGTAATCCCACTTTTCGGCAGCCTCATGAAGAAGCCGCTCTTTGGCGAAAGAGAATTGCATTGCCTCGGACATAGTATAACAATCAAAGTAGGTGTCCATGGTGGCCTCCCACTTGAGGTAGATGCCCGGGTCATTGGAGCCAAAAAAATCTGAGGCTTCAGGCCTACAGAAGCGGAGAGGATGGTTGCCAAGCCCATGGGTGGGCCAACGGTCATATCGCCTGGGCGACCGGGAGTCCATTGGAAACTCGAAACTACAAGATGGGCATGATGACAAGAGACAAGACAAACCGACTAATGCAAACACACACTAGATGATGCACTTAGACCTAACCAATATCCGGTACGTGGCGAAGATAGCCGATCCGAAGATCACTCGCGCAAGTGTGCGGCCCTCCCGATAGGCGTAGCCTAACGTTCGGATAACACCTTTTGATATACCGGGTTATCGGGATGAAAATGCAATTTTAAAACACATTTTTTTTAAAATAATGATGATCCTAGACTCGACTTAGACCATGATGCATGTAAGACTTATGCAAGACTATCCTAGACTCAACTCGCTCTGATACCAAACTGATGCGGGACGGACTGAGGAGACGACGCTATATAAGACGGACACGACTCGACCAGCAATGACACGACTACTAGAGCGACCTCGGCTCGACACTAAGAGCTCCTATGGGCTACACGTCGCTAACAGAAGTGCAAACTCACTCGTCGTCCCAAGCGAGGGAAAGCGTGGATCGTGCGCGGTTAAGGAACCGGCAGAGTTCAAGGTAGTCTGACTCAACTTCCAGACTCGGATCGAGTCGCGGGACGGGTCACTCTCACACTCACAGCGGCGACATGAACACATGGGCTAGGAACCTACACTCTCGCAGCGGCATAAGACCGTATACTAGCTAAGCAAAGTAACGCCGAGAAGTTTAGACCGTTACCTCCACGCACCCGGCGTGGCGAAGACAACCCCGGCCGAATTACAGACTCCCGGTTAAACAATTTTACAGCGGTACAAATATTTGACCCACTCCACGTAGAGAGGTAATAGGTCACATGTGGGGCCCGGGAATCACGCGAATCGGGTTGACGAGCAGCATCTTGAGGTCGCCCGGCGGTGCCGAACTCCGTGTTTTCGTGCTGTCCGGACGGCGCGTTCTACGGGTTCGTGGGGCCCACGGATGGCGCTGTCCTCCCGACCTGCTGGGGTGGGGCCCGCTGTGATGGGGACCCCTGGTGGTGCGCCTCCCTGGATGGCGGTCGACCGGAAACTCCGGTCGGTGGCCGATCGGCTCCGATCTCCACGTTGTGAAGTGGCTGCCCACGGATTCTGGTTTCTATTTTCCGGCGCGCGCTCCGGCGGGATCAGCCGCTGCAACCAATCCCGATGTCGGATCGGGGCACAGAGCTATCGTTGGAAAGCTCTCTTGAAAGTATTCAATCTAGGCCCAGATAGAGGACCTGGATCTGCGCGGATCTAGCCTTTGTTAAATTTTGAAGTTCCTGTTGTACAGTACCCGAACTCTCAGATCAGCAGGTGAGTTGTCTGAGAACTTCCGTTGACCGCGAGGTAGACGTTTGATTCAGATCCTGAGCTTTTCACCAAAGTTGTAGGTATTTGAACAAGGAAAACGGCCATAATTTTTGTGGAAGGATTGGAGGAGGTTATGATTTGTTATGAGTTTGACACTGGCGGGTGGTCGGATCTGAAAACTGATAGACAGCACTGTAGATGGCTCTGAAAATGATTTTTATAAAATAAGTAGAAGTCTGATAAAAAATCAATAAAAATCTTGGGTGCAGGGGTTGATGGGTATAATACCCAGTAAAATTGGGAACTTTGGAAAAATCACAAAAGGGATCGAAGATGAGGAACTCAGGAAAGATGGAAATCAGATCTGAAACTGGCAGAACTAAAATTGAAAGTTGGACGAAAATGGAAAATTAGAAAAGGTGAACTAGAAGGCCAACCGAATTTTATGTGATGTGGTTGACATCCCTAGAACATCCCCTCCAAATTTGGTGCCCAGAAGATCACGAGGGAGAGCTGTAAAATTCGGACAAGCTGCTGCTGCACTGCGCGGACAGAATACTGATGAGAACCGTGGCGGTGCGAGGGCGACACGATGGCGGCGGCGGCGATCACCGGAACGATAAGGGAGGCGTCACACCTCAGAATGGAAACCGTCACAGCTGCAAAGGGGAGAGGGAGGAGAGAGGAAGGGGGCGGCCAAGGCCTTGCTCCAACAATTTCTTTGATTCAAATGGCATTAATTCCTCCAAAATGGGAAAATACAAGTTTTATATGATACATATCAAACTCATTATCCACCATTGGATCTAGGGATGGGGAAGGGATGGCCTAGATTAAGTGTGACCAACACACACAAAAAAGAAATAAAAATTCAAGGGGGGGCGGCCTATTGACCAAGGGGACTTGGTAGGTGGGGTGGGGTGGGAAATGTTGACAATTTTGGTCTATTGTCCCCCATGTGGACAATTGACTAGTCCAAGGCTTCTAGATGCCACCTAGGAGGTTGACCAGCCCCACAAGGATGACATGGACCAATGGGAGGGGGTCTGGGGGACCATGGGACCCGGGAGTCCCATTTTGCAAATAAACCCTTCTTACAATCAAAATTACAAACCGAATAAAATGAAACAAACACACATTACACACAAATAAAGTCTAAACAAATATGATAAATGTCGAGACTCAAGGGGGAGTCGCCAGGCTGTCTCTGAGCCAAAGGGACACTGAAGTGGCTCGAGTCGTGCTCCGCGTGCGGTACCGGTGGCTCGGCGTAACTGCTCGGGTGTCCGCACCAGGTTGATTCACATTGCTTTTGAGTTGTTCATTTTAGTTAACATATGAAATGTAGGGACTTAAAGTTGAAAATTAGAATGGTTATGTGAGCTGAAGTTTTATTCTCAGAAATTAAATGAGATGGAAGACTGACTTCCAGTGTGTAATGGTAACAGGCATATCAAATGGAAATTATCATGAAGACCATATTGGGAGCCTTCAAATTGGATCTTCACATGTGTATTGTGAACCATTAACATGGAATGTTGCTCTAGTGCATTGTTCGAAGTAGGTTTGTGATGGAGATTGGACGTACAAATCATAAGGTAAACCATGTGCAAATCAAGTTAGAAAGACCATGATTTGGGGTAAGTTTTAATTAACTCTTCCATTTACATATTGATCTTTATTGTCTCAATTCAATTGGTTAACCCCTCATGAGTTTTCCTTATTTTTGTATATGTCAGGAAAAGTGTCGACTCATGGAGTCGACACTTTGTATCGTGTGTGGGCTGCTTCATAACTTGCCCCTTTTGTTTTCAGAAGGATGAAAACTAATGTCGACTCAAGGAGTTGACATTTATTTTCAACCCTTCTGTCTGGGTGCCCCTCAGACAGCCAGGGTATAAATGTCGACTCTAAGAGTCGACATTTATTTCCCACCATTCTGTCTGGGTGATTCCCAGACCCTCATGGAACAAATGTCAACTCTATGAGTCGACATTTTTTTTCGGGCCTTTCTGTATGGGTGTTTCTAGCGCTATAGGTGGAGAGTGTTGACTCTAAGAGTCGACACTTTCTACGCTATGTTCTGTCTGGCTAGCTTTCCTGCCTTGGTCGGCTACGAGTGTCGACTCTGTGAGTCGACACTTTCCGACGACCGAAAAACACGCCGGTTCGTGCGGCGGCCGATGCCCTAGCGTGCTCCCTTTCTTTTAGTGCCCCTCCATGATTGGTCCATGGGGGAATGTTCCCTCCACGTGGCCCTTCATCTATTGGGGTATATATTCATTGAGATATGGTTTATTCTAAAAAAAAGGTTTTCTAGTCTTATCCAGTTTTGGTTCTTGCAGGGAAGAGCACGGCCGCAGTTGTGTCTACCTCCTCTCCAGGGCGTGCTGAGATAGATTCAAGGCTGGAGAAGGTCATTGTCCACCTTCCTGAAGTGAACCTGCTGAAGCACTACGGCTGTACCACCTCCATATCATCTAACGTGATGAACGTGATTCAAGAGGAGGGAAAGAGGGGTTTATGTTCATCTTCGTCCATCTTCCCGAAGTGAACCAGATGGAGCATCGTGGGTGCATCTCCTCCACATCGTCCAGTCTGCTGTAGTCATCGGAGAAGCCAGCTCTATCATCTTCAACCAGGAGTTTGTTGAACTTGTTCTTAGTCCCTGTTCGCAGTCATCATTTGTTCAATTGATGTCTTGTGCTTATATTGCATATTAGATTTCATTCCTTTAAACTAAAATGACTCTATGTGTGTACGGAGCGGTGTCTCCGTGTGTGAGCTGAGTGTCGGGGTAAGTTCCCCATGTTAGTGTGTGTGTGTGTGCTGTGTGGCAGCATGTTCAGGCTTCGCCCTCGTGTGTGTGGTTTGCTATGAATGCAGCGTGTGGTGTATTGGGGTTCGTCCCCATGTGCTACCTTGTGTAGTGTGTTAGTGAAGCCTCACCGAGGTGGTGAGGGGTGGACGTAGGGAACCCGTCGTGGTCCCGAACCACCTAAAAAATCAATGTTTGTGCGTTTGCTCCATATCTCCTTTCACCATTCACAGGTTGGTTTGTTAATTGTGCTTTCCATGGATGGTAGATTCTCGTTTACACACATTTAGTTAAGTTTGTCTATTCTCCGTGTGTGATCATCTTCATATTCAGGTGTTTGGTGAGGTTGAGCTGAGCGGCGACTAAGTTAATTAATTGGACTTAATTTTTAGAGAGGGATATATTCACCCCCCTCTAGATTCGTGTCTCTACACTCCGAGACCCAACAATTGGTATCAGAGCCTGGCTCTGTAATCCCAGATCTAACGATCTTCAGTGGAATCCACAATTGTTTCGTTGAGTTCTTTACCTGTTTACCATGGTGATGATTTTAATTCCTGGTTGGGAAAATTGTGTATGGCCATAAATTCTGTAAATCCAAATTTGTGGAAGTTAATTCATGATGGTCCTCATATATTGCCTCGGGATGAGACCAAGTGGTCCTACCGAGATAGATTGAAGAATCATGAGAATGCTACTATTTTGAGCTTGTTGAAAGCCTCGGTGAATGCTAACATGTTCACATTCTTGTCTTCTTGTAGAAGTGCAAAAGAGCTTATGGACCGATTGATGGAAGCTCAAGAGAAGCAGGGATAGAAAGGGTTAATGGCTGATGATGCTGATCAGACTTGTGATGAGAGTGCTGAGGAGATAAACTCTAACTCTGATGATGCAAAAATATCTTTTGAAGAATTAGTTGATGCATATGAGGAGTTGTCAGATAGATATAAAAAGATGAAGTCTGAAAACAAATCATTGAAGAAGAAGCTAAGTGGAAATGTGCATGATAATTCTTTATGTGGAAAATGTCTTGATCTAGAAAATGAAAATGAACGTCTTGTTTGCAAAATCTCATTGCTTGAGGAAACTGAAAGAAATCTAAGAAACAAGCTAGATTCTCTATCCGACGATGAAAAATTGTTTGAGAAACTACTTGATACTGAAGTTGATAGCAAGTCCATCATGGAGAAAAATGAGTTGTTAGAATCTGAAAATGAAAAGCTAAAACAATTAAACTCAACCATGTCTGAAAGACTCCTAACTCTTGAAAAAGGGAAGTCTATGGTTGCTCAAGAAAATGAAAATGTGAGTATGTTGAAATAGGAAATTGAAACCCACAAAACCATCAATGTCACTTTGAATGAAAAGATCACCTCCTGTGAAAATGAGATTGTCTCTTATGAACTTCGAATTGCTTCACTTGAATCTGAAATTTCTGATTTGAACAAGTCTCTGGCTAGATTTGTAAGCGGGGAAGAGAATTTAAACAAAATCTTGGGGACTAAAGTGAACTTCTAACAGGAAGGTCTAGGATATAATCCTAGTAGAAAGGAAGCCTTTAATTTGAAAACAAAAACCTCATTTGTGCAAGCTTCCTGCTCTTCCAACACTTTAAACATCTCTTCTTCAGTCAAACCCAAGTCTAGTACACATGCAAAGAAATATCATGTGAATCACCATGCTCCAAAACAAAACATAACATCATGTCACTATTGTGGTGAGCATGGTCATTTAATGCATGACTATAACTTGATGAAGGAAGATGATCACAATGCTCGTAGGATGCATGCCATGAAATTCCAAACTGTTCAGAAAAAGAGAATTGAATATTTTCATTGTGAAAAAATGGGTCATGTGATGAAAAAATGTTGGTTGTTAAAAGATAAACCCAAATTTCATGCTTAAAGTCATAGACCCCCCACATATGCACAAAAGCCCACTGCTAATGTCCAGACAAAGAAATAAAATCAACATGTGCATTGTCATTATTGTGGTCGACCTGGACATCTCATGGATGATTGCTCTCTATTGCATTTTGATGATGTGAATGCCAAGAAACTGTGGAAAGCACCCATTTGAGGTGCAACTAACCCCCCGAGGCCCAGGATGACTTGGGTACCCAAAACTTCAAAATGAGAATTTTCTTTTGCAGGGGTGCCTTGAGATGGAAGAAGTTGTTAATAGAATAAAAATCCTCCAAGGCAAGAAAATTGATGAGCTTGTGTGGTAATGGATTCCACCCTTACGTCCTTATGTAAATAACTATCTTTTAGCAGTTGTTCATAGAGTTTAATGAATTTCACTCGTGCTTTCTTGTGTGAATAACTATCATTTTGCAGTTGTTCACAGAGCTTTCTATACTTACACTAGTCTCTTTTTGTGAATATCAGTTGAACTTTTCACATATAGCATACACACTTTACTTCTTGCACATATCACACACTTTCCTGCATACTTGTGAATAGGAATAAAGTTCAGTCATCTGTCACTTTCATGTACAAACTTGCATATATTTTATATTCCTGTGTGCGTGAATGTCATGATTTCTGGTATATCAAAAGGCGATTGCTGAAGGTTGGATAATGTCCAACCGGAAGCCTTCCTCATGCGTGATGGTGGTCTTCAGACCTACGTCTTCCGCCAAGTACCGGTAATTAACTCGCTTGAATATTCCTTTTTGACACATGCTTGAGTGTATATAATACACACCCCTCAATTCTTGAACCTTTCTATGACCTCACATCCTTGATAAATAAATTTGCATTGATCACGGCTTGCTTGCTTCATGGCACATATTAAGAAGGAAATTTTGTTTTTAACCGTGCATACACTTATGGGGAGACATAACCTTGATTAGACTAATTCATCCTCTACTATCAGTACAATCACTCATACGATATGGACCCTTGAGATAATTGACTTCATTCAATAAGGATCTCAGTTATTCCACTCAACACTCTTGAGGATTCTTAAATCCCTACATCAAAATCTAGTGTCTTGTGAGGAAAAAGCTGTCAGTCCCACCAAAAATTTAATAAGTGGAATTGGAACTGAGTAGTCGGGAATCCCCCCTGAAACAAAGGAGGAAACTCGGAATGAAAAGTGATAAAAATCCACATTCCTAATAAATGATGAAATTAAGTAACCGGGAAACGCCTCTGAAACAAAGGACATGACTCGCGTCAAAAAGTTAGTCATCTTAATTGCATCTTATCAAAAATATTTATTGGGACTGTGCGAAGCTACCAAAAGTCGAGCACTGTGAATGGAAATGTAGGGAGGAGAGGTTCTTGTTAGTGTTCCTTAGAACATTTGATAATCCATATTTTTTAAGTCATCTCTCATAGTTCACATATTGAATTTGGGCTTGATTGTATGAATGTATTTTCTGAATTAGTCGATTTTCATTGGTTATGCAGTACATCTTTTTGTAAGCACAACCTTGTTAATATTGTTCATGGACATCATGCTCAAATCAGTTGCATTCTTCTTATACCTGTCCTTAAGGGACTCTCATGCTTGATTTCATATATAAATATGCTTGCTTGTCTACTTGTATGCTTGAAATGCATAAGAAGAAATTGATTGTTTGAACCCCCATGAATGAGCCTTGCTGACAGATTGCCAAGATTGTCATGATTGTCATGAATGGACTGAGTTGGTAAACTTTTTCCCTATGTGTTTGACCCAAAATTGTGATGGTTGAAGTAAGGACAAATTGTGAATGTGTGTTGAATGTTTGTTGGTTGCACCGATGTCGTCATTGCACCGACCTTATTGATACATTGCACCAACCTTATTGTTCATTGCAGTGAGTTTGTTCATCATTGCACAGACTTGGTTGATCATTGCATCGAGTTGGTTGAATCTTGCACCGACCTGCTTCATCTTGCACCGACCCAATCCATGGTGCTTCACAGTATTGCACTGATCCAATCCACTCATATGCATTGACCATGAGTTGATATGCACAAACATTATAGGATGCATTGAGTGACACTTGTATGTTTTATCTTGAGATTGGATTTCTTAACATGCAGGATTAAAGGTGTCACACTCCTTTGGTTCAAGGTAAGAAATCTTGATTTAAAATGTAATCTCATGTGAATAGAATAGTTGCAGCTCAAATCTGGTTTTATTCTTGACAATACTTCAATTGCATTAAATTATGTTGGATAATTGAGATGATTGCTTGCCTGGTCGATTGTATTGGTCATCTTATTGTGGTTGATTTAATTCTTCTGTCCATGATCATTTTTCCAGTTGATCAACCCACACTCTGCCTAATCTGAGTCCATAATCTATTGGGCTTCACATTTTACATATTTGGCCTTCATTCTCTTCCATTTTTCCTTGAAAAAATCTTGTTACATAGGAAGAGTCGACTCCTAGAGTCGACTTTTAATTCTGTGCACTCCTTTTAATCTCGGGACAGAAGTGTTGTAAAACTGTGTCGACTCATAGAGTCGACACTTTTCTTTCGGATATCGGTTCACGAACCGGCTCGCTGGGTGATTCTTCACTTTAATTCTTTCTAACCCAAGTGGCTCGGGCCTCTTTGTTCGACCTCCTCCACCTTAAACCACCCCCTTCTAAAATGCATTCACCCTCTTCTTCTGCCCTAAAACCCTCTTCGCAACCCTCTCCTCCTCCATCCATCAAACGTATCCTCGTACGAAGCCGCGGTCGATCTTCATCTTCCTCAACGCATCTGCAGTACTCTTCTTCTAACCCTTCCTCTTCCCTAAACATCACTCTATCTCACCCTTCTTCCCCAAGGAACCCTCCGGCGGGTGGCGGCATCCGCAACTCTTCTCCTTTCCGGAGCATCCGCGACGCCCTCCTGCGAGCCACCTCTGTCCGGAGCTGCATGTGGTGTGAAGACCAGACTACTCAGTGGAAGGCCTTTTTCTGTTCAAGGGACACCGAGCTGCACACTCTTCCTCCATCTGCTTCCATTCAAGGTTGTCCGAGTTGCAAGAATGGCCCCCAAGAAGAGAATATTGAAAGAAAGAGAAGAAGCCCTTATTATGATGAAACTACGACGTAAGGATAAGGAAGCCCAAGCTCCGAGAAAGAAGAGAGCTTCAGAGAGTGCTATGCTGGTTGAAAGGAAGGTACTCCATCCCCGTGCTGTTGATTTCAGAAGTATTGAAACCGTTTTGCCAAAGCTAGTTGAACTTATGAGAAAGCAGCCCAACCTGATCTCTTTCATGTCAGAACATAGGAAGGTCTATCATTCTCTTGTTCATCAATTTTATGGAAATATGGCAGTTAAGAATGATGAATTGTACACTGAACTGGATGGGCATGCTGTTCCACGGACTGTTCAATTAATTGGAAAAGCCATGAATATGCCATATGACACTGGCATGATCTACGATGAAGCCATATATTCAGAGGAGTTAGCCTATGAGGTTATGACTGATGAGACTATAGAAGAAGGCTGTTGTAGCAACCCTAATAAATGAATAATTGAAATGAATTAAAACATATATAATACAGAAGTAATATATAAAAGGAATAGGGTTAATTGGACGAAGTAAAGCAAAATTAAAAATAACGCCTCTTATTAAGGCGTTAATTTATAAAGAAACGCCTCTATCCATGGCGTGACTAAAGAAAGGACGCCCACAAATGCGGTCGTCAGTTCTCATACGACCAAATGGGTAAGTAAAAGAAACGCCCCTATCTTGGGCGTGTTTTAAAACACGAAACGCCCTTTTTCAAGGCGCTTTTTAATAAACGCCCTAAAGTAAGGCGTCAATTAACGAATACACGCCCTGACCTAAGGCGTTAATTCAGTTCGTGAACCGTTCGAACCCAGAGCTTATCCAGGGAAGATCAACCTAATCTAGTAAGTATCTATTAGAGTAAGGACTCTATTAGGGATATACTACCCTCAATCAAACCCTACTCTTGTTAGGACTCCAAAATCCTATAAATAGTCTTGATCGAACAAACCCTAAACCTATTTTATCAATCGTCTGCTACGGTGAGTGAAGAACCGAACGTTCTTCTCTTTTTTTTTCAGAAAGCATATGAAGAGTTACTGACTCTTCATCTCCTTCTCTTCTGTACAGGTTAAGAAGATCTGCGTCCTGAAGAACTTATGTAAGTTCTTATTTCTTCGCTTCCAGCAAGCCATTACAAAGAAGATTGATATCTTTGATATATCTTCTGCAGGTTCTCTCATCCTCATCAATCATCTTCCTGCCCTTTCTTGCTGCCAAGTCGTAGGAGTTTCAGAACACCTCACGTCGATCTCCAGATTATCAATTAAGGTAGGATTTTCTCAAGTTATTGTAGCCCAAATAAGAATTAATGCAAGATATCTATACATACGTATATGAGCATGGCATGCATACTGTTTATAAGGTTTTATTACGTTTTCTGCAAAATTTTAAAAGAAACGCCCTTGATTAGGGCGCTAATTTAAAAGAAACGACCATGCTAGTGGTCGTCAATTTAATATTTGACGCCCTCTACGCAGGCGTTAATTTCATAAGAATCGCATGTGATTAATAATTGATCCTGTTTAAAAATTACAATACATATGAAATATTGATTTTTAATATCTTGCATGACTCTGTGAATTCCTGTTAAATTTTACTGCCATGACATGTCTCCTGTCTCTCGAAATATTATTTATTAAAATATCGTAAATCCCTTGAAATTCACGACTTGGACAAAGTCGTTTTCCATATTCTAACGCCCCAGTACAAGGCGTGAATCTGAAAAGTAACGCCCCTTCCTAGGGCGTGTATCTGTTAAAATCCTGAAATTCACATATTCTGTAAAATGGAATTAGAAAGTAACGCCCCTTCCAAGGGCGCGTTTTTGATAAATTTCTGAGAATAATTATATCCTGTCGAATATGTAAATGATGAGACGCCTGCCTCTGCAGTCGTCAACTTTGAAGAAACGCCCCCAGGAAAGGCGTGTTTTTGATAAATTAATGAAATAATGGAAATTCTGCAAATTGGCAATATATGTAAACGCCCTTCTGTTAGGCGTTAATTATTCAATACACGACTTTACTTAAGTCGTTATTTTACTGTAAACTGATTTTATCCTGATTCTATTACCGATGGTTTCATATTATACATATATATATATATATCGGCACTATTCTCCACTCCGTGAGTATAGTCCCACGTTTCATGTTGATTTATCGATCACACTCAACTCTCATTGACATACAAGCTCTCCATTGGACATTCCGTTCCTTTGGACTAGCGAGTTAGTCATAGAGACCTCCGTAAGACTCCTCGTAGCCTTGGATTCCCTCAAGGCCGACTGAGCTGGTTGTACCCTAAAAACCCATTACACGATCCTTGCCATGTCAATCTAAAGAAACATGGTATACCGGCCCTTATGATTATACAAAGAGTATATCATAAGAAATTCTTAATGGGATGATGATATCATGCCATATCATGTCGTTCTTGTAAACCTCAATTCTATGATAAGAATGAGGGTATCTTACCTTTGATATACTGTTCATGTGGACCTCAATTCTATATAAAGAATGTCCATATTGATTTGTCATGGTACCTAAGTTAAGGGAACCATAATCTACCTAGTTTTATCGACATCGTGATTATACCGTTATTATCGCCATTCTATGTCCTTTGTCATATTTTGGACTCTATTCTATCAAAGTTGTCATACGTGTCTACAAGCTTGATTATTGAAATTCTATATTGGCTATATAAACAAGAGTGGATGTCAAAACACATGATAAATGCCTGCGCATATAGGGCCCGATCTGGTCCTGGGAGGAGCACCCGAAAGTACTTGTGCCCATGGGAGTTAAAATGATAAGGTATCTGGCATTATACCGAGTACTTGACTTGCTTGATTGGACATTCCACACACATCTTGTACTTGACTCGTACTTGACATGAAATGAAATGCGTGGCCCGAAAAAAGGGTAATTTACTTGCTTGATACATGATAGCCAAAGTTCTTGACATGACTTGTTAAACGTGCTTGCTTGAATACCTTGAATATACTTGTCATCTTGTTGGAAGTTCATGATTAAGTTCATCTTGTTTCTTTGATATTACATTCTCTCTATCTTGTCGTTTTATGCGAGCATGCATAGCTTTATTGCATTCATGAAAATGTAATTACTTAAACCCCTCGCTAGTACTTGAGATATAATTTCCTACTGAGCGTTCGCTCATTCCGTTTGTCCCTTTTTACTTTTCAGGTAAGTCCGACGATGATGGAAGTCAATCGGATGGGAATGGTCAAGAGTGAAAGTGATAGAGCTTCTACAAGTGTCGTCTAGTCTTTTCCATAGTTTCTTGAGTCAACTATGTATTCTTTTCCTTTTTATTTAACAGAGTATTGGATTTGTAATAGTCTATCCATTATGAAATAAAGGATTGGGTTATCTTGCTATTTTGCGCATCTCTGTCTTTGTGTCGAATACATGACCACTCTGATTGACATGATTGATATAGACACGTCGCGCATCTCCGGGTATCTTCCGCGCTCGGGGCGTGACAGTCTTTGTGGTATCAGAGCCTAAGGTATTCAATTCCTAGGAAACCCAAGTCCAAGGATAGGTTTCAAAACCTTTAACCAAGTGAGAGTGGGTAGAACCAAGGGTTAAATGATCAATGAGTCCTTTATAAGATCATAGTGATATAATACTAACGTAGCTATCGTAATTGTAGGATAATGGCTGCCGAACGTGCTCAATGGCGCAACATGCAGCGTACCCTTCAAGGGATGACCCAAGTGCTACAACAGGTAGCACAAGGTGGTGCTCCACGAGCTGGAAGCTTACACCAAGCATTCAAGAATATGAATCCCCCGAAGTTCATGGGATCGACCGATCCAGACGATGCCGAGCATTGGGTTCGGGAGATTGAACGTATATTCCGTGTTATGCAATGCACGGATCAGGACAAAGTCTTATTAGCTACTTTCCAGTTAGAAAAGGATGCTAGATGCTGGTGGGAGTCGATTGAAGCTACAATTGACCCAACTCAAGTTACATGGGGAGAATTCGTTGAATATTTCAACGCCAAATATTTCTCTGATAGGGTCCAGGAAAAGAAGGCCGCCGAATTTGCCGCATTAAAGCAAAGATCTTTATCGGTGGCTGATTATGAAGCACAGTTCTCTAGACTGTCTAGATATGCTAAGCATTTGATTAGCACGGAAAAGATGAAAGCTCGTAGATTTCTTAATGGGCTTAGGCCTCACTACATTACTCAATTGGCGCCTATGGATATTCAAGTTTATACTGAAATGGTGCGCCGAGCTCAGTTGCTTGAAGATGCCACGGAATTATCTGATAGGATCCGTGGGAAAGACAAAAAGTAGCAAGTCACAAGTTCGGGTTCTTTTAAACCCAACTTTAAGAAGAGACCCAATAATGGAGGTTCTTCCTCTCAAGATCAGAAGTACAAGAAATCCAAGCCTTTCTCTATCACCACTACCCCTTCAAACGTAGTATGCAAGCATTGTGACAAGGCTGGTCACAAAACAGAAGAATGCTGGAGGAAACTAGGAGCATGTCTCCGTTGTGGGAGTCGTGAACATCGGATTCCCGATTGTCCATTAATGAATGACCAAGCCGGTGAGGGTAAACGTCCAGTGACAAAGAATGCTCGTCTTCATGCAATCCAAGGGACCGAACCAGAAGAAGAAGGCGGATTGGTGGAAGGTACATTAAAAATTTGTTCTAAATATGCACATGTTTTATTTGATACGGGTGCATCGCATTCCATTATTTCCAAGAAGTTTGCTGACCCATTACCTCTAGAACCAGAATGGATGAAGATAATATTGTCTACTCCTCTCGGAAACGAGACGGATATCACACATCATTACCAAAATTGTGAGGTATTGGTTCGAGGAAAGAATTTTCCTATTGATCTTATCTGCTTAGATCTAAAAGAATATGATGTTATACTAGGGGCAGATTGGTTATCCAAATACCAGGCAACGGTTGATTGCCGTGATAGCAAGATTGTTTTCAAGGAATTTCCGGAACTGACTTATACTAGTCCTAAGAGTCGAAGCAAATCCCCTCTTATCTCGGCTCTTCGAGCAAGCAAGCTCGTCAAGAAAGGATGTGTATCCTTCCTTGCTTTTGTCACTATTAAAGAAGCTAAAGAAACCAAGATAGAGGACATTCAGGTAGTGCGAGAATTTCCAGACGTATTTCCGGAAGAATTGCCGGGATTACCCCCTCAAAGAGAAGTGGCCTTCACCATTGACTTAGTCCCTGGTGCCGGTCCTGTTTCCAAGGCACCATATAGAATGTCCCCTGCTGAACTCAAGGAGTTGAAGGAGCAGTTGATGGAACTAATCCGAAAAGGGTTTATTAGACCAAGTACTTCCCCGTGGGGAGCACCAGTCTTATTTGTAAAGAAGAAGGATGGGTCCATGAGATTGTGTATCGACTATCGACAGTTGAATCATCTTACTATCAAGAACAAGTATCCACTGCCGAGAATCGATGAGTTATTTGATCAGATTTCAGGATCCAAATATTTCTCCAAGATTGATCTCAGGTCGGGATATCATCAATTAAGAATCAAGGACGATGACATTCACAAGACTGCATTCAGAAGCAGGTATGGCCATTACGAATTTGTTGTTATGCCTTTTGGACTAACAAATGCCCCTGCTGCCTTTATGCAGTTAATGAATAGCATATTCAGGCCTTACTTGGATCAATTCATAGTAGTCTTCATTGATGATATATTGATATATTCTAAGACTAAGGAAGAACATGAAGAGCATTTGAGGATTGCATTGCAAGTCTTGAGGACAAATCAATTATATGCTAAACTCAGCAAATGCGAGTTCTGGCTTGAAGAAGTGGCTTTTCTCGGACATGTCATATCCAAGGACGGTTTATCTGTGGATCCGTCAAAAGTTGAAGCTGTGAGAAACTGGGAGAGACCCACTAATGCAAGCGAGATCAGAAGTTTCTTAGGTCTTGCAGGCTATTATCGGCGATTTATCAAAGATTTCTCTAAGATCGCCGTACCACTTACAAGATTAACTCGTAAGGAGATCCGATATGAATGGAGTGAGGAATGTGAAAGCAGTTTCCAAACTCTCAAGGATCATCTCACCACAGCTCCGGTCTTAGCCCTACCAATTGAAGGAGAGAAATTCGAGGTCTACACTGATGCTTCTGGCATTGGCCTCGGATGTGTTCTAATGCAACAAGGGAAGGTCATAGCATACTCTTCTCGTCAACGGAAGAAGCATGAGGAGAATTACCCCGTCCATGACTTGGAACTGGCCGCGGTAGTATTTGCCCTAAAGATATGGAGACACTATCTCTATGGGGTACAGTTCACTGTATACTCCGATCACAAAAGTCTCAAATATCTATTTTCACAAAAGGAGCTGAACATGAGACAAAGACGCTGGCTAGAATATCTCAAGGACTTCGACTTCAGTATACAATACCATCCCGGAAAGGGTAATTATGTGGCTGATGCCCTTAGTCGAAAGCCGAGAGTAAGGATAGCCAATTGTATGATACAAGAATGGAGGTTACTTGAACAATTCTCCGAGCTCAATATAAGCTTGGACACGGAATCCAAATTTATCACATTATCTCATGTAAGCATACAGTCAGACTTATTATCTGAAATACAAACACTTCAGGATGATGATCCTATGTTAGTAGAAATCAAAGGCAGATTAGAAGGACAATCTGATTTTCAACTAACTTCTGATGGAAGATTATCGTTCAAAGATAGAACTTGTGTACCCGATTGTCCGGAATTAAAGAAGAAGATCTTAGATGAAGCTCACAGATCAAGATACACTATTCATCCTGGATCAACTAAAATGTACCAAGATGTAAAGAGGAACTTTTGGTGGCCCAATATGAAAAGAGAAATAGCGGACTATGTATCACGCTGTCTCACATGCCAACAGGTCAAGGCGGAACACCAAAAGCCTGCGGGAAAACTACATCCTCTAGATATTCCTAAGTGGAAATGGGAGGATATTGGTATGGACTTCATCATGGGTTTGTCTAAATCTAAAGGAGGACATGATGGAATCTGGGTTATCATTGACCGATTGACTAAATCGGCACATTTCTTGCCAATCAAAAGCCGATGGTCAATTGATGTGCTAGCTGCACTATACATTAAAGAAATAGTCAGGATACATGGAATTCCTGTCTCAATCGTGTCTGATAGAGATCCCCGTTTTACTTCTCATTTTTGGAAGGGATTACAACATTCGTTGGGGACAAGGCTCAACTTTAGTACTGCTTTTCACCCACAAACGGATGGTCAGACCGAGCGAACTAATCAAGTTGTTGAAGATATGCTGAGAGCATGCATTATTGACTTTGGAGGAAGCTGGCATGACCACTTACCTTTAGTTGAATTTGCATATAATAATAGCTACCAAGCTAGTATCCAAATGGCACCTTTCGAAGCCTTATACGGAAGGAGTTGCCGATCTCCCATATGTTGGAACGAAGTTGGAGAAAAACAACTATTAGGTCCAGACATGGTAAGGGATACAACCGAGAAGATACAAGTAATCAGAGAAAGATTACAAGTTGCTCAGACCAGACAAAAGACTTATGCAGATACAAGAAGAAGAGATCTTGAATTCCAAATCGGAGATCATGTATTTCTTAAAATATCCCCTGGACGTGGCATACGAAGATTTGGTGTTAAGGGCAAGCTTACGCCAAGATTCATCGGACCATTTGAGGTACTCGAAAGAGTTGGCGAGGTTGCTTATCGCATCGCGTTGCCTCCTCAGTTGTCCGAGGTACACAATGTATTTCACATATCTATGTTGAAGAAGTATGTGCACGATCCGTCACATATTATTGAGCATGGAGATCTGGTGATCCAGAAAGATCTCACATATGAACAGAGGCCTTTAAAGATATTAGATCGAGAAATACGAGCTCTAAGGAATAAGGTTATTCCCATGCTCAAGGTGCAATGGAATAAGAATCCTGAACGCGAAGCGACATGGGAGACCGAGGAATCTATGAAGAAACGATTTCCCGAGTTATTCTAAGAGGTATATGTCCTACACTCTCCGCGTGTATAATTATATATATATTGAATTTGGGGACCAAATTCTTTTTAAGTGGGGGAGGGTGTAGCAACCCTAATAAATGAATAATTGAAATGAATTAAAACATATATAATACAGAAGTAATATATAAAAGGAATAGGGTTAATTGGACGAAGTAAAGCAAAATTAAAAATAACGCCTCTTATTAAGGCGTTAATTTATAAAGAAACGCCTCTATCCATGGCGTGACTAAAGAAAGGACGCCCACAAATGCGGTCGTCAGTTCTCATACGACCAAATGGGTAAGTAAAAGAAACGCCCCTATCTTGGGCGTGTTTTAAAACACGAAACGCCCTTTTTCAAGGCGCTTTTTAATAAACGCCCTAAAGTAAGGCGTCAATTAACGAATACACGCCCTGACCTAAGGCGTTAATTCAGTTCGTGAACCGTTCGAACCCAGAGCTTATCCAGGGAAGATCAACCTAATCTAGTAAGTATCTATTAGAGTAAGGACTCTATTAGGGATATACTACCCTCAATCAAACCCTACTCTTGTTAGGACTCCAAAATCCTATAAATAGTCTTGATCGAACAAACCCTAAACCTATTTTATCAATCGTCTGCTACGGTGAGTGAAGAACCGAACGTTCTTCTCTTTTTTTTTCAGAAAGCATATGAAGAGTTACTGACTCTTCATCTCCTTCTCTTCTGTACAGGTTAAGAAGATCTGCGTCCTGAAGAACTTATGTAAGTTCTTATTTCTTCGCTTCCAGCAAGCCATTACAAAGAAGATTGATATCTTTGATATATCTTCTGCAGGTTCTCTCATCCTCATCAATCATCTTCCTGCCCTTTCTTGCTGCCAAGTCGTAGGAGTTTCAGAACACCTCACGTCGATCTCCAGATTATCAATTAAGGTAGGATTTTCTCAAGTTATTGTAGCCCAAATAAGAATTAATGCAAGATATCTATACATACGTATATGAGCATGGCATGCATACTGTTTATAAGGTTTTATTACGTTTTCTGCAAAATTTTAAAAGAAACGCCCTTGATTAGGGCGCTAATTTAAAAGAAACGACCATGCTAGTGGTCGTCAATTTAATATTTGACGCCCTCTACGCAGGCGTTAATTTCATAAGAATCGCATGTGATTAATAATTGATCCTGTTTAAAAATTACAATACATATGAAATATTGATTTTTAATATCTTGCATGACTCTGTGAATTCCTGTTAAATTTTACTGCCATGACATGTCTCCTGTCTCTCGAAATATTATTTATTAAAATATCGTAAATCCCTTGAAATTCACGACTTGGACAAAGTCGTTTTCCATATTCTAACGCCCCAGTACAAGGCGTGAATCTGAAAAGTAACGCCCCTTCCTAGGGCGTGTATCTGTTAAAATCCTGAAATTCACATATTCTGTAAAATGGAATTAGAAAGTAACGCCCCTTCCAAGGGCGCGTTTTTGATAAATTTCTGAGAATAATTATATCCTGTCGAATATGTAAATGATGAGACGCCTGCCTCTGCAGTCGTCAACTTTGAAGAAACGCCCCCAGGAAAGGCGTGTTTTTGATAAATTAATGAAATAATGGAAATTCTGCAAATTGGCAATATATGTAAACGCCCTTCTGTTAGGCGTTAATTATTCAATACACGACTTTACTTAAGTCGTTATTTTACTGTAAACTGATTTTATCCTGATTCTATTACCGATGGTTTCATATTATACATATATATATATATATCGGCACTATTCTCCACTCCGTGAGTATAGTCCCACGTTTCATGTTGATTTATCGATCACACTCAACTCTCATTGACATACAAGCTCTCCATTGGACATTCCGTTCCTTTGGACTAGCGAGTTAGTCATAGAGACCTCCGTAAGACTCCTCGTAGCCTTGGATTCCCTCAAGGCCGACTGAGCTGGTTGTACCCTAAAAACCCATTACACGATCCTTGCCATGTCAATCTAAAGAAACATGGTATACCGGCCCTTATGATTATACAAAGAGTATATCATAAGAAATTCTTAATGGGATGATGATATCATGCCATATCATGTCGTTCTTGTAAACCTCAATTCTATGATAAGAATGAGGGTATCTTACCTTTGATATACTGTTCATGTGGACCTCAATTCTATATAAAGAATGTCCATATTGATTTGTCATGGTACCTAAGTTAAGGGAACCATAATCTACCTAGTTTTATCGACATCGTGATTATACCGTTATTATCGCCATTCTATGTCCTTTGTCATATTTTGGACTCTATTCTATCAAAGTTGTCATACGTGTCTACAAGCTTGATTATTGAAATTCTATATTGGCTATATAAACAAGAGTGGATGTCAAAACACATGATAAATGCCTGCGCATATAGGGCCCGATCTGGTCCTGGGAGGAGCACCCGAAAGTACTTGTGCCCATGGGAGTTAAAATGATAAGGTATCTGGCATTATACCGAGTACTTGACTTGCTTGATTGGACATTCCACACACATCTTGTACTTGACTCGTACTTGACATGAAATGAAATGCGTGGCCCGAAAAAAGGGTAATTTACTTGCTTGATACATGATAGCCAAAGTTCTTGACATGACTTGTTAAACGTGCTTGCTTGAATACCTTGAATATACTTGTCATCTTGTTGGAAGTTCATGATTAAGTTCATCTTGTTTCTTTGATATTACATTCTCTCTATCTTGTCGTTTTATGCGAGCATGCATAGCTTTATTGCATTCATGAAAATGTAATTACTTAAACCCCTCGCTAGTACTTGAGATATAATTTCCTACTGAGCGTTCGCTCATTCCGTTTGTCCCTTTTTACTTTTCAGGTAAGTCCGACGATGATGGAAGTCAATCGGATGGGAATGGTCAAGAGTGAAAGTGATAGAGCTTCTACAAGTGTCGTCTAGTCTTTTCCATAGTTTCTTGAGTCAACTATGTATTCTTTTCCTTTTTATTTAACAGAGTATTGGATTTGTAATAGTCTATCCATTATGAAATAAAGGATTGGGTTATCTTGCTATTTTGCGCATCTCTGTCTTTGTGTCGAATACATGACCACTCTGATTGACATGATTGATATAGACACGTCGCGCATCTCCGGGTATCTTCCGCGCTCGGGGCGTGACAGCTGTCTACCCAAACTGAATGCAAACAATTTTCCACCGCTCTAGAGGATTTTACACCATATGATGACCACCATATTACTGCCTAGATCAGGAGCAAGGGAGCAAGTGACACATAGGCAAAAATTTTTGTTTATTTATATCATGAGTGGACAACAAATAAATTTCCCTGCTGTTATGATGAAATATATTACAAGCTGCAGAAAGTCATGTTGTGCCCCTGTGATTTTGATGATAGCAAACACTATGAGTTATCTGAACATCTGTGACATGATTTTGAACTCTATGATTTTGATGATAGAATATCATGAACATCTGTGTCTGAATGATTATTCTACTTTGGGCATATGAATTGTACAGGGTAGTTCACGCATACAGCAAGTCCATACATTCTGTGCTGTAATCTTCATGCATATGCCAAGTCTACACATTGTAGCCTAGTCTGAACATCGTCAGCATAGAAAGTCTATACACTTCATTACAGCATGCACACACAAGTCTACACAGTGCTCTTCATTCATGTGCACAGTTCGTGCATCAAGTCTGTACATTATCTTTGCATAAGGCCACACAAAGTCTGTACATGCCATATTCTTGCATACTTAAAGTCTGTACAGCGTTTGCCTAAGTCTATACAACCATCAGTTGATAATTGAACAAGTCTATACATCGTGTGCTTCAAGCATTTCCAAGTCTGCACATTGGTGTCGTCTGCACACATGTCATAGCAAGTCTGTACATTGGTGGCAAGTCTGTACATTGCCCTGCTTCAGGCACGTTAAGTCTATACAGCCTTTGCATTGCACATAAAGTCTATACAGTCTTTGCATTGCACACAAAGTCTATACAGACCTTATCTTCACCTACATTCAGAACACTAAGTCTATACATCGTGTGCATCTCGCTGCTAAGTCTGTACATTGGCCAAGTCTGTACAGAGTCTTATTGCACTGGTCATCAAGTCTATACATCGGTTGGCTTGTGCATGCATCGTCTAGCAAAGTCTATACATCGCTTGCATCGTTAAGTCTATACATTGTCGCATGTATCATTTAGCAAGTCTGTACATCGCTCACTTGCATGTTCATCAAGTCTATACATTGTCAGGCCATTGCACACGAAGTCTGTACAGTGGTTGCCTTCATGCCTAGAAAGTATGTACATCGTGTGTTGCTGAAAGTCTGTACAGTGTCTCACATATGCAAAGTCTATACATCGCTGCATCACTCACATTCAAAGTCCATACATTACCCTGTAGCTTGCATAGCTCAAGTCTGTACATCGTCCAGTCATGTGAACATTGCATTCGGCAAGTTTGTACATTCTGCACATGAAGTCTATACATTGATTGCCTGCTCATGCATCACTCCTTTGGCAAGTCCATACATCGTGTAAGTCTATACATCGGCTTGTTCATGCATTCATCTCAAAGTCTGTACATCGGTGCGTCTTCTTAGCATCTCTGTGCTTCAAGCTTTCCAAAGTCTATACATTGTTATCGTTCAGTGTCTCATATGCATATTTGAGTTGAAGTCTATACAACCCAAGTCTGTACATCCACCGTCTCATTTGGGCATCGTTCGTTCAGTAAGTCTGTACAACCGACCGTCTCATTCAGCGTCTCACGCATTTATCAAGTCTATACATTCTTCACTGTAAAGTCTATACAGCATCGTGTTCACATGCTTCAAAGTCTGTACAACGTCCTTTGCATGCACGTGTCCGTCTTACCCATCGTCTCATGCATCGTCTCATGCATTCACTTCAAGTCTACACATTCTTCTGTTATGTCCATGCATTACCATAGCAAGTCTGCACATCCCGTTTGCACTAAGTCTATACATGGTCCTGGCGCTCGCAAAGTCTGTACATCGACTTGGCGCTCGCAAAGTCTGTACATCGGCTTGGCGCTCACAGAGTCTTGCTGTGTCTATGTGGATAGTCCATGCATTGTCAAGTCTCTTAGCGTCTCTCTTAGCGTCTTGTGCATACATCATAGAAAGTCTGTACATTCGTTGACAGACTCATGCATAAACACTAAGACAAAGTATGTACACTCGGTGACAGCTTGTCTGAGCATCTCATGCATTCAATGTGCATACTTTCATTCTATTGTGCATCCTTCAATACAAGTCTGCACATTCACTGCTGATATGGTTATGCTGATGTTCAGCAAGTCTATACATGCTCTGCTCATGGCTTAGTCTTTCAATCCATGTTCATTGTGCATATGTGCATCCCCTTCAAGACGAAGTCTATACATTTCTTTCCAAGCATTCAAGTCTATACACTTCTTATGTCTGCATCGCATTCACTTCAAGTCTATACACTCAATGATGCATCATGCATGTACACACCTTGTTAAAAGCCTGAACCAACTCTGTACATCCCTCTAATATCTTCGTATGACTGCTTGACAGATACATCCTTCGAGAAGAAAATGTTTGGGCACGTGATCCGAGGTTGGCACCTGGCACGTGATCTGAGGTGTACTCTGGACAAAGAGGGCACAAGCCCCGCACATGCCCTAGCCGTTGCTGCTATAAATGTGAAGCTTCATCCTCAGAAGAAGACTGATCGTGAAGAGGAGATTGTGATAGAAGCAGAAGAAGAGAGCAGCTGAGAGGCAGAGAGTAGCAGAAGAAGAAACAGAAGAGAAAAGATGAGATAGTGAGAGTCTACACGATCGAGTGAAAAGAAGAACGAGAGAAAGAAAAAGAGAAGTAGAGAGAAGAAGAAAGAAGAGGAAGAAAGAAAGAGAAAGAGAGCTCGAGGAGAGAAAAGAAGCTTCATCTGAAGATTTGTTCCTACTGGACCGTGGATCAAATCCAGGCCAGTCAGCTCTGGCGAGCTACATCTTGTGATTTCATTTGCAGCTTTCTGATCGCTGTATTTTCGTTTATTGTTTTTTCTTTTACACTTGGCTTGTTATTCTTCCGATTCTCTAGTGAGGTCGGGGTTCCTCCTATTGATTCAGGAGAAGGGAGACTGGGAGTCTTCGGTTGCTAGTGACTGGTGTCACTAGCGGTTTCCCTCTGGGTTTCAGAGGAAGAGAGACTTGGGTCTCCGGGTTCCCCTCCGGTTTGGAGGAAGGGAGGATTGATCCTCCGGTTGCAAGCGGCTGGGTGTCGCTTGTGGGTTCCCTCCTGGGTGGAGGAAGAGAGACCTCGGTCTCTGGTTTGCTAGTGACTGTGTGTCACTAGTGGTTCCCTCCGGTTGGGAGGAAGAGGGGAGGTTGTTCCCCTAGTCAAGCTGTTTGGCAACAATTGTTGCAGACTAAGTCTGTTGTTCTAGCCTTGCTAGTGGAAGCCTCACTCCAGTTTGGAGTGAGGGGTGGACGTAGGTCTGTGGACCGAACCACCTAAAAAATCCTGGTGTTCACTTGTGTTCTGATTTTCCTTATGTGTTCTTTTCATTGCTGCGCTCATTAGATGCTTGCTTAAGATCGTGTGAGGGCGAATTGATCTGTTGTCTTGCTTTGATCCTTCTAAGTATTCTCAGTATATTTCTACAATAGTTTTTAATTCCGCATATCTGAGCATTAGAGATTTAATTAGGCAATCTTCAAAGAGGGGTACTTTCACCCCCCCCCCCCTCTTTATCCGGGCCTTGCACCCTATCAATTGGTATCAGAGCGGTGTCTGCACAGAAGGTCCAGCGACCTACAGATCCGATCCTGCAGTCTTCGGTGCGATTTCACTTTTGGTGCATCATTATTTCAGTTGCATTGATTTGATCTGTTTCCATGGGTGATCCACCGATTTTCAACGGCTCTAATTTTAATGTGTGGTTTGTCAGTCTGCGCAACTATGTTATATCAGTTAATCCTGATCTGTGGAAACTAATTTCACAAGGTCCTCATAGATTACCAAAGAAAGAGTCTAAATGGACTGACAGTCACAGATCAGGGCATGAAGAGAATCAGACATTTATGAATCTAATGAAAGTAGCTACTGACAAGGCCTTACATTCTTGCTTTCATGACTGCAGTTCTGCTAAGGATATCCTGGATAAGCTGGAGCTAGCTCACAGGATAAATGAGGACAGCTGCATGATGGCTGACAAGAGCAACCATAGCAGTGATCAAGATGAATTCGAAGATGCTGAAGAGGTAATCAATCCTTTCTCTAGTTACACTTTAGATGACTGGGAAGATTCCTATGCCAATCTGTTATATTCCCATGAAAAACTAGAGAAGAAGAATAAAAGTCTGATAAAGAAGCTAAAATATCTAGGGGATTCTATCTCTAGAGGTGAAAATCCTGAAATTCTGAAAACTGAAAATGAAATATTCAGAAGACAAGTGTCGAAACTAGATGAAATCAAATCTGACCTTGATCATGTCAAATCTGAAAACGGAAAACTCAGAAAACAATGTCTGGAATCTGAACAAAAATTAATCAGTCTTGAAAGTGAAAACAGATTGATCAATGAAAAGTTCGAGACTGTTAGAGCTGTGAATTTAAAGTTTTAGGAAAACTTTGAAAACTATGAACCAGAAAACCAGAGTTTCCTAACTGATATATTGTGTGATGATGATAAACTTGAGCAGGAGAACACTAGTCTAAAGGAAGAAATTGAGAAACTAAAACAGTTGAACACCACCATGTCAGAGAGATTGCTGACATTTAAAAAAGGAAAATCTGTTGTTGATGAAAATCGAAATGAGCTTAAACTGAAACAAGAAATTGAAACTCTTAAAATTTTGAATGATGTGATGCATCAACAAATTCTGGTCTGTGAAGAAGACATAGTCAACTATGAACATCAGATCTCTTCCCTTGAATCTGAAATAAATGATCTGAATAATTCTTTGTCAAAATTCGTAGGTGGGCAGAAAAACCTAGACAAGCTACTAGGTGTAAAAATCAATCCTAGGAAGGAAGGGCTGGGCTACAATAATGTTAACAAGAAAGAGCTTCAGAGCAAGTTGATGACTTCATTTGTAAAAGCTTCAAGTGTAGCTACCACATCACAGAACAAGCAGCCCATTGTGCAGAAATCCCAGAAACAAATTAAGAAATCCAAAGGGGTTGAAAACATCAAGAAAAAGACTGATTTGAAGTATGTTGAGAAAGTACAATATGTGCTTGACACGAATACACACACACATGCACACAAAAAGAAAATGTCATGCCACTATTGTCATAAATTTGGTCATCTGATGCATGAGTGTAAATTGATGGAGAAGGATGATATGAATGCTAGGAAATTTCATGATAAAAATCATTCATCTCATAAAAAGAAAATTGAATGTTTTCACTGTGGCAAATTAGGACACACAATTACACAATGCTGGTTTACAAGTGGTAAGAAAACATCTCATTCATATCATGCTAAATTCCCTGCAAGCCAACATAGTTTTAATAAGAACAAATTTGTTTCAATGAACCAGCACATCACTTGTTTTAACTGTAACAAACGTGGTCACAAAGCCATTGAGTGCTGGTTTGGATCTACTAGGGGCAGAAATAGTTTTAAAAGTAAGCATATCAGATGCTTCGAGTGTGGGAAGAATGGCCATACAGCCAAGGACTGTTGGCATGTTCAGAAGAATTCTGCTAACTCCCATGCTGCAAAATTTTCATGCCATAACTGTGGGAAGCCAGGCCATAGAGTTGCTGACTGTTGGCTGGCTTATTTTAGTAAACAGAATTTTCTCTCTGCCAATAAATTTC
The DNA here is from genome assembly GCA_022559845.1 of Amorphophallus konjac. Classification (NCBI taxonomy): domain Eukaryota; kingdom Viridiplantae; phylum Streptophyta; class Magnoliopsida; order Alismatales; family Araceae; genus Amorphophallus; species Amorphophallus konjac. Next base: position 235,426,427 of record CM040120.1, on the reverse strand, counting down.
ATGACAACAGTAATTTGCATAAAAAGAATTTGAAATCTGCTGCATCATGTCATTACTGTGGTCAAATAGGTCATTCAATGAACAATTCCTACTTGATGAGATCTGATGACCTTCATGTTAAAAAATTATTTAGAACACCTGCCAAAGGTGTCACTGTTAATTCAGGACCCAAGACTATTTGGGTACCTGCCCATGCAAAATAGTGTGCTAACTTGCAGGTGTGCCTTGGAAGCTGAGGAATAAACTGGGGAAATAAACCAAGGCACTCAAAAGAAAACCCCTTTCTGAACCCTTCAGGTAAATTCCTTGCACTTCCTGTTCTTAGATTTATTGCATAGCATGTTAAATCTATTTTTACATATTCATTCATCATCTGCATTATCAAATTTGAATTCTCTGAACTCTCCTCATCTAAAGTGTATGTTTTGCACTCAACTCTGTTGATGGACATTGCCTGATTAAGAATTCTCTGCAAACATCTGAATTTCACATGATTGTCTGAATTTGCATTTGCAGCCATTGAAAATCTGATGCACTTAGAACTTTTGGTATTGCATTGTCTCCATGACATATAGGATGATTCAGTGATTTTAGTTAGGGGGAGTCAATGCATTGCATATCTCTTATTTTGAAAATAAAAAAGGGGGAGGAAGTGACTCACTGCATATAGACAGGGGGAGCATGCTTATTCTTTTCAGTTGTGTCTTTGTCTGAACTCTTCCTGTCCATCTATCTGATTCAACTTGTCATATCTGTAGTGTCAGTGATTCCATCATCAAAAGATCTCTCTTGACTGCTTCTGAAGTATTCATAAACTGAATTTATACCTTGTCTGTCTGCCTCTCCTAAATCTGCTGAAGGAGAGCTTCACCTCTATCCAGTCAACTCTGAACTACTTTGCTCAAGAGCAGTCTCCCTACTGCAATTTTTCAGAATCCATGCTGTTTGTTGAAATATTAGTCAGCTCACTTGAATTAATGAGCCGAGATATGAAGTAAACCTTCAGCCTGAATACTGCTTCATAAAAGTTAAAACATCTTTAATGAGGAACCTTCCATTATACATGCTTAAGAACATTTGTTAACTGGAATTGGTTTAAGTATCGTGTACTCTTGTTTGGACTCAAAGAACTTGAAAATATCTGATTCAACCTCTTAATAAACTTTAACTGTCTGCTTCATGTAAATTCATGTAAGACTATCTGAAATCTGAAAAGTTGTAGTCCATGTCTACGTTGACTGAGATATATAGTGTATGTAGTTGTTCTTAAACACCTAACTTGTTCTGAATCCATTCTGAGAAAAAGTATGGACAGAGCAATGACTGTGGTTACTGAGAAACTTGTCCAAAGGATTGTGTCATGAAGTACCATGGTTAACTCTGTTTAAAGAGATGATTGGAAACTGCTGTGAGAATATGGCAGAGCAATGGCATAGTTGTATTGAGTAATTGAGGATTCTGGCCTCTGATTAAGGTGTATCCTCATGCCAAAGATACTTTTAATGCTACCTCTATTCTCTAAAATGGGAGAAGCAATACGGTTGTCACACTGAGTAACTGGGGATTCTAGCCTCTGATCAAGGTGTCTCCCCACGTCAAAAGGTGTTGATAAACCAAAATTGTTCATTAAAAAAAAAGTGAAAAATATGAACAAGTGCAAATCAAATTTTGAAAGAACAATTAAAATTCAGATGCATTCACTTATGTATCTCTTGAAGCAGTCATGGAAAGTAAACTAAGTAAGATGGAAGTTGGTTGAACTAGAATTTTATATGAGCTTGCAGTTCCTTTTTATTAAGAGTTGGTTCAGATATGAGTACCATTTCTTTTTGGAAAAAAAAAACTCGGTTTACATCATTCTTAAACCATATCTGACAATCAAGGATTCATAAGCTTTTATAATGGAGGAATCTAAAACTTAAATTCTGTTTTATGAAGTTGGTATCATGCTGAAAAGTTCTATATCTCAATTTTCACTATTTGCTGAATCTGTTCATCCTATTACTCTCTATCACTGTGTTTTGATTGACATTAGTTCTCGTTTATGTGAGGCACAACTCTCAGTATAACCTGTTTACTTGCAGCCTTTGGATAACCAGAGTTCATCCTTGTAGTTTACTCTTACATCATGGATCATAATGGAAGAATTCTCTGGTCAAGTGTGTCTGATTATGTTGTTTGTCTGCATTAGCTCTCTACCTTCTGCCATGTCAAATGGGGAGTATTTGTTGCATTTGCATGTCTACATAAGTTGTTTGTCTAAGGGGGAGAATTGTTTTAATTGCTTCTGATATTGTGTTGCCCTCATCTGCTGAACTATTTTGGGTGTCTCATATGACATCACTAGATTATCAAAGTATTGTTCTCTTTTTGATGAAGTCAAAGGGGGAGAATACTTTGATGAGTCTAGTCTGAATATTCCATTATTCCATTTCTTTCACTCATGAGACTCATAGTGTTGCCATCATCAAAAAGGGGGAGATTATTGTGCCCCTGTGATTTTGATGATAGCAAACACTATGAGTTATCTGAACATCTGTGACATGATTTTGAACTCTATGATTTTGATGATAGCATATCATGAACATCTGTGTCTGAATGATTATTCTGCTTTGGGCATATGAATTGTACAGGGTAGTTCACGTATGCAGCAAGTCCATACATTCTCTGCTATAATCTTCATGCATATGCCAAGTCTACACATTGCAGCCTAGTCTGAACATCGTTAGCATAGAAAGTCTATACACTTCATTGCAGCATGCACACACAAGTCTACACAATGCTCTTCATTCATGTGCACAGTTCGTGCATCAAGTCTATACATTGTCTTTGCATAAGGCCACACAAAGTCTGTACATGCCATAGTCTTGCATACTTAAAGTCTGTACAGCGTTTGCCTAAGTCTATACAACCATCAGTTGATAATTGAACAAGTCTATACATCGTGTGCTTCAAGCATTTCCAAGTCTGCACATTGGTGTCGTCTGCACACATGTCATAGCAAGTCTGTACATTGGTGGCAAGTCTGTACATTGCCCTGCTTCAGGCACGCTAAGTCTATACAGCCTTTGCATTGCACATAAAGTCTATACAGCCTTTGCATTGCACATAAAGTCTATACAGCCTTTGCATTGCACACAAAGTCTATACAGACCTTATCTTCACCTACGTTCAGAACACTAAGTCTATACATCGTGTGCATCTCGCTGCTAAGTCTGTACATTGGCCAAGTCTGTATAGAGTCTTATTGCACTGGTCATCAAGTATATACATCGGTTGGCTTGTGCATGCATCGGCTGGCAAAGTCTATACATCGCTTGCATCGTTAAGTCTATACATTATCGCATGCATCGTTTAGCAAGTCTGTACATCGCTCACTTGCATGTTCATCAAGTCTATACATTGTCTGGCCATTGCACACGAAGTCTGTACAGCGGTTGCCTTCATTCCTAGAAAGTCTGTACATCGTGTGTTGCTGAAAGTCTGTACAGTGTCTCACATATGCAAAGTCTATACATCGTTGCATCACTCACATTCAAAGTCCATACATTGCCCTGTAGCTTGCATAGCTCAAGTCTGTACATCGTCCAGTCGTGTGAACATTGCATTCGGCAAGTCTGTACATTCTGCACATGAAGTCTATACATTGATTTCCTGCTCATGCATCACTCATTTGGCAAGTCCATACATCGTGTAAGTCTATACATCGGCTTGTTCATGCATTCATCTCAAAGTCTGTACATCGGTGCGTCTTCTTAGCGTCTCTGTGCTTCAAGCTTTCCAAAGTCTATACATTGTTATCGTTCAGCGTCTCATATGCATATTTGAGTTGAAGTCTGTACAGCCCAAGTCTGTACATCCACCGTCTCATTTGGGCATCGTTCGTTCAGCAAGTCTGTACATCCGACCGTCTCATTCAGCGTCTCACGCATTTATCAAGTCTATACATTCTTCACTGTAAAGTCTGTACAGCACCGTGTTCACATGCTTCAAAGTCTGTACAATGTCCTTCGCATGCACGTGTCCGTCTTACCCATCGTCGCATGCATCGTCTCATGCATTCACTTCAAGTCTGCACATTCTTCTGTTATGTCCATGCATTACCATAGCAAGTCTACACATCCCATTTGCACTAAGTCTGTACATGGTCCTGGCGCTCGCAAAGTCTGTACATCGACTTGGCGCTCGCAAAGTCTGTACATCGGCTTGGTGCTCACAGAGTCTTGCTGCGTCTATGTGGATAGTCCATGCATTGTCAAGTCTATACAGCGTCTCTCTTAGCGTCTTGTGCATACAGCATAGAAAGTCTATACATTCGTTGACAGACTCATGCATAAACACTAAGACAAAGTCTGTACACTCGGTGACAGCTTGTCTGAGCATCTCATGCATTCAATGTGCATACTTTCATTCTATTGTGCATCCTTCAATACAAGTCTACACATTCACTACTGATATGGTTATGCTGATGTTCAGCAAGTCTATACATGCTCTGCTCGTGGCTTAGTCTTTCAATCCATGTTCATTGTGCATATGTGCATCCCCTTCAAGACGAAGTATATACATTTCTTTCCAAGCATTCAAGTCTATACACTTCTTATGTCTGCATCGCATTCACTTCAAGTCTATACACTCAATGCTGCATCATGCCTGTACACACCTTGTTAAAAGCCTGAACCAACTCTGTACATCCCTCTAATATCTTCGTATGATTGCTTGACAGATACATCCTTCGAGAAGAAAATGTTTGGGCACGTGATCCGAGGTTGGCACCTGGCACATGATCCGAGGTGTACTCTGGACAAAGAGGGCACAAGCCCTACACATGCCCTAGCCGCTGCTGCTATAAATGCGAAGCTTCTTCCTCAGAAGAAGACTGATCGTGAAGAGGAGATTGTGATAGAAGCAGAAGAAGAGAGCAGTTGAGAGGCAGAGAGTAGCAGAAGAAGAAACAGAAGAGAAAATATGAGATAGTGAGAGTCTACACAATCGAGTGAAAAGAAGAACGAGAGAAAGAAAAAGAGAAGCAGAGAGAAGAAGAAAGAAGAGGAAGAAAGAAAGAGAAAGATAGAGAGCTCGAAGAGAGAAAAGAAGCTTCATCTGAAGATTTGTTCCTACTGGACCGTGGATCAAATCCAGGCCAGTCAGCTCTGGCGAGCTACATCTTGTGATTTCATTTCCAGCTTTCTGATCGCTGTATTTTCGTTTATTGTTTTTTCTTTTACACTTGGCTTGTTGTTCTTCCGATTCTCTAGTGAGGTCGGGGTTCCTCCTGTTGATTTAGGAGAAGGGAGACTGGGAGTCTCCGGTTGCTAGTGACTGGTGTCACTAGCGGTTTCCCTCTGGGTTTCAGAGGAAGAGAGACTTGGGTCTCTGGGTTCCCCTCCGGTTTGGAGGAAGGGAGGATTGATCCTCCGGTTGCAAGCGGCTGGGTGTCGCTTGTGGGTTCCCTCCTGGGTGGAGGAAGAGAGACCTCGGTCTTTGGTTTGCTAGTGACTGTGTGTCACTAGTGGTTCCCTCCGGTTGGGAGGAAGAGGGGAGGTTGTTCCCCTAGTCAAGCTGTTTGGCAGCAATTGTTGCAGACTGAGTCTGCTGTTCTAGCCTTGCTAGTGGAAGCCTCACTCCGGTTTGGAGTGAGGGGTGGACGTATGTCTGTGGACCGAACCACCAAAAAAATCATGGTGTTCACTTGTGTTCTGATTTTCCTTATGTGTTCTTTTCATTGCTGCGCTCATTAGATGCTTGCTTAGGATCGTGTGAGGGTGAATTGATCTGTTGTCTTGCTTTGATCCTTCTAAGTATTCTCAGTATATTTCTGCAACAGTTTTTAATTCCGCATATCTGAGCATTAGATATTTAATTAGGCAATCTTCAAAGAGGGATACATTCACCCCCCCTCTGTATCCTGGCCTTGCACCCTATCAAGTCAAAGAACAGAAATCTCCCGTATGGTGCTGCATTAACTCCTATTTTTTAGTATCTGCACATTGACTTAAGCAAACAGGTCAGTCATCTAATTCGAGATGCAGACATCTACACAATACCTTCCATCTGCAACAATATGGGATATGAGCTGATAAACGGGCGTCTGGTCCGAACACTTCATTCTCAGACGGGAAAAGCTCCTGCTGCAGACTCTGATCAGAGTGAAGATGAAGAACAATGAGAACCCGCTAGAAGAACTCGACTCACTCAGCCTGCCTCTTCAGATGACACATCATTGCACATAAAAATTGATGAGTTAGGAAGCGAAGTCGGCATGGTCAAAGATTCAGTGGATGCTCTTACCAAGGAAGTCTCAGAGTTAAAGCTTCATCACGAAACATATCTTCATAAGTTTACAGCAATGGCAAATTCAATTGACTCTTTACATACTAGATTGGGAGTTCAATGCTCCAAGTTTGATGATCTGTCCGACTATCTTCACCGTCCACCAACACCTCCTGCCTCCCCTTGAGGCCTTGATCCTTGGCAGCTCTAATTCACTTGACTCCAACTTGACTAACTCTCCCCTTCCATTCCTTTTTGTTGATGACAAAGGGGGAGATGATTGTGCCTTGTGCTTGTTATGGGTGTCTTGTGTTAGTTATGTGTTATGTGTTATTTGTGGACATATGTGTTGTTTGTGGACATGGGTTGGTCATGTTATATTTTGGTTATGGACTACATGTTATGTCTTGTGGACTGTGGACAGGATATCCACTTTTGAACTTTAATTTCTTTTGTTGAATGTGCTATCAAATGAACCACAGCTTGGTTATTTATTTTGTTGAATGTGTATGGAATGAGCTCATGGAATGAATGTTTCTCGAATGAGTTAAGTCAGGATTCTGTGATGGTTAAATTTCAATTCATGCTGTGTGGATATGTCTTATGCTTTTAGTTTGAGGAATGAGAAGGAAAAGACATGGTTTATTGCTTGGAATGTCTCTTGTGGTTTGAAATTCCCTGAAACACATTTTCTTTGTTAAGTCTGTTTTGCCTATTTGCACATAGTATTTTGTCATCATCAAAAAGGGGGAGATTGTTGAACCCCGTGCATAACCTTGTGTTAAGAAATTTTGATGATGTTCAAATACCATGTGATTGTGTTTCATGTAAATAAATGCATACGTGGTTAGTGAATATGAAATGGATTGATCGATTTCTATTTGGTTGGATGATGCTCAATGCATATCAATGTTATAGTTAAATGGGCTATTTTACTTAAAAGGTCATTTGATGAACTTGATTGACATCGGACTGATATTTGTACATGCATTTGTTGAAGATGAATGGACCTCAAGCCAAATGAGTTGAACTTGTTTTATATGTGAATGGTTGATTCACATTACTTTTGAGTTGTTCGTTTTAGTTAACATATGAAATGCAGGGACTTAAAGATGAAAATTAGAATGGTTATTTGCGCTAAAGTTTTATTCTCAGAAATTAAATGAGATGGAAGACTGACTTCCATTGTATAATGGTAACAGGCATATCAAATGGGAATTAGCATGAAGACCAAATTGGGAGCCTTCAAATTAGATCTTCACATGTGTGTTGTGAACCATTAACATGGAATGTTGCTCTAGTGCATTGTTCGAAGTAGGTTTGTGATGGAGATCGGACATACAAATCATAAGGTAAACCTTGTGCACATCTAGTTGGTAAGACCATGATTTGGGGTAAGTTTTGATTAACTCTTCCATTTACATATTGATCTTTATTGTGTCAATTCAATTGGTTAACCCCTCATGAGTTTTCATTATTTTTGTATATGTCAGGAAAAGTGTTGACTCATGGAGTCGACACTTTGTCCCGTGTGTGGGCTGCTTCATAGCTCGCCCCTTTTATTTTCAGAAGGATGAAAACAAATGTCGACTCAAGGAGTCGACATTTATTTTCAACCCTTTTGTCTGGGTGGCCCTCAGACAGCCAGGGTATAAATGTCGACTCTAAGAGTCGACATTTATTTCCCACCATTCTGTCTGGGCGATTCCCAGACCCTCATGGAACAAATGTCGACTCTATGAGTCAACATTTTTTTCGGGCCTTTCTGTCTGGGCGTTTCTAAGCACTACAGGTGGAGAGTGTTGACTCTAAGAGTCGACACTTTCTACGCTGTGTTCTGGCTAGCTGGCTTTCCTGTCTTGGCTGGCTGCGAGTGTCGACTCTGTGAGTCGACACTTTCTGGCGACCGGAAAACACGCCGGTTCGTGCAGCGGCCGATGCCCTAGCGTGCTCTCTTTCTTTTAGTGCCCCTCCATGATTGGTCCATGGGGGAATGTTCTCTCCACGTGGCCCTTCATCTATTGGGGTATATATTGATTGAGATAGGGTTTATTCTAAAAAAAAGGTTTTCTAGTCTTATCCGATTTTGGTTCTTGCAGGGAAGAGCACGGCCGCAGCTACGTCTACCTCCTCTCCAGGGTGTGCTGAGAGCGATTAAAGGCTGGAGAAGGTCATCGTCCACCTTCCTGAAGTGAACCTGCTGAAACACCGCGGCTGTACCACCTCCATATCATCTAACGTTCTGAATGTGATTCAAGAGGAGGGAAAGAGGGGTTTATGTTCATCTCTGTCCATCTTCCCAAAGTGAACTAGATGGAGCATCGTGGGTGCATCTCCTCCACATCGTCCAGTCCGCTGTAGTCATCGAAGAAGCCAGCTCTATCATCTTCAACCAGGAGTTTGCTGAACTTGTTCTTAGTCCCTGTTTGCAGTCATCATTTGCTCAGTTGATGTCTTGTGCTTGTATTGCATATTAGATTTCATTCCTTTAAACTAGAAATGATTGTGTGTGTGTACGGAGTGGTGTCTCTATGTGTGAGCTGAGTGTCGGGGTAAGTTCCCCGTGTTAGTGTGTGTGTGTGTGTGTGCTGCGTGGCAGCGTGTTGAGGCTTCACCCTCGTGTGTGTGGTTTGCTACGAAAGCAGTGTGTGGTGTATTGGGGTTCGTCCTCGTGTGCTACCTTGTGTAGCGTGTTAGTGAAGCTTCACTGAGGTGGTGAGGGGTGGACGTAGGGAACCCGTTGTGGTCTCGAACCACCTAAAAAATCATTGTTTGTGCGTTTGCTCCATATCTCCTTTCACCATTCACAAGTTGGTTTGTTAATTGTGCTTTCCATGGATGGTAGATTCTCGTTTACACACATTTAGTTAAGTTCATCTATTCTCCGTGTGTGATCATCTTCATATTCAGGTGTTTAGTGAGGTTGAGTTGAGCAACGACTAAGTTAATTAATTGGACTTAATTTTTAGAGAGGGATATATTCACCCCTCTCTAGATCCGTGTCACTACACTCTGGGACCCAACACTCGCCACGTTGCAGGTGAAGACCTGCATTCTTCCTTTTTGCTTCTAGATTCCCCTTCTAGCTTGACTGGGGAAAGTCAGCCTCTCAAACATTGACACCCTTCTCTTCCCCTCCTGCTGTGGAAGGATTTCAAAACATTCAGCTTCTGAGCTCTCCTCATATTCATCAGCATCCATTAACGGTGCCTCCCTTCTTTCTTCTTCTTCTTCTTCTTCTTCTTCTTCTTCTTCTTCGGCGCCGATGATGCGATGCAACCTTTGCTGCCCTAGGGAAGAGCTTCCTAACCCATGGAAGTAATCCTTGACCACCATGGTCATCTCATCTTGTCTGCACCTTGGAGAGAAAGTAGGGGGCCTCACCTGATCTTGAGCAAATGGCATATAGGAAAGCCGTGACAGCCTAGCAGCTTCATTCAATCTTCTGGGACGCACAAAGATATCCGCCTGCCTAGCATTGGCCTTGGGAACAGGTGGAGGGGTCAACGGCACAGCCTCCTTCCTTGGTGCAGCTTCCCTACCCCCTTTCCTGGGAACTTTAGCAATCCGGGTGGAATTTTATGGGGTCGGTGCCGGCCCCCAGGTCTTTTTAGGGACCCAAACTTGCTTAAACTTCACTCGTTTGGGAGCCGACTTCCCTCACCTATCACCATCAAGATTTTCCCTCCTGCTTGCTAGCACTTGGAAGGCGTTGCGACTAGGCACGGTCAGGACAACACGGTCCGGCGGTACTTCAGCATTGCGGCCGTTTAGGTACACCCGAATGTCGCCAATCATTACTGACTTTCTGGAAACTGAGAGCCGACCCCGGGGAATAGCAGCAGTTCTTCCCATCCAGTAAGTCCTCCGGTTGCCCCCAGGCACCCTTTTGCCGGTGGGGAGAGCTCCACGATCAGCATGGTGGACCAAGCAGGTGACAATGTTGAGATTTACAGTAGCCCTCTGAGGGAGGCTCACTTTCGGATGGGCCACAACCTTGCCCGTGATAGTTCCCACAACCTCGCCGCCATCCACGTCAAGCAGGCTGACGAAGGTGACCCGAAGGAAGTTGGGAAACCCAACCACCGGGGGAAGAGTACCAAACACTGTGGGCACCGCCAGGTACCCGTGCGTAGCGTGGCTGGCCACGGTCTGAGACCCAAACACAAGCCCTGCAAGTCTGGTTGCCATCATATTTCCTGTAAGACAGAAACAGGCAAATGATCAGTATTCTTGGGGAGGGCCCCGGGGCCCTATACCTTGGCTAAAAGATGAAGGGATACCTGGTCCCACCTAGCGTGCCAACTCTATGGGAATGAGAATTAATCTTAAAATTTTTGGTATCTTTTTGGTTTGTTCATTATTAATTGCGTGGCGTGCCAGTCACATCTGTGACAAGTTTATTATGTGCACTGTCTGACATATCAGACGAAAGGGGGGAATCATGTCGGGACCCAAAGTCTGCCGCACCGTATAGGTATCAGCGTTAATTACATCTCCTCAGAAAGGAGAAAACCCTTGATTAATCTCCAAGTAAGAGGAGCCCTCGGGGGCTAACGAATGGAAGGGAACACGTGAATTAAGAAATACTTATCGCACAAAGCAAGTTTTAATCATGCACCCGAGGAAACAATGCAATGATACTTATTATATTAATCCGATTTCCAGTACACGGTGGAGTAAATATATATTCATATACGCATAGGTAGGCATACACATACATGCAAGTGTATAGATTGATTCATGCGTAGGGGTTATTTTGATATTCCTGTTTGAGATTGCGTATTGAAGATTAATGCCCATGTCGTTCACGACCAAGAACATTGGCATTTTTTTTGTTGAGATTAGAAACATAGATGACTCAAGCACGATCGATTATTTATCTGTTTGCAGCATCATCTCTTGAGAAAATTTGGCAGCACCTCCCTTGTCTTGGTGTGTTTTGGAGAGAGTATAGGAGGTTCGTCCATGACATGTCGAGACGATCTCTGAACTAACGGTCGTGCCTAAGCGGCAATCCTGTACCTGCCCCTTTTTGTAGGCCCACCTTCGACAAAGTGGAACACGCATGTGGGCTCATGGGCGAACCTGATGCGATCGCACTCCGGCGGGGTCATGTATCTTCGGGACATTGTATGCCATAAGGCCACATTCGTTATTGATCCTAACCTTTGCATTGGGCGCATGCCCTCATAGATCAGCATAAATAGCCGTGAGGATACTACCACTGAAGGGTGTAGGGCTGAGCAAAAATCGTCGAAAACATGAAGCGCGTTAGGAAACAAGGTAAGAATCTTCTAAAGAAATTTCGGCAGCATCTCCCCACACCCCGGAATGTGGTGGGGAGGCGTATAGGAAGTTCATCCACAACAAGCTGAGATGGACTCCGTAAATAGCAGACATGCCAAAAGGTGACAGCCTGAACCCTACAGTGGGCGGCAAATCTCCAAGGACTAGCCTATAGGGAGATCCGCATCACCCGAGGGTCATTGATCATTCTATCTTGGGGTATCGGCCCGTATCCGACCCCAAGGCTTACACATATGGGCCTTAGGAGAGTGCCAGTGTAGCCTTGGGCCGATGGGTCCAAAAACTCCGGGGCACTGAACGCCGACCGATGACAATTTATATTCATTCGAGAGGAAAGAAGCCATTAGCCATGAATCGGCAGGGGTACGGAATCCTCAAGATAACGATGAATTTTCCCTATTGAGAATCCCAGGAGATCATGCCAACACTTGATAGATTTTCAGGATTCATCAGGGTCATAAAAGATCAAGTGAAAATAGCAATGAAGGCAGTCTAAAGCTCAATGGCATGATGAAATAGTGGAACATATATTCCCGGGGGAAGAGGGCTCTGGGCAACTAATTGATTATAGTAAATGTCAAATAAGTTGTTTACCCCTGATTGAACAGCCTCCCGGGTCATGCTTGGAATGCAGCAAACCCTGGCTCCGATAGGGGAAGAAAATGGACTTCAGACACTGTAAAATGGGACAATGAAATTGATCCGGCGGCAAAGCTTGGTGCAGTAGGGCTCACCCGATTGCTAAAGTTTAACGGCGGCATAGGTACTCCGGTAGTAGATAAAAGGGGATCCGGTGGGTGTTTAGTGCGCCAGATCAAGCCAACCAGATCCGGCGGCTCTCACTCCGCCGGACCAGTCCCCACGAACATGCGAGCTTCAAAGTGGGGCACACAGGGGTGATCCATGGTTAGCTGGGGTGCTCGATGGAGCTCGGAAACAAGGAGAAAACATATGCCACTTATGGACAATGGACTGGTGCAGAGACTCATGAAACGGCGGCATACACATAACTCTGTTTCATACAGAGGTTCCTGTATGTCATATCCCTCGTACATATGGTCAACCAGGGATCATGCTGGAGAAATCGCAAACCCCTGGCCCCCAATTGAGGAGATATATTGCTACTTAGGCTCATTGAGCATGGATAAGTCCAAAAGATAGTGAAGGCGTCGGGTAGGACACAAGGAGGCATAGATTGGGGGAGAGGAAATTAACAACATAAAATCCATTTACCCCTTACCCAGGGTGCTCAGAGATCACGTCTGACAGGCATAATGAATCTCTAGCATTTAACGGGGTATTGCATACGAGACGTCGCAACATTGCCTCAGGACAGAGTGGAGAAAGAGGGGTGCAAACAATAGAATACTAAGTACATCAAATTTGTAGCCCAAAGGGGCAATTTATTCAAGCTGGGGTTTAACCCTACTTTACCTATCATATGTCAACGGAATGCAAACCCAGATCCTCCACATTCTCCCTGCATCGGGATTCACTGTAGCCCTTCCGGGCATTCCAACATTCACATCGGGAAGCCTTTACCGTTGGAACTGAGATATTAAGCGATAGAAAACAAGAGAGAACAGCGATAAACGAGAACCTAACTGAACACTTCGTAGCATCAATTCACCTCAAACCTTTTTATTCCACTTAGAAGAACAAAACGTACAAGAAGGATGCACACATGTGCAGAGGAACGGGGAGGGGAAAACTATAGCCTGATAAGAAAACTTTAGGTGAAAACCCACCTATACAACAAGAGAAACAGTAGTAGACGGCCCGATTCTCTAGCATGAACTCTCTCGGACCCTAGAGAGTGGTGGCGGCTGCCGACTCCTTTCTCTCAGAATTAGGGCTCTCCTCTGTCTGGGCACGTGCTCTCTTTTTTTTGTTCGATCCTCTCTCTTCCTCTTTTGCGAGCAGATCAACTTTTTATAGGGGAAAAATAGCGCTCAGACAGCGGCATAAGGTAGGGGGCTCAGCCGGCGGCACCAGGCGGAGCAGCCCTGGCCGCCGGATCCACGTATCTCCGCCGACCCACCTCCGCTGTTGTTCGACCATTTGGGCCCATTTGCTTTATCTTAGCCCAATTGAGGTACTATTCACCCACAGACCCATTAAGTGGTTTGTCTTCATTGCTTGGAGTATTTTGTTTACTTTCTGGGCCAGGGCTGGTGAAGGCTTATGCCGTTGGGGGGCCCCTATAGACCAACACGTATTTCAAAATATTAATGCGTGTTCCACAATAGTATTATCAATCTTTCGGGATCTGTCCTGAACTTGTCTTGAGTTCCAGTATTTGTTCTTGTAGCCACATCCCACGGTCGGAAGCTCACTGCAAGGGTTTTATCAAGCGGATGATTGCCCGGGAGTTCTCTCGTCCTTCAAGGACTATTCTTTTGGCTTGATCGCTTCCGTGACGGACAAAGATTTTGTCGGGTATCGGCTTTGCCGGAAATGCATGGTCAGATGAGTTTCTCATAATGCAGTGAGCTCCTTTCACTGATTGATGAGGCTGGACTCCTTTAACAATTGCTTTGGGGATTGTACATCAGCCCAGGTGACTTCTTCGACACTCGACTTGGCTGCCGTTGTGTCTTCAGAGCGCTCCGTAGATCAATCATTATGTTGGTGGTATGTTAGAGCTTCGGTGGCTCGAGGGAGCCTCCCCAAGTTATAAATTGCAACAGTTGAGCTTGACTTGATGGTTTTCAGCTCACAGCTAGGAGTACACACTTGTGTAACATTTTAGGTGTCAACATGAAGGAAGGACCCTCCATCGGGAATCCCTCTCGCCGGACTGGAAATTATTTCTTTAAGGCCTCCGTAAGTCCCCGACATCGAAGGATTCCCTCTTCGATCACTGGGCTGGTTATACCCTAAAAACCCTTAAACATATTTTGGTCCTGTCCCTCTGTAGAAACATGACATCCAGCCCTCATAGAGCGCCAAAACGTGGGTGTTCTGTGAGAATTCTAACTCTGTCCAGACACTGTCCAGAGGTCATGGAATTGGCGTGGGGTACAATTGTCGTTACTTTCTGAATTGGCGCCAGTGTGATTGACGCAAAATTTGAATTAGCGTCCAGACAGGTGACGCGAATTCTATCATGCTTTACTGTTCACAGGAATTAGCGTCCAGAGCAGTGATGCAAATTCTTGAATTCACGACATCCTGAGTGGACGCCAATTTACCCAGATTTCTCGCATGTCACGATTTTAAGAGGATGGTTTCTCCAGTATATTCTTTACATATATTTCTTTCTTTGAAGTCCAAGTATTCCTTTGAAGTCTTCCTAAATTATTCCTACAATGTTCATCCTTGGAATTATATTGGCTATATGCACAAAGTGGGTGTCTAGATATAAATGGGATCTTTGATCCATTGACTCAATGCCTGGTGTTAATGGGGCCCGATCTGGTCCTAGGAGGAGCACCCGAAAGTACTTGTGCCCATATGATCTATTATTGACAAGGTGTGGCATTGCACCAAAGTGCTTGACTTGCTAGATTGATCTATGACATTCCACTCTCTCTCGACTTGATATTATTTACATGACTTGATATAATTGACCCGAAAAGGGGTATTTACTTGTACATGAATAGCCGATTTCTTATTATGCTAAATGATCTCCATATTCTTGTTTGATATTTCTTATTCATCTATTCTATCTTGAGCATTATTCATGCGTAGACATAGCTGCATTTCATGTAATACGTTAATTACTTTAAGCAAGCCTGATTCATAGAGATGTAATTCCTACTGGGCTTTTTGCTCATCCAGTGTTTTATCCTATTTTTCAGGTAATTATGACGAGGATACCCAATCCGACGGGGATGGCTAGGAGTGAAGAGTGTAGAACCGTACCGGATATTTTAAGAGTCTTATGTCTCTTGTCTTTGTCATCCATTGTAATTTTCTTTTATTGAGTCTAGTGAGAATGGAGTTCTGGAAATGGAATTTGTGATGTAAACTTGGATTTATTATGGAATAATGAATTGTGGTTGTTTTCTTTAGCGTACTCTATCTTATGTGTTGGATGCCTTGAGCTTTGATTGACATGAATGGTATAAACCATCGCGTTCTGGGTTCCTTCCGCGCTTGGGGCGTGACAACACACACACAGTCGACACTACGCGTGCACACACACATACACACAATGTGTCGACACTGCACACACACACACCGTGGGAAGCCCACTTTCTCTTCCTACTAATATTACTAGATGAAGGAATACTCTTGGACATAGAGCGAGCGGCCCTAGTTGAATCAACATTCGGAACAGACATTTGGGGGAGTTGCTCAATATTTTCAGGAGTGTCGGTGTCATTAATAAAACTATTAATATTGAAATCTAATCCTAATTCTTCCTCTATAGTTTGTTGTTCCTCCTGACCAGGGTCATTGCGTGTGTCCAGATAAGAGGAACCTTCATTGCATACAATGTCATCCCCTCTTGACATGGAATTAGAACAAATAAGCTCCATTTGTTTAAAAATCATGAAAGGCTTCCCTTGAATTGATTTGTACTCTTTATTAGTCTAAAAATTAAACTGACATGTTATTCATTCAAACAAAACAAAAGTGAACAATTGACTGTGCAATACGTATGTTACATATTGCTATAAGATCATCCCAAGTTTTATCTGTGCTTGGGACTGGCATTTGTTTGTCCTCATCCCAGCCCCATCCTAATCGATTCTTTACACTCACACTTAAATAGTACCTTTTCTTCAAATTTTTAAATTGATTTTTCAAATTCTCCATTGAATATCTTAACTTGGTCAACTCATTGAATTTTTTTACTATTTGTCTCCATGCCTCTTTTGTGAAATTTCCATTGGTAAAACCACATTGCTCACCTTGTGTTCTACGAGGAGATCTACAAAACACAAATCCGCCTCGTTGCTCCAGTTCGCAACTCTAGTTTTCCCATCTTTGGATGTACTCATACTTTTTACAAGAAGATATTTAATCATTAGGAAAGGAGAAGTGAGACCAATGCAAATACAACACATGCTTGTGAATAAACTTTCAGATTAACACACAAAAATGAGTAATTACATGCACCGATATTTTACTACAAAAAATAGAATGTCTATATGAGTGCTAATAAAGACATTATGAAGCACCCAAAGATCTGAAATATGCACAAGATAATATTCTAATCATACTAACAATAACATGGACTTTGACATGCCCTAAACAAGATAGTTAACATGGCCGAAACAAAATTTTCACATTAAGCATATTATACATCACACCATGTTTCATAAATAGCATTTCACAATAGCATCAATGAGATCCACAAGAGAGGTAAATCGCATCTACCATAGTGGTACGAGGTTATGCGGTTACCATACAAGAAGGAGCAGTTCGCGCACTGGAGGGGAAGGAGCAATTCGCACAGCAGACAGGATGGAGCAGTTCGCACACAAGATGGGAAGGAGCAATGAAGGGGAGGAAGACGCCAACAGGAAGGAGTAGTTCACATCAACGGGAGAAGGGGCAGCCTGCAAGCTTATCACAAAGTTTCAGTAGCAGTGACAAACACAGACATAGAGATGATGAAGAGGAACACAGTGCAGGGGGCAGAATGGGGCTAACAGAGCCTATAGAGGAGTGGGGTCGATCGATCCGGGGCCTAGGGTAGCTGTGGCCTAGGGTTTCCTCACAGAAGGAGCTAGATGGCCGAGACAGGGGCGAGGGGAGAGAGGTCGACACAGCACACAAGGGTTTCTGTGGCCTAGGGTTTCTTCACAGAAGGACCTACACAGTCGAGATATGGGAGAGGGGAGAGAGGTCGACATAGCACACAAGGGGGCGTTAGCCTAGGGTTTCCTCACAGAAGGGGGTTTCATCACAGAAGGACCTACACAGCCGAGATAGGAGAGAGGGGAGAGAGGTAGACATAGCACACACTAGGGTTTCTATGGCATGGGGATTTCCTTACACATGGAGCTAAACAGCCGAGATAGGGGAGAGGGAAGAGATGATTAGGCTTGCGAACTTGGTCGAAGAGCAAGAGGGGTTAATCGCGAGAGAGGGGAAAACAGTGCCATCGCTTGAGGCCACGAGCCGGAGATGCTCCCCCAAGGTTCACAGGAAGCCAGGCAGAGACGATCAGAGATGATGTGTAGCAAAGGGGAGAGCTCCAACAGCAACGATCGGAGGCGGTGCATTGTAGAGTGGGAGAGATCCATCGAAGAGCACGAAGGGAGAAACATCACGATCGAGCGAGGGCATGAGCCAGGAATCCAGGTGGAGACAATCAGAGATGATCCGTAGCAAAGGGGAGCTCCAACGGCAAAGAACGGAGGTGGTGCATAGCAGAGCGGGAGAGATCCGTCAGAGAGCACGAAGGGAGAAACAGCATGATCGAGCGAGGGCACGAGCCGGAGCCGGTTGAAGAAGATAGCAACCTTCCAAGGGAGTCGGCCGGAGATGATCGCTAGTCGTAGCAGAGGGAGAGCTATGCCGAAGTAGAAGGGAATCATGGGAGACGCGTGAACAGTAGGATCACGAGGGCACGATCGGGGGGGTCATTCGGGAGAGGGCGAACGCGGATGGGGATTTACATGGAATGACTTATCCACATGTTTAATCTCATTTATGGGGTTAAACTCATTTCCTCTATCCCTGGATAACCTCACAGATTTTGGGCTTACCAAACAGAGAACGGGGTTATTTTGGGGTTAACCCACCCCCATCCCCATACCAAACGCCACCTTAGAGATAATCATTGGATCAACAAACATGTTTTTGGAACGTGATTAACAGATTTTTAAATATTGCATAAAAATGGAAATCATGAAATAGTTCGGGTTAGAATGTGGTCGTCTCATGCATCGCGTTCGGGCATGAACAGTCAGAACGCAGTCTATACAAGAGCCACGATCTAGAATTTGAAAATAGGTCGCGGTCTATCGCACAGCTGCGTTCAGAATGCGGTCCATGTGATGGACACGATCTCAGATATAAAGCACAATACGACAAAAGAAGAAGAAAACGATGATACCTCATGCATAAAACTCTAAATTAATGAAGAACTATCGATGAAAATTAGAGAAATATGCATTAAAACAAATTAGACATGCAACTAATCATGTATGCTTGATTAATTTGAGTTTATTCTAAGAGAAAACCTACCTTAGAATCGATTAAAGGAAGAATAGGAAGAAGAACGCGAAGGACTCCCAAAGCTTCTTGATCCTCTCCTCAAAGCACGCCCTACTTCCACATCCAACAAGCTTCATGATCGATTAGGGTTGGCTAGAAGGAGTTTATGGTCTTATTTATATAGTTTAACCTCCCCAAGAGTCTTAATTTGAACTATTACCCCAAGAGATAATAATACCTCAATTTTCCACTATTTAATCTTTAAATTAGTATCGCCTCCCTTATTATAACCCTAATTAGGCTAGGATATCACAAGAGATCGACCCACTCTAGTGGATTAGGGTTTCTACTCTTTCTATGGCCCATCTAGCTTAAGTTTTAGCCCATTTAACCTAATTGAAAGTAGGGAATTGGGGTATTACGATTTTAGAGTTTTTTATTCACTTTTAAAGCCCAATTAGATTTTTGCATTAGCCCAAATTACAATTACAATTTTATAATATGATCCTTATATTATTTAAGAGACTTTATTTATTTATATATACATTTTTTTAACTGGGTTACTACATGAAGGCTAGGGGGCTAGTGATATGGGCAGATTCCCCTTGATCTCAACACGTGGCATGCTTCCCTTTCTGAAGCGTACTCCCGCCATATTCCGAATTCTAAAAGATATGATGGCGGTGGCAGCATATCGCCGCATGATAACGCTAGTTTATCGTGAAGGCATCATTAGGAAATCCTCCTCCGAAATTACCCTATCACAAATGTGGTGAGGACACACGAGCTATTGACCGACATTACAGGACGCGCAGTGCGACTCGAGCTATGCGAGCATCACTGTGACATGGAGATAGCTTAGAGTCCCAGTTTTGAGGCAGGATTTCATCATTATTTTTATTCTAGATTCATTTTTGTAAGCTATTTGAGGGCCATTTGGTTAATGGGTCATTAAGAGCCTACTTTGAGGGAATTGAGTCATTTTGAGTGCATAGGGCCCAACTGGGCCAACTGGGCCTGGCCGCCCTCCACCAGGGAGGAGCCCAAGAGGCCTAGAGCACCCTCCCCCTTGTTTGAAATTTCAAAAGGGGCGCCCCCCCTCCTCTTTCCCTCCTTCCTCTATTCCCCTTCCCCATGCAGTCTCCTGATTGGGCAGTCTAGGGAGAGGGTTAATGGTGTAGCTTCCCAAGAGATTGGGCTAGGGTTTTCTTGTTGTGGGATATAAAACTCTTGTAATTTGGCTATGGAAATTAATGAAACTTTGAAGAATTTTTTCCCAAGAACCCTAAGGGTTGTGCCCTCCCTTCTCCCTATCCTCTCAACTCTCTCCAAGGGGTGGGATGCCCCATCTTCTCCCTCTTCTCCTCTGCTGGGTGCGACGCCGAGCCCCTCTTCCTCCCCTTCCTGCATCATGCTACTGAAGATCCCCATTCCATGACGTCCAACCTTGTTCGTGGGAGCTTCATCCACCTCCATTTGCTGCTGGGAAGCCACAAGAACTCTGCTGGTCTGGTTACACCTCCTATGTCTGCCTGCAGGATAGAGCCTGGAAGACAAGGTTGGTTCACCCCCTTCCTGCCCTCAACTCGCCACCAAAATTTTACAGCTTGTTCCCCACGTCCTCCCCTCTCTCCAGATCAAATTTCATCACTCCATTCCACCATTTGACCCACGTTCCACCTCCTTCTGCCCCCCTGTGTGCAGTCTGCCTCTGTGCAGATCTGCAAGATAGAGGTCCACAAACTAACGGTTCTCACCCCACAAACCACCTTGGATCGCCACCAAACTTGGTGTGCACGTTTCCCTCACTCCCCCCTACCCTTTACATTCACCCCTTGCTCTAGAAGATCCGCTTGCCCCTCCTCCCACTGCCTCCTTTAGACAGACTGCAGTCTGCCTGCCCAGGTCTGCAGATTCGCCACACCACTTCACCATCTCCCCACACCCAAAACTCCTTCTACGCACGACCCCAGGAGCCCTTGCTCTTCTACCCACGTTCCCTCACTACCTCTCCACAAAACCCCAACCTCAGATTCACTCCGAACACCCCGTTCCCATGACCAACTCTTGCTGTATGTCCTGCTGTCTACGGATAGACCTGACAGAGGTCTGCTATTCAGGTTGCCCCGACTTCACCGCTTGATTCAAGCATTCCGTCTTCACTAGGCACTCAGAGGATGTCCCCGCCGATGTCCACGCCAAACTTCACGGTCAGAGGACTACCGGAAGCTGCTGTTCCAGGCCCCTCCTCTTGCTAGTCGCCAGACTCTACGCAGGTCGGCCTGCTTCCGCCAACTGATTCGTTGCGACGCCGGAGCAACTATCGGACCCTGCTGGCCACCGTCCTCCTGCAGGGTGAACATCAACCACTGTTGAACACTGTTAGATGCCCCTTGCACCTGCTCCGGTGACCATGATGCTCCTTCCCAGCTATTGAACCCCAGGTGGTGAAGATGAGTCCGTCAGTCCGGATTGACCCACAGCATACCAGGCCACCGTCGCGCCATCGAATTGCTGCCCATCAACCCAAACACACCCTCCCAGATCTATTTTGTAGCCTTTTACCTCCCTACGAGGAGTGGGCATTAGTTTTGGTTCTATACTTGTTTAGTTTCGTTGTACCGGGTGGTCGTGTGTCTTGGCCGAGACTCTTCCCCACGCCCCGAGCATGGAGGTACGCTCTCACCTCTCCCCTTGTCGCACTTGCTAGTTTCGTATATGTTTTGGATGCTGCTGCTTGTGTGTGATCAGTAGGATCCTAGCCCGTTTCAGTCTTATTCACTACTGCGAGCGAGAGAGCGTGACCGTCCTGTGTCTCGATCTGAGCACGCGAGTGAGTAGACCACCCTAGTCCCCGTCGATTTCTCAACCGTGTGGATCTGTACACTTCCCCTTTTCTTGGGGACGACTACGAGCTTGCTGTTCTTGTTGTGAACGTTGCTCCTTCTTGGATGATCTTGGTGTCAAGCCGAATTAGCTCGGTTGTTCGCGTCGTTGCTGGCCGCGTTGTCCACCTAGTTTGGTCATCACCTAGAGTCCCAGGTTCGCACCCCATCCCGCATCAAATTGGTATCACAGCGTGATTGAGTCTAGGGTAGTCTTGCCTTAGTCTTGCATTCCAAATCTATGCATTTAGTCCTCGCATGCCCACCCATCAGGGTGCCCATTACCACTAACCACCACTACCCATGGCAGACCCTCACGCCCGTGCACCCGGAGAGCCATCTATGGCTGAAATGATCCAAACTCTCATGGGTAGGATGGACGGTCTAGGCACGTGGTTGGAGGGTAGATTGAAGGCTTTAGAGGATCGGGCCTAGGCCGTCGACCAATCTGTCCAAGGTTTGGCCAAACGAGTCACCGCCCGAGAGAAAGCCCTGATCAGTCCCACCCAAGGCAACAAGTCAGTGTCTGAATATGTAAAGGATTTTGAAGAGTACTTGTTGAGATATGGAGTCCGAGAGGAGAGCACCATGACCTCATTGCACTTCCGAAAGGGTCTGCGGCTTCACTACAAATATGAATTATTTTGCCGCAATGTAACCACTTTGGAGCACGCATACCAGGTTGCTCTAGAAGTTGAGCCATTCGAGTCTGCCCTACGGCAGGCATCTACATTTCAGCGGGGTGCCGAGCTAGTGGGACAACCACATGAGCCCACGAGGTAGGACACTCCTGCCCCAAGACCTCACCCTCCTGTACCAGAGAACCCTTCCCCTCGCTCACAACCTCCTACACTTGCTCCACCTCAGTCACCCACCCCTACAATTCACCCACCATCATCCGTAGATCCCCACTCTGAGCTATTCCTGCCACTTGAGGGCCATTTGGTCCTTGCAGAACCACTAGCTAGCTGGTTAAGAAAGGGTTTAATTCCTGATGTTCCGATCCCTTTCTACCCATCCATGGACCTCGCCCTACAAATAGTGCCCGTCAACTCGTTCCACACCACATTCCAATCTTTCGACCTTATTGAGAGCTTGGAAGACCTTATTAGGGGGTTAGATTGGCAATTGAAGTTGACGTGTATGTTGGCCCTAGGGTCCTACCGACCTAGTAGTCGTAGCTTCACGCACCCTACATTGGGTTCCATTACCTCTGTGTGCACCGTGGGTCATGTCACCATTGAGGTTGTTTTGTTCCTCCCCAAGCCTGATGAGCTTAACTCCACCCCGCCTTATGATATTATTGTCCCGAGGGAGGAACCTCGTCTCCCAAATGTGCCCACTATGTAATACCCTGGATCCTTCAGATCAGAATCGGAGAGCTTTCGGAGTGCTTTTGTGGGTCCCGAATCGTGTTTTACGATCCACTCGGGTTTTCCCCTGTATATCTTGCAGAATCCCATGGAGAGTGAACCGTTGAGTTTTGAGACTCCGAGACGCTGCAAGTGCATTGTGCTCTTTTCGAGGAATGCAAAGGCTATTTTTTCGTATTTTTCTGATTTTATGGGATTTCGGGCCAAAAAATTAGATTTCACAAATATTTCTATTTTCTTTTCTTTTTAAACCCTCACCTCTCTCCTCTCACCATTCTCTCACTCTCTCCCTTTGTTCTCTCTCCTCTCTTCTCCTCTCCCCCAGGCGCGCAACCGTGGTGGAGGTGGACGACGTGGAGACGACGTGGAGGCGTCATGGAGCGTGAAGGCATGAGGAATGGAGCGTGGCGTAGGCGCGATCCCATTTCGTGGATTCGAAGCTGACGTGGGTTCATGCGATGGTTTTCGGTGTTTTCGGTGTGCAAGATCTTCGATGGAGGTAGGGGGATGGATACTCTACCTATTTCCTGCCTTCACTCGCGTTTTCAAGCCGATAGGAGCGCGTATGAGCTGGTTTTCCATTTTTGAGGGAAAATACATGTTTTTGGGGTGTGATGCGAAATCACCGTTCCAGGCAATAGTTTTTGATTCAATTAGTATAATTTGAACCCTTAACTTGTCGGGATTCGATTCCCGTCAGTTTGGCTATGGTTTGGGGCCGGTATGAGGCCAGATGCCCACGTGAGTCATTTTGGGTGGATTTGTGAAAATTGCCCGTTTCTAGCCATTTTATGGTTTTCTAGATTCCTTCCAGCTTGTGGGAGGTTTATATTGAGTCTATGTATGTTTCCCCGTCGTTTGGGAATGATTGGGGCATGGAAAGACTTGGTTTTCTGCTTTCCTACGATTTTCGCACTAGTAGGAAGTAGCGGTCGTACCAGAGACCGCTACTTGATATGGCGGCCCAAGGAGGACCGCTATCTTTAAGAAACGGTCCAAGGAGGACCGCTATCTAGTTTTTAAGTGTTTTAGGTCGGTTTGGGGTAGCGGCCTTGATCTGACCGCAACCTTGTAGTAGCGGCCCTAGGGTGACCGCTATTTGGCTTTTAAGTCGGTTAGGTCCGTTCCTAGTAACGGCCTTGCGACTGACAGTCTTATGAAGTAACGGTCAGGTCAAGGACCACAACCAGGATGGCCTATCGTGCATTTTTTGAGGCAGCCTGGAGAAGACGATCCGGCTATGACCGCCACCTCCAAGCGACGGCCCTGGGGTGACCACCTTATGCAAGTTGTGGCCCCTATGAGACCACATTCTGCCTAGTTTGGAGTATTTTCCATGTTTGGGGTTTCCTGTTAAATGGCGGTCTGGCCATGACCGCCATACTCAGGAGGCGGCCCTTTGGAGACCGTTACCTTCTGTTAGCAGTCCCAATGAGACTGCCACTTTGCTGGGCTGTTTGGTAGCGGCCATGGAGTGACCGCCACTTGCCCAGAGTGTTCCTTTTCGTTGACTTGGCTTCCGGTTGGCTTGGCTTCGACCCCTTGGTTAGCCCATTGTTTCATGGATGTCTTGTACGTCCTATGAGGGTTGTGACCATGTTATAGGGTGTTCAGAAGTGTCGTAATCTCTAGTAGTGTGCCGTGTGGTTTCGAGAGTCATTATGGTTTCCGATCAACTCGGTTTTGACCCAGTGGTTGACACGTGACCTCGTGAATGTCTCGGTTGTCCCGTGGGGATCGAGACTATGTTTTGGACGCTTAGAGGTATCATATTACCTCGATTTTCATGCCAATATTGTTTGAGGGCTTTGATGACCCCTCATGTTCCGTGTTTCTCGTCATGCGGAATTGTGAGTCCGTTGAGCGGCCTAGGGGCCGTGGACTTTCATTAGTGTGTGGATCTGGATGTTGTGTGCCGTTTCCATGTTGTTTTACCGTGATTTGGCTTAGGGACTAGGTTGATTAACGGTGTGTTGCCGTGATGTGCAACGATCCTGAGTCTTGTGACTCAAGGATCATTGTGTCAGCAGGTCTAGTCGATTGTCCTGAGTCTAGCAGTTGTGTGCTGCTTTGTGTTCCATCGTACTTGTGACAGGTATGTGTTGGCCTATCTGTACTTTGGTATTCTTATTTTGAGTCTCTGTGTCTAGTGAGCCTCCACTAGTCGTAGCCTGACTACACTTTCGGCCCACTTGGGAGTGGTGGCGGGGCAAGTTCCCGATAGAGACGGCTTGTAGGCTAGTTGTCAGGGGGCCCTTTGTCTAGCCGTTAGAGTCCAACGGGAGGGAAAAACCAGCTAGAGGCCTGGCTCAAGATATTGAGCTTGTGTGTGCACACGTGGTCAGGGACGTTGGACCAGCGTCGACGGGCATGACCCTGACTAGTCACTCGTTACTATTGTTCCTTGGTACTTGTTCGGTGTCTCAATTACCCCGTTCGAGGCGAGTGGGAGATACCTGAGGCACTGTATAAGACGCCAGTGGACGCATCTCGCTTTTCTTCTAGTGAGGAGGTGCTTCTATCACATGACATGGGATTCGTGACTCGTGACTCGCGTGGTTCTTCGGTGAGTCAGTGCGCGTACATGATGGCGAGGTCGTGTGTGTATTGGTGCTTTTAGACTGTGTGGTCTTAAGTTGGGCTTTTGTCTTTGTGGACGAGCCTACACGACTGAGGTGTTGTGATGTGTCCTGGCTATATAGCCAGAGTTTCCTTTTATCGGTTCAGTGATTCCCTACCGTGAGTACGGGAATTCGTGGTTTTACCAATAGGAGTAGTTTAGAGGGCCGAGGTTCTATCGACTGTCGTGTTTCTGTTCAGTACAGTTGTTTTCCTCTTTACTCTTTCTGTTCCTACTCCTGCTTTGCTGTTGTTATTTAGCACTGTTATTACCGCTTTTGTTTCGTGGTGGGGATCCGCAGGACCCCTACTGAGCCAGTGAGACGAGGCTCACCCTTGACTTTTCAGGTGTAGTTGTTTCTTCCTCACGGTTTGGGGGGTGCAGTGCGGTTGTTCTTAGTGCCAGCTTTGCCAGTGTCAGACTTCTCCCGACTTGAGAGTACGTTTCTCTTTCCTGTTGTACTGTACTTTAGTTGGACTGGACTCTGCTAGCTCTGTAGTTTAATTTGATTAATAGAAAATGTAATTTTATTTCTGCTAATTTAGTAATCCTGATCATAGTAACTAATTGTTTATTGCTTTATCTGGAAGTTCAATGTACTTCACCCACACCTTTCTATCCCTTCGGAGCTTTACCGCTCTTGGGAGGCCTCTCAGAATCCAAGTGGTATCGGGTTTACGCGGTATCCAGACCTTGGGTCATCACAGTTGGTATCAGAGCGAGTGGTGTGTGTAAGTACATGGGAATTCGAGAAATTGCAGTAATCAGAGTCCATAAGGTCCAGTACAGTCGGCAGCTGACATAGGTTTTGTGTTTCTTTACCGCTTTGCTTCTCGCGTGAGAGCTTGTGCGGGCTGTGTTGGCACTGCGTATGTCACGCCCCGAGCGCGGAAGATACCCGAAGATGCGCGACGTGTCTATATCAATCATGTCAATCAGAGTGGTCGTGTATTCGACACAAAGACAGAGATGCGCAAAATAGCAAGATAACCCAATCCTTTATTTCATAATGGATAGACTATTACAAATCCAATACTCTGTTTAATAAAAAAAGGAAAAGAATACATAGTTGACTCAAGAAACTATAGAAAAGACTAGATGACACTTGGAGAATCTCTATCTCTTCACTCTTGACAATTCCCATCCGATTGACTTCCATCGTCGTCGGACTTACCTGAAAAGTACAAAGGGACAAACGGGATGAGCGAACGCTCAGTAGGAAATTATATCTCAAGTACTAGCAAGTGGTTTAAGTAATTACATTTTCATGGATGCAATAAAGCTATGCATGCTCGCATGAAACGACAAGATAGAGAGAATGTAATATCAAAGAAATAAGATGAACTTTCATGAACAAGATACAAGTTATTCAAGATATTCAAGCAAGCACGTTTAACAAGTCATGTCAAGAACTTTGGCTATCATGTTTCAAGCAAGTAAATTACCCTTTTTCGGGCCACGCATTTCATGTAAAGTCAAGTACGATTAAAGTACAAGATGTGTGTGGAATGTCCAATCAAGCAAGTCAAGTACTCGGTATAATGCCAGATACCTTATCATTTTAACTCCCATGGGCACAAGTACTTTCGGGTGCTCCTCCCAGGACCAGATCGGGCCCTATATGCGCAGGCATTTATCATGTGTTTTGACATCCACTCTTGTTTATATAGCCAATATAGAATTTCAATAATCAAGCTTGTAGATACGTATGACAACTTTGATAGAATAGAGTCCAAAATATGACAAAGGACATAGAATGGCGATAATAACGGTATAATCACGAGTTCGATAAAACTAGGTAGAATATGGTTCCCTTAACTTAGGTACCATGACAAATCAATATGGACATTCTTTATATAGAATTGAGGTCCACATGAACATTAGATCAAGCAAGATACCCTCATTCTTATCATAGAATTGGGGTTTACAAGAATGACACGATATGGCATGATATCATCATCCCATCAAGAATTTCTTATGATATACTCTTTGTATAATCATAAGGGCCGGTATACCATGTTTTCTTTAGATTGACATGGCAAAAACTGTGTAATGGGTTTTTAGGGTACAACCAGCTCAGTCGGCCTTGAGGGAATCCAAGGCTACGAGGAGTCTTACGGAGGTCTCTATGACTAACTCGCTAGTCCAAAGGAACGGAATGTCCAATGGAGAGCTTGTATGTCAATGAGAGTTGAGTGTGATCGATAAATCAACATGAAACGTGGGACTATACTCACGGAGTGGAGAATAGTGCCGATATATATATATTATGATATATAAAACCATCGGTCAGCAAACCAGAGGAAAAATCAGTTTACAGTAAAATAACGACTTAGGTAAAGTCGTTTCTTAAGTAATTAACGCCTAACAGAAGGGCGTTTACATATGGTCCGTTTTGCAGAATTTTCAATAATCTCATTAATTTATGAAAAACACGCCCTTGTCTGGGGCGTTTTTCAAGTAACTAACGCCTAGTATCAGGGCGTTTATATATGTTCCGTTTCGCAGAATTTCATTATTTCAATAATTTATCTAAAACGCGCCTTTGGCAAGGGCGTTTCTTCAAGAGTTGACGACTACAGTAGCAGGCGTCCTTTTATTTACAATATTTATCAGAACATATTTATTTTCAGAAATTATCAAAAACCGCGCCCTTGGCAGGGGCGTTAATCATTAAATTCTTATTTTCACAGAATATATATTCCAGGATTTTAACAGATACGCGCCCTAGTAAGGGGCGTTTATTTTTAATTCACGCCCTGTGATGGGGCGTTACCAGATGGAAAACGACCTAATCTAGGTCGTGAATTCAAGAAATATCAGGAATTTACATGATCAGCAAGATTTACACGATAATCAAGGATAACAATATGACAGGAAAATTGGCAGGAAATTCAGATGCAGTATTTTAGATTTGATGTTTCATGTTTATTGACTTTTAACCGTTAACAATTTGCTTTCATGTAATTACATGGATAATCAGTTCTTAAGATTTACATGAAAGTAACGCCTGTGTACAGGGCGTCAAATGTGAAATTGACGACCGGGGCAGGGTCGTGTCTTGTAAATTAGCGCCCTAGTTCGGGGCATGTATTTTATAGTCACGCCCTTGCTAAGGACGTTTCTTTCAAGAAATTAACAGAAAGTCGTTCAGAAACTATAATAAACCAAACCATGTATATGCATGATAATTATTGTACTGTATCAATTTAGTTTGGGCTACAGTGACTTGAGAAAATCCTACCTTTGTTGATATCTGGAGATGGAACACGTGAATGACTTGATAAGAAGAAAAATTAATTTGATGAAGATGATGGCGACGATGATCTTCACTCAGCCTGTAGGGGAAGAAAGGAGATGAAGAACGTTAGTTCTTCATACACTAGAAACAGAAAGAAAGGAATAAGAAGAACAGTTATGTTCTTCACTTACTGTCGCAGAGGCTTGAATCAAATAGGTTTAGGGTTTGTTCGATCAAGACTATTTATAGGATTTTGGACGTCCTGTTAGGGTTAGTGTTCTAGTGGAAGTAATACTTCTATGATAGAGTCATTACCACGTTTGAACTCTTTCTAATGCTTATCACTTACTCTGAATAAGTTCTGGATTCGAACGGTTCACGAACTGAATTAACGCCTTAGGTAAGGGCGTATATTCTTAAAAAGCGCCTAAGGGAGAGGCGTTCCTTGTTTAAAACACGCCCTTGTAGAGGGCGCTTCTTTGGCCTGACTTTTATAAGTTCCGTCCCGTTACATGTAACGCCGTTAGGTACGTCGTGATTTATTTAAAACACGCCCAGGCAGAGGGCGTTTCTTTCACTTGCCCATTTTGGTCGCGTAAGAGGTGACGACCGTAGGTGTGGGCGTCCTTTCCTTATTCACGCCATGGGTAGAGGCGTTTCTTTATAAATTAACGCCTTAATAAGAGGCGTTATTTTTAATTTGTTTTATTTCGTCCAATTAACCCTATTCCTTTTATATATATTACTTCTGTAATATATGTTTTAATTTATTTCAATTATTCATTTATTAGGGTTGCTACACCCTCCCCCACTTAAAAAGAATTTGGTCCCCAAATTCAATATATATATAATTATACATGTGGAGAGTGTCGAACATATACCTCTTAGAATAACTCGGGAAATCGTCTCTTCATAGATTCCTCGGTCTCCCATGTCGCTTCATGTTCAGGATTCTTATTCCATTGCACCTTAAGCATGGGAATAACCTTATTCCTTAGAGCTCGTATTTCTCGATCTAATATCTTTAAAGGCCTCTGTTCGTATGTGAGATCTTTCTGGATCACCAGATCTCCATGCTCAATAATATGTGACGGATCGTGCACATACTTCTTCAACATAGATATGTGAAATACATTGTGTACCTCGGACAACTGAGGAGGCAACGCGATGCGATAAGCAACCTCGCCAACTCTTTCGAGTACCTCAAATGGTCCGATGAATCTTGGCGTAAGCTTGCCCTTAACACCAAATCTTCGTATGCCACGTCCAGGGGATATTTTAAGAAACACATGATCTCCAACCTGGAATTCAAGATCTCTTCTCCTGGTATCAGCATAAGCCTTTTGCCTTGTCTGAGCAACTTGTAATCTTTCTCTGATTACTTGTATCTTCTCGGTTGTATCCCTTACCATGTCTGGACCTAATAGTTGTTTCTCTCCAACTTCGTTCCAACATATGGGAGATCGACAACTCCTTCCGTATAAGGCTTCGAAAGGTGCCATTTGGATACTAGCTTGGTAGCTATTATTATATGCAAATTCAACTAAAGGTAAGTGGTCATGCCAGCTTCCTCCAAAGTCAATAATGCATGCTCTCAGCATATCTTCAACAACTTGATTAGTTCGCTCGGTCTGACCATCCGTTTGTGGGTGAAAAGCAGTACTAAAGTTGAGCCTTGTCCCCAACGAATGTTGTAATCCCTTCCAAAAATGAGAAGTAAAACGGGGATCTCTATCCGACACGATTGAGACAGGAATTCCATGTATCCTGACTATTTCTTTGATGTATAGTGCAGCTAGCACATCAATTGACCATCGGCTTTTGATTGGCAAGAAATGTGCCGATTTAGTCAATCGGTCAATGATAACCCAGATTCCATCATGTCCTCCTTTAGATTTAGACAAACCCATGATGAAGTCCATACCAATATCCTCCCATTTCCACTTAGGAATATCTAGAGGATGTAGTTTTCCCGCAGGCTTTTGATGTTCCGCCTTGACCTGTTGGCATGTGAGACAGCGTGATACATAGTCCGCTATTTCTTTTTTCATATTGGGCCACCAAAAGTTCCTCTTTACATCTTGGTACATTTTAGTTGATCCAGGATGAATAGTGTATCTTGATCTGTGAGCTTCATCTAAGATCTTCTTCTTTAATTCCGGACAATCGGGTATACAAGTTCTATCTTTGAACGATAATCTTCCATCAGAAGTTAGTTGAAAATCAGATTGTCCTTCTAATCTGCCTTTGATTTCTACTAACATAGGATCATTATCCTGAAGTGTTTGTATCTCAGATAACAAATCTGACTGTATGCTTACATGAGATAGTGTGACAAATTTGGATTCCGTGTCCAAGCTTATATTGAGCTCGGAGAATTGTTCAAGTAACCTCCATTCTTGTATCATACAATTGGCTATCCTTGCTCTCGGCTTTCGACTAAGGGCGTCAGCCACATAATTACCCTTTCCGGGATGGTATTGTATACTGAAGTCGAAGTCCTTGAGATATTCTAGCCAGCGTCTTTGTCTCATGTTCAGCTCCTTTTGTGAAAATAGATATTTGAGACTTTTGTGATCGGAGTATACAGTAAACTGTACCCCATAGAGATAGTGTCTCCATATCTTTAGGGCAAATACTACCGCGGCCAATTCCAAGTCATGGACGGGGTAATTCTCCTCATGCTTCTTCAGTTGACGAGAAGAGTATGCTATGACCTTCCCATGTTGCATTAGAACACATCCGAGGCCAATGCCAGAAGCATCAGTGTAGACCTCGAATTTCTCTCCTTCAATTGGTAGGGCTAAGACCGGAGCTGTGGTGAGATGATCCTTGAGAGTTTGGAAACTGCTTTCACATTCCTCACTCCATTCATATCGGATCTCCTTACGAGTTAATCTTGTAAGTGGTACGGCGATCTTAGAGAAATCTTTGATAAATCGCCGATAATAGCCTGCAAGACCTAAGAAACTTCTGATCTCGCTTGCATTAGTGGGTCTCTCCCAGTTTCTCACAGCTTCAACTTTTGACGGATCCACAGATAAACCGTCCTTGGATATGACATGTCCGAGAAAAGCCACTTCTTCAAGCCAGAACTCGCATTTGCTGAGTTTAGCATATAATTGATTTGTCCTCAAGACTTGCAATGCAATCCTCAAATGCTCTTCATGTTCTTCCTTAGTCTTAGAATATATCAATATATCATCGATGAAGACTACTATGAATTGATCCAAGTAAGGCCTGAATATGCTATTCATTAACTGCATAAAGGCAGCAGGGGCATTTGTTAGTCCAAAAGGCATAACAACAAATTCGTAATGGCCATACCTGCTTCTGAATGCGGTCTTGTGAATGTCATCATCCTTGATCCTTAATTGATGATATCCCGACCGGAGATCAATCTTGGAGAAATATTTGGATCCTGAAATCTGATCAAACAATTCATCGATTCTCGGCAGTGGATACTTGTTCTTGATAGTAAGATGATTCAACTGTCGATAGTCAATACACAATCTCATGGATCCATCCTTCTTCTTTACAAATAAGACTGGTGCTCCCCACGGGGAAGTACTTGGTCTAATAAACCCTTTTCGGATTAGTTCCATCAACTGCTCCTTCAACTCCTTGAGTTCAGCAGGGGACATTCTATATGGTGCCTTTGAAACCGGACCAGCACCAGGGACTAAGTCGATGGTAAAGGCCACATCTCTTTGCGGGGGTAATCCCGGCAATTCCTCCGGAAATACGTCTGGGAATTCTCGTACTACTTGAACGTCTTCTATCTTGGTTTCCTTAGCTTCTTTATTAGTGACAAAAGCAAGGAAGGATACACATCCTTTCCTGACGAGCTTGCTTGCTCGAAGAGCCGAAATAAGAGGGGATTTGCTTCGACTCTTAGGACTAGTATAAGTCAGTTCTGGAAATTCTTTGAAAACAATCTTGCTATTACGGCAATCAACCGTTGCCTGGTACTTAGATAACCAATCTGCTCCTAGTATAACATCATATTCTTTTAGATCTAAGCAGATAAGATCAATAGGAAAATTCTTTCCTCGAACCAACACCTCACAGTTTTGGTAATGATGCGTGATATCCGTCTCGTTTCCGAGAGGAGTAGACAATATTATCTTCATCCATTCTGGTTCTAGAGGTAATGGGTCAGCAAACTTCTTGGAAATAATGGAATGCGATGCACCTGTATCAAATAAGACATGTGCATATTTGGAACAAATTTTTAATGTACCTTCCACCAATCCGCCTTCTTCTTCTGGTTCGGTCTCTTGGATTGCATGAAGACGCGCGTTCCTTGTCACTGGGCGTTTACCCTCACCATCTTGGTCATTCATTAATGGACAATCGGGAATCCGATGTTCACGACTCCCACAACGGAGACATGCTCCTAATTTCCTCCAGCATTCTTCTGTTTTGTGACCAGCCTTGTCACAATGCTTGCATACTACGTTTGAAGGGGTAGTGGTGATAGAGAAAGGCTTGGATTTCTTGTACTTCTGATCTTGAGAGGAAGAACCTCCATTATTGGGCCTCTTCTTAAAGTTGGGTTTAAAAGAACCCGAACTTGTGACTTGCTCCTTTTTGTCTTTCCCACGGATCCTATCAGATAGTTCCGTGGCATCTTCAAGCAACTGAGCTCGGCGCACTATTTCAGTATAAACTTGAATATCCATAGGCGCCAGTTGAGTAATGTAGTGGGGCCTAAGCCCATTAAGAAATCTACGGGCTTTCATCTTTTCCGTGCCAATTAAATGCTTAGCATATCTAGACAGTCTAGAGAACTGTGCTTCATAATCAGCCACCGATAAAGATCTTTGCTTTAATGCGGCAAATTCGGCGGCCTTCCTTTCCTGGACCCTATCAGAGAAATATTTGGCGTTGAAATATTCAACGAATTCACCCCATGTAACTTGAGTTGGGTCAATAGTAGCTTCAATCGACTCCCACCAGCATCTAGCATCCTTTTCTAACTGGAAAGTAGCTAATAAGACTTTGTCCTGATCCGTGCATTGCATGACACGGAATATACGTTCAATCTCCCGAACCCAATGCTCGGCATCGTCTGGATCGGTCGATCCAATGAACTTCGGGGGATTCATATTCTTGAATGCTTGGTGTAAGCTTCCAGCTCGTGGAGCACCACCTTGTGCTACCTGTTGTAGCACTTGGGTCATCCCTTGAAGGGTACGCTGCATGTTGCGCCATTGAGCACGTTCGGCAGCCATTATCCTACAATTACAATAGCTATGTTAGTATTATGTCACTATGATCTTATAAAGGACTCATTGATCATTTAACCCTTGGTTCTACCCACTCTCACTTGGTTAAAGGTTTTGAAACCTATCCTTGGACTTGGGTTTTCTAGGAATTGAATACCTTAGGCTCTGATACCACAAAGACTGTCACGCCCCGAGCGCGGAAGATACCCGGAGATGCGCGACGTGTCTATATCAATCATGTCAATCAGAGTGGTCGTGTATTCGACACAAAGACAGAGATGCGCAAAATAGCAAGATAACCCAATCCTTTATTTCATAATGGATAGACTATTACAAATCCAATACTCTGT
This sequence comes from Amorphophallus konjac, assembly GCA_022559845.1. Taxonomy (NCBI): domain Eukaryota; kingdom Viridiplantae; phylum Streptophyta; class Magnoliopsida; order Alismatales; family Araceae; genus Amorphophallus; species Amorphophallus konjac. Next base: position 235,392,028 of record CM040120.1, on the reverse strand, counting down.
TTAATAAAAAAAGGAAAAGAATACATAGTTGACTCAAGAAACTATAGAAAAGACTAGATGACACTTGGAGAATCTCTATCTCTTCACTCTTGACAATTCCCATCCGATTGACTTCCATCGTCGTCGGACTTACCTGAAAAGTACAAAGGGACAAACGGGATGAGCGAACGCTCAGTAGGAAATTATATCTCAAGTACTAGCAAGTGGTTTAAGTAATTACATTTTCATGGATGCAATAAAGCTATGCATGCTCGCATGAAACGACAAGATAGAGAGAATGTAATATCAAAGAAATAAGATGAACTTTCATGAACAAGATACAAGTTATTCAAGATATTCAAGCAAGCACGTTTAACAAGTCATGTCAAGAACTTTGGCTATCATGTTTCAAGCAAGTAAATTACCCTTTTTCGGGCCACGCATTTCATGTAAAGTCAAGTACGATTAAAGTACAAGATGTGTGTGGAATGTCCAATCAAGCAAGTCAAGTACTCGGTATAATGCCAGATACCTTATCATTTTAACTCCCATGGGCACAAGTACTTTCGGGTGCTCCTCCCAGGACCAGATCGGGCCCTATATGCGCAGGCATTTATCATGTGTTTTGACATCCACTCTTGTTTATATAGCCAATATAGAATTTCAATAATCAAGCTTGTAGATACGTATGACAACTTTGATAGAATAGAGTCCAAAATATGACAAAGGACATAGAATGGCGATAATAACGGTATAATCACGAGTTCGATAAAACTAGGTAGAATATGGTTCCCTTAACTTAGGTACCATGACAAATCAATATGGACATTCTTTATATAGAATTGAGGTCCACATGAACATTAGATCAAGCAAGATACCCTCATTCTTATCATAGAATTGGGGTTTACAAGAATGACACGATATGGCATGATATCATCATCCCATCAAGAATTTCTTATGATATACTCTTTGTATAATCATAAGGGCCGGTATACCATGTTTTCTTTAGATTGACATGGCAAAAACTGTGTAATGGGTTTTTAGGGTACAACCAGCTCAGTCGGCCTTGAGGGAATCCAAGGCTACGAGGAGTCTTACGGAGGTCTCTATGACTAACTCGCTAGTCCAAAGGAACGGAATGTCCAATGGAGAGCTTGTATGTCAATGAGAGTTGAGTGTGATCGATAAATCAACATGAAACGTGGGACTATACTCACGGAGTGGAGAATAGTGCCGATATATATATATTATGATATATAAAACCATCGGTCAGCAAACCAGAGGAAAAATCAGTTTACAGTAAAATAACGACTTAGGTAAAGTCGTTTCTTAAGTAATTAACGCCTAACAGAAGGGCGTTTACATATGGTCCGTTTTGCAGAATTTTCAATAATCTCATTAATTTATGAAAAACACGCCCTTGTCTGGGGCGTTTTTCAAGTAACTAACGCCTAGTATCAGGGCGTTTATATATGTTCCGTTTCGCAGAATTTCATTATTTCAATAATTTATCTAAAACGCGCCTTTGGCAAGGGCGTTTCTTCAAGAGTTGACGACTACAGTAGCAGGCGTCCTTTTATTTACAATATTTATCAGAACATATTTATTTTCAGAAATTATCAAAAACCGCGCCCTTGGCAGGGGCGTTAATCATTAAATTCTTATTTTCACAGAATATATATTCCAGGATTTTAACAGATACGCGCCCTAGTAAGGGGCGTTTATTTTTAATTCACGCCCTGTGATGGGGCGTTACCAGATGGAAAACGACCTAATCTAGGTCGTGAATTCAAGAAATATCAGGAATTTACATGATCAGCAAGATTTACACGATAATCAAGGATAACAATATGACAGGAAAATTGGCAGGAAATTCAGATGCAGTATTTTAGATTTGATGTTTCATGTTTATTGACTTTTAACCGTTAACAATTTGCTTTCATGTAATTACATGGATAATCAGTTCTTAAGATTTACATGAAAGTAACGCCTGTGTACAGGGCGTCAAATGTGAAATTGACGACCGGGGCAGGGTCGTGTCTTGTAAATTAGCGCCCTAGTTCGGGGCATGTATTTTATAGTCACGCCCTTGCTAAGGACGTTTCTTTCAAGAAATTAACAGAAAGTCGTTCAGAAACTATAATAAACCAAACCATGTATATGCATGATAATTATTGTACTGTATCAATTTAGTTTGGGCTACAGTGACTTGAGAAAATCCTACCTTTGTTGATATCTGGAGATGGAACACGTGAATGACTTGATAAGAAGAAAAATTAATTTGATGAAGATGATGGCGACGATGATCTTCACTCAGCCTGTAGGGGAAGAAAGGAGATGAAGAACGTTAGTTCTTCATACACTAGAAACAGAAAGAAAGGAATAAGAAGAACAGTTATGTTCTTCACTTACTGTCGCAGAGGCTTGAATCAAATAGGTTTAGGGTTTGTTCGATCAAGACTATTTATAGGATTTTGGACGTCCTGTTAGGGTTAGTGTTCTAGTGGAAGTAATACTTCTATGATAGAGTCATTACCACGTTTGAACTCTTTCTAATGCTTATCACTTACTCTGAATAAGTTCTGGATTCGAACGGTTCACGAACTGAATTAACGCCTTAGGTAAGGGCGTATATTCTTAAAAAGCGCCTAAGGGAGAGGCGTTCCTTGTTTAAAACACGCCCTTGTAGAGGGCGCTTCTTTGGCCTGACTTTTATAAGTTCCGTCCCGTTACATGTAACGCCGTTAGGTACGTCGTGATTTATTTAAAACACGCCCAGGCAGAGGGCGTTTCTTTCACTTGCCCATTTTGGTCGCGTAAGAGGTGACGACCGTAGGTGTGGGCGTCCTTTCCTTATTCACGCCATGGGTAGAGGCGTTTCTTTATAAATTAACGCCTTTATAAGAGGCGTTATTTTTAATTTGTTTTATTTCGTCCAATTAACCCTATTCCTTTTATATATATTACTTCTGTAATATATGTTTTAATTTATTTCAATTATTCATTTATTAGGGTTGCTACACCCTCCCCCACTTAAAAAGAATTTGGTCCCCAAATTCAATATATATATAATTATACATGTGGAGAGTGTCGAACATATACCTCTTAGAATAACTCGGGAAATCGTCTCTTCATAGATTCCTCGGTCTCCCATGTCGCTTCATGTTCAGGATTCTTATTCCATTGCACCTTAAGCATGGGAATAACCTTATTCCTTAGAGCTCGTATTTCTCGATCTAATATCTTTAAAGGCCTCTGTTCGTATGTGAGATCTTTCTGGATCACCAGATCTCCATGCTCAATAATATGTGACGGATCGTGCACATACTTCTTCAACATAGATATGTGAAATACATTGTGTACCTCGGACAACTGAGGAGGCAACGCGATGCGATAAGCAACCTCGCCAACTCTTTCGAGTACCTCAAATGGTCCGATGAATCTTGGCGTAAGCTTGCCCTTAACACCAAATCTTCGTATGCCACGTCCAGGGGATATTTTAAGAAACACATGATCTCCAACCTGGAATTCAAGATCTCTTCTCCTGGTATCAGCATAAGCCTTTTGCCTTGTCTGAGCAACTTGTAATCTTTCTCTGATTACTTGTATCTTCTCGGTTGTATCCCTTACCATGTCTGGACCTAATAGTTGTTTCTCTCCAACTTCGTTCCAACATATGGGAGATCGACAACTCCTTCCGTATAAGGCTTCGAAAGGTGCCATTTGGATACTAGCTTGGTAGCTATTATTATATGCAAATTCAACTAAAGGTAAGTGGTCATGCCAGCTTCCTCCAAAGTCAATAATGCATGCTCTCAGCATATCTTCAACAACTTGATTAGTTCGCTCGGTCTGACCATCCGTTTGTGGGTGAAAAGCAATACTAAAGTTGAGCCTTGTCCCCAACGAATGTTGTAATCCCTTCCAAAAATGAGAAGTAAAACGGGGATCTCTATCCGACACGATTGAGACAGGAATTCCATGTATCCTGACTATTTCTTTGATGTATAGTGCAGCTAGCACATCAATTGACCATCGGCTTTTGATTGGCAAGAAATGTGCCGATTTAGTCAATCGGTCAATGATAACCCAGATTCCATCATGTCCTCCTTTAGATTTAGACAAACCCATGATGAAGTCCATACCAATATCCTCCCATTTCCACTTAGGAATATCTAGAGGATGTAGTTTTCCCGCAGGCTTTTGATGTTCCGCCTTGACCTGTTGGCATGTGAGACAGCGTGATACATAGTCCGCTATTTCTTTTTTCATATTGGGCCACCAAAAGTTCCTCTTTACATCTTGGTACATTTTAGTTGATCCAGGATGAATAGTGTATCTTGATCTGTGAGCTTCATCTAAGATCTTCTTCTTTAATTCCGGACAATCGGGTATACAAGTTCTATCTTTGAACGATAATCTTCCATCAGAAGTTAGTTGAAAATCAGATTGTCCTTCTAATCTGCCTTTGATTTCTACTAACATAGGATCATTATCCTGAAGTGTTTGTATCTCAGATAACAAATCTGACTGTATGCTTACATGAGATAGTGTGACAAATTTGGATTCCGTGTCCAAGCTTATATTGAGCTCGGAGAATTGTTCAAGTAACCTCCATTCTTGTATCATACAATTGGCTATCCTTGCTCTCGGCTTTCGACTAAGGGCGTCAGCCACATAATTACCCTTTCCGGGATGGTATTGTATACTGAAGTCGAAGTCCTTGAGATATTCTAGCCAGCGTCTTTGTCTCATGTTCAGCTCCTTTTGTGAAAATAGATATTTGAGACTTTTGTGATCGGAGTATACAGTAAACTGTACCCCATAGAGATAGTGTCTCCATATCTTTAGGGCAAATACTACCGCGGCCAATTCCAAGTCATGGACGGGGTAATTCTCCTCATGCTTCTTCAGTTGACGAGAAGAGTATGCTATGACCTTCCCATGTTGCATTAGAACACATCCGAGGCCAATGCCAGAAGCATCAGTGTAGACCTCGAATTTCTCTCCTTCAATTGGTAGGGCTAAGACCGGAGCTGTGGTGAGATGATCCTTGAGAGTTTGGAAACTGCTTTCACATTCCTCACTCCATTCATATCGGATCTCCTTACGAGTTAATCTTGTAAGTGGTACGGCGATCTTAGAGAAATCTTTGATAAATCGCCGATAATAGCCTGCAAGACCTAAGAAACTTCTGATCTCGCTTGCATTAGTGGGTCTCTCCCAGTTTCTCACAGCTTCAACTTTTGACGGATCCACAGATAAACCGTCCTTGGATATGACATGTCCGAGAAAAGCCACTTCTTCAAGCCAGAACTCGCATTTGCTGAGTTTAGCATATAATTGATTTGTCCTCAAGACTTGCAATGCAATCCTCAAATGCTCTTCATGTTCTTCCTTAGTCTTAGAATATATCAATATATCATCGATGAAGACTACTATGAATTGATCCAAGTAAGGCCTGAATATGCTATTCATTAACTGCATAAAGGCAGCAGGGGCAACTTGTGATCGGCTGTTAGCAGGATCAGTGCTCAAGGCATGGTACATTGTAGTTTCGTGAATTGTGATGGTGCCGAGAGGTGTGCTGAGATGCGGATGCCGAGCTATTCGTGATGCCTGTGTGCGTGGTGTTAAGTGCGAAGCGGAAGCGTGTGGGCTCATAACCCATAGGTTGAGGATCGTAGGGTTGGAAGATTCTGACCAGCAGAGAGGATTATTTCCTCGGTGTGAGATTGTCTTGGCTATGTGTGCCTTGATGCTATTGGTTGCCGTATCGTTGCTCGAGGCATCATGGTTGGCACTGACAGGTTTGAGAATCGGGGAATATGTCGATGAATATGTTGGATGATTACCCTTTCTTCTACATTTTTTGGAAGTTGTGCTCTCAGGACGTGATCGTGGTCCTAGAGATGCATTCTCCGAGGATTGTTGTGGGTCCTTGTTGGTAAGCTGTGAGTAGCTAGTACATTTTAGCCGTGTGGTCAGCTGTAATTTTGCCTTGAAGTGACCCAGTATGTGGTTGTCCCGTGGTTCTGTGTTGAGAACGGAGCCGGGGATTGGCAGGTATGTTGGTTGGTGCTTGTGGTCAGTTTGGGAGGAGTTCCCTGTGAGTTTGATTTCAGATTTGTGTGGACCAAGATCTTGTCAGTTGGTTTTGTTGTACTCTCCTGAGAGGGTAGAGTTGGCATGTAACTCGAATTAGATGTAATGTCTGAGTGAGGACTGACTCAATTGTGTTTTTGGTCCAGTGGTGTCATTGGCGTTCTGCGTGCCAGTTTTGATTGTTGTTGTGATGCAGAAGTTGATGGGTTGGAACAGTCAGTTGAGATGATTATTTTCCTCATGAGAGCTGATGCTTGATGTTGTCTGCTGAGCATGAGTTTTGTCGGTAGCTGTTTCGTGGCATGGGTCGTGTCTTTGCTTTGTGAGATGATAACGATGATGCCATGATTTTGGAGGTGTCAGACTTGTGTTCCCTTCTATATCGTGCTTATTTTGTGGATCGATGTGCCTTGAGATCTGGAGCCTGATGATCTTGCTTGTGATCAAGGTTTGACAGTGCTCCTCTTAATTATGTTTTTCGATAATCGTGTTATCATGTTTTCGTGTGTGAGGTTTGGCTAGAGCTTTGAGAGCATCGCCAGCTTTATGGGTTGTTTTTCCTTGTTCCCTTGTTGACTCCTTAAATTTTAAGGATGAAATTTCTAAAAGGAGGGGAGGATGTAATACCATGGATCCTTTGGATCGGAATCGGAGAGCTTTCGGAGCGCTTTTGTAGGTTCCGAATCGTGTTTTACAATCCACTCAGGTTTTTCCCTTGTATATATTACGAAACCCCGTGGAGAGTGAACCATTGAGTTTTGAGACTCCAGGACGCTGCAGGTGCATTGTGCTCTTTCTGAGGATCGCGGAGGCTATTTTTTCGTATTTTTCTAATTTTATGGGATTTCAGGCCAAAAAATCAGATTTCACAAATATTTCTATTTTCTTTTCTTTTTAAACCCTCACCTCTCACCTCTCTCCTCTCACCGTTCTCTCTCCTCTCTTCTCCTCTCCCCCGGGCACGCGACCGTGGCGGAGGTGGACGACGTGGAGGCGTCGTGGAGTGTGAAGGCGCGAGGAATGGAGCGTGGCGTAGGCACGATCCCATTCCCTGGATTCGAAGCCAACGTGGGTTTGTGTGATGGTTTTCGGTGGAGATCTTTGGTGGAGGTAGGGGGATGGATACTGTACTTGTTTCTTGCCTTCCCTTGCATTTTCAAGCCGATAGGCGCACGTATGAGCGGGTTTTCCATTTTTGAGGGAAAATGCATGTTTTGGGGGTGTGATGCGCAATCGCCCTTCCAGGCGATGGTTTTCGATTCAATTAGTATAATTTGAACCCCTAACTTGTCGAGATTCGATTCCCATCAGTTTGACTATATTTGGCCGTGGTTTGGGGCCGGTATGAGGCCGGATGCCCACGTGAGTCATTTTGGGTGGATTTGTGAAAATTGCCCGTTTCTAGCCGTTTTCTGATTTTCTAGATTTCTTCCGGCTTGTGGAAGGTTTATATCGAGTCTATGTATGTTTCCCCATCGTTTGGGAACGATTGGGGCGTGGAATGACCGGATTTTTTGCTTTCCTATGATTTTCGCACTGGTAGGAATAGCGGTCGTACCAGAGACCGCTACTTGATATGGCGGCCCAAGGAGGACCGCTATCTTCAAGAAACGGTCCAAGGAGGACCGCTATCTGGTTTTTAAGTGTTTTAGGTCAGTTTGGGGTAGCGGCCTTGATCTGACTGCAACCTTGTAGTAGCGGCCCTAGGGTGACTCTTATTTGGCTTTTAAGTCGGTTAGGTCCGTTCCTAGTAGCGGCCTTGTAACTGACCGTCTTCTGAAGTAATGGTCAGGTTAAGGACCGTAACCAGGATGGCCTATCATCCCTTTTTCGAGGTATCTTTGAGAAGAAGGTCTGACTATGACCGCCACCTCCAAGCAGCGGACCTGGGGTGACCACCTTATGCAAGTTGCGGCCCCCATGAGACCGCATTCTGCCTAGTTTGGAGTATTTTTCGTGTTTGGGATTTCCTGTTAAATGGCAGTCTGGACATGACCGCCATATTTTGGAGGTGGCCCTTTGGAGACCATTACCTTCTGTTAGTGGTCTCGATGATACCACCACTTTGCTGGGCTGTTTGGTAGCGGCCATGGAGTGACCGCCACTTGCCCAGAGTGTTCCTTTTCGTTGATTTGGCTTCCGGTTGGCTTGGCTTCGACCCCTTGGTTAGCCCATTGTTCCGTGGATGTCTTGGACGTCCTATGAGGGTTGTGACCATGTTATAGGGTGTTCGGAAGTGCCGTAATATCGAGTAGTATGCTGTGTGATTTCGAGAGTCATTATGGTTTCCGGTCAACCCGATTTTGACCCAGTGGTTGACACATGACCTCGTGAATGTCTTGGTTGTCCCGTGGGGATCAAGACTATATTTTGGACACTTAGAGGTATCACATTACCTCGATTTACATGCCAATATGGTTCGAGGGCTTTGGTGATCCCTCATGTTCCGTGTTTCTCGTCATGCAGAATTGTGAGTCCATTGAGCAGCCTAGGGGCCGTGGACTTTCACTAATGTGTGGATCTGGCTGTAGTGTGTTGTATCCATGTTGTTTTACCGTGATTTGGCTTAGGGACTAGGCTGATTAATGGCATGTTGCTGTGATGTGTGATGATCTTGACACGAGTCTTGTGACTCAAGGATCATTGTGTCAGTAGGTCTAGTTGACTGTCCTGAGTCTGGCAGTTGTGTGATGCTTTATGTTCCATCATACTTGTGATAGGTACGTGTTGACTTGTCTGTACTTCGATATTCTTATTTTGAGTCTCTGTGTCTAGTGAGCCTCCACTAGTCGTAACCTGACGATACTTTTGTGTGTCGGCCCTCCTGGGAGTGGTGGCGGGGCGAGTTCTCGATAGAGACGGTTTGTAGGTTGGTTGCCGTGGGCCCCTTTATCTAGCTGTTAGAGTCCAACGGGAGGGGAAAACCAGCTTGAGGCCTGGCTTAATACATTGAGCTTGTGTGTGCACACGTGGTCAGGGGCGTTGGACCAGCGTCGACGGGCGTGACCCTGACTAGTCACTCATTACTGTTGTTCCTTGGTACTTGTTCGGTGTCTCAGTTACCACGTTTGAGGCGAGTGGGAGATATCTGAGGCGCAGTGTAAGACGTCAGTGGATGCATCTCACTTTTCTTCTAGTGAGGAGGTGCTTCTGTCACATGACACGGGATTCGTGACTCGTGACTCGCGTGGTTCTTCGGTGAGTTAGTGCGCGTACACGATGGCGAGGTCGTGTGTGTATTGGTGCTTTTAGACCATGTGGTCTTAAGTTGGGGTTTTGTCTTTGTAGATAAGCCTGCATGACTGAGGTGTCGTGATGAGTCCTGGATGTATAGCCAGAGTTTCCTTGTATTGGTTTAGTGATTCCCTACCGTGAGTATGGGAATTTGTGGTTTTACCGATAGGAGTAGTTTAGAGGGCTGTGGTTCTATCTGTTGCCGTGTTTCTATTCAGTACGACTGTTTTCCTCTTTACTCTTTTTGTTCCTACTCCTGCTTTAATGGTGTTGTTTAGCACTGTTGTTACCACTTTTGTTTCGTGGTGGGGATCCGCGGCACCCCTACTGAGCTAGTGAGAGGAGGCTCACCCCTGACTTTTCAGGTGTAGCTGTTTCTTCCTCGTGGTTTGGGGATGCAGTGCGGTGGTTCTTAGTGCCAGCTTTGCTAGTGTCGGGCTTCCCCCAACTTGAGAGTGTGTTTCTCTTTCCTATTATATTATACTTTAGTTGGACTGAACTCTGCTAGCTCTATAGTTTAATTTGATTAATAGAAAATATAATTTTATTTCTACTAATTTAGCAATCCTGATCATAGTAATTAATTGTTTACTGCTTTATCTGGAAGTTCAATGTACTTCACCCACACCTTTCTATCCCTTCGGAGCTTTACCGCTCTTGGGAGGCCTCTCAGAATCCAAGTGGTATCGGGTTTACCTGGTATCTAGAGTCTGGGTCATCACACACTGCCCCATCTACCATAATGATTGAAGGTGACCATCTGCACATTGAAGAATGTCGAACATGGGCAAGTGTAGTGAAGGAACCCGTCACAAGGAGTCGCAGCTTCTAGGATCCTTTTGATCCCCTCCCTAGTTAGCCTCTTGACCCACAATCTCCGCTCCATTTTGGCAAGGAAGTCCACTATCACACCCCTTCCAAACGGGCCAGTCAACACCCTTCTCTGCACACACCCACACCTGGGAGCTTGGTTTGCAAGAAGCCCATTCGTCAGAAAGAGTTACATGCATTACCATCATATAGGGGTGATGAAGTAGGTGGCTTTGGCTCTCCTGGTCCTCCTAAGTCCCTCAAATCTGATAGGAAGCCAGTGCATGATAGGTTCATATTTAGATGTTTAGGATTCCCTAATTCTGCCAAAGTTGGGTAGCGTCGTGTGTATGCTAGTTCCACATATGGGTGTCCTGGACCACCACTGCATTCACATATGTATGGGTCTGCACAGCTTGTCAGGAGTCTGCATCATCATCATATAGAGGCCAGCAATACATAATACAAAGAGTTGGCCGACGCTCATAGGCACCACCGGGAGTTCTAGGAGGGAGAGTATGTCATGATCAGGGTCAGGCCTGAGCAGTTCCCCTCTGGAACCGTGAAGAAATTGCAAGCTCACGATGTCGATCCTTTCCGAGTAGTGAGGCAAATTGAGTCTAATGCATATGTTTCAGACTTGCAGGAGGATTATGGGATCAGCTCCACTTTCAACATCTTAGATCTAGTCGCTTATAGGGACTTGGCAGTGATACCCAGTGAGCCATTTGAGCCATCTCCACCCCTTATGAGTGACATCACCCCTGAGCGTCCACCTCCAACCTTGTTACCACAGCAGCGTGAGCAGATAGAGCATATACTGGATGAGCAGGTGACGACAACTTGGAGTGGGGTGTCCCAATGCTACTTGGTACGCTGGAGAAGATGGCCCGCGTTCGAAGACACATGGATCACCCAGGCGGAGATAGAGAGGATAGATCCAGATCTGTTGGAGCGGTATCTTAGCGACAGGGACCCCTACTCGACGGGGTCGAGTTCTTCCCATCCAGGGAGAATTGGTGAGGACACACGAGCTATTGACCGACATTACAGGACGCGCAGTGCGACTCGAGCTATGCAGGCATCACTGTGGCTTGAAGATAGCTTGGAGTCCCAGTTTTGAGGTAGGATTTCATCATTATTTTTATTCTGGATTCCTTTTGTAGGCCAGTTGAGGGCCATTTGGTTAATGGGTCATTAAGAGCCTAGGTTGAGGGAATTGGGTCATTTTGAGTTGGGCCTGGCCGCCCTCCACCAGGGAGGAGCCCAAGAGGCCTAGGGCACCCTCCCCCTTGTTTGAAATTTGAAAAGGGGCGCCCCCCCTCCTCTTTCCCTCCTTCCTCTATTCCCCTTCCCCATGCAGTCTCCTGATTGGGCAGTCTAGGGAGAGGGTTAATGGTGTAGCTTCCCAAGAGATTGGGCTAGGGTTTTCTTGTTGTGGGATATAAAACTCTTGTAATTTGGCTATGGAAATTAATGAAACTTTGAAGAATTTTTTCCCAAGAACCCTAAGCGTTGTGCCCTCCCTTCTCCCTATCCTCTCAACTCTCTCCAAGGGGTGGGATGCCCCATCTTCTCCCTCTTCTCTTCTACTGGGTGCGATGCCGAGCCCCTCTTCCTCCCCTTCCTGCATCATGCTATTGAAGATCTCCATTCCATGACGTCCAACCTTGTTCGTGGGAGCTTCATCCACCTCCATTTGCTGCTGGGAAGCTACAAGAACTCTGCTAGTCTGGTTACACCTCTTCTATCTGCCTGCAGGACAAAGCCTGGAAGACAAGGTTGGTTCACCCCCTTCCTGCCCTCAACTCGCCACCAAAATTTTACAGCTTGTTCCCCACATCCTCCCCTCTCTCCAGATCAAATTTCATCACCCCATTCCACCATTTGACCCCCGTTCCACCTCCTTCTGCCCCCCTGTGTGCAGTCTGCCTCTGTGCAGATCTGCAATATAGAGGTCCACAAACTAACGGTTCTCACCCCACAAACCACCTTGGATCGCCACCAAACTTGGTGTGCACGTTTCCCTCACTCCCCCCTACCCTTTACATTCTCAGAACAGTTAGAACGCAGTCTATACAAGAGCCGCGATCTAGAATTTGAAAATAGGTCGCGGTCTATCGCACAGCTGCGTTCAGAATGCGGTCCATGTGATGGACACGATCTCAGATATAAAGCACAATACGACAAAAGAAGAAGAAAACGATGATACCTCATGCATAAAACTCTAAATTAATGAAGAACTATCGATGAAAATTAGAGAAATATGCATTAAAACAAATTAGACATGCAACTAATCATGTATGCTTGATTAATTTGAGTTTATTCTAAGAGAAAACCTACCTTAGAATCGATTAAAGGAAGAATAGGAAGAAGAACGCGAAGGACTCCCAAAGCGTCTTGATCCTCTCCTCAAAGCACGCCCTACTCCCACATCCAACAAGCTTCATGATCGGTTAGGGTTGGCTAGAAGGAGTTTATGGTCTTATTTATATATTTTAACCTCCCCAAGAGTCTTAATTTGAACTATTACCCCAAGAGATAATAATACCTCAATTTTCCACTATTTAATCTTTAAATTAGTATCGCCTCCCTTATTATAACCCTAATTAGGCTAGGATATCACAAGAGATCGACCCACTCTAGTGGATTAGGGTTTCTACTCTTTCTATGGCCCATGTAGCTTAAGTTTTAGCCCATTTAACCTGATTGAAAGTAGGGAATTGGGGTATTACGATTTTAGAGTTTTTTATTCACTTTTAAAGCCCAATTAGATTTTTGCATTAGCCCAAATTACAATTACAATTTTATAATATGATCCTTATATTATTTAAGAGACTTTATTTATTTATATATACATTTTTTTAACTGGGTTACTACATGAAGGCTAGGGGGCTAGTGATATGGGCAGATTCCCCTTGATCTCAACACGTGGCATGCTTCCCTTCCTGAAGCGTACTCCCGCCATATTCCGAATTCTAAAAGATATGATGGCGGTGGCAGCATATTGCCGCATGATAACGCTAGTTTATCGTGAAGGCATCATTAGGAAATCCTCCTCCGAAATTACCCCATCACAAATGTGGCGAGGACACACGAGCTATTGACCGACATTACAGGACGCGCAGTGCGACTCGAGCTATGCGAACATCACTGTGACTTGGAGATAGCTTAGAGTCCCAGTTTTGAGGCAGGATTTCATCATTATTTTTATTCTGGATTCATTTTTGTAAGCTATTTGAGGGCCATTTGGTTAATGGGTCATTAAGAGCCTACTTTGAGGGAATTGAGTCATTTTGAGTGCATAGGGCCCAACTGGGCCAACTGGGCCTGGCCACCCTCCACCAGGGAGGAGCCCAAGAGGCCTAGAGCACCCTCCCCCTTGTTTGAAATTTAAAAAGGGGCGCCCCCCTCCTCTTTCCCTCCTTCCTCTATTCCCCTTCCCCATGCAGTCTCCTGATTGGGCAGTCTAGGGAGAGGGTTAATGGTGTAGCTTCCCAAGAGATTGGGCTAGGGTTTTCTTGTTGTGGGATATAAAACTCTTGTAATTTGGCTATGGAAATTAAAGAAAATTTGAAGAATTTTTCCCAGGAACCCTAAGGGCTGCGCCCTCCCTTCTCCCTCTCCTCTCAACTCTCTCAAAGGGGTGGGACGCCCCCATCTTCTCCCTCTTCTACTCTGCTAGGTACAATGCCCAACCCCTCTTCCTCCCCTTCCTGCATCGTGCTGCTGAAGATCTCCATTCCATGACGTCCATCCTTATTCGTGGGAGCTTCATCCACCTCCATTTGCTACTGGGAAGCCACAAGAACTCTGCTGGTCTGGTTACACCTCCTATGTCTGCCTGCAGGATAGAGCCTGGAAGACAAGGTTGGTTCACCCCCTTCCCGCCCTCAGCTCGCCACCAAAATTTTACAGCTTGTTCCCCATGTCCTCCCCTCTCTCCAGACCAAATTTCATCACCCCATTCCACCATTTGACCCCCGTTCCACCCCCTTTTTCCCCCCTGTGTGCAGTCTTCCTTTGTGTAGATCTGTAGGACAGAGGTCCACAAACTGATAGTTCTCACCCCTCAAACCACCTTGGATTGCCACCAAACTTGGTGTGCACGTTCCCCTCACTCCTGTTGTGCCCCTGTGGTCATTTGAGTCATCTTCTGGTCACTTGGGTCATTCGACATCATCCTGTGGTCATTTGAGTTATTTGATATTCTTCATTTTGATAATGGCTAAACACTATAAGTCATTGATGTTTTACCACTCTTATATGACTAAACTACTTGATGTTCTTTCATGACAGATATGCCAAGGAATGGAGTGGAGATGGAAAAAGTGAAAGCTCAATGATTGTGCCCTCGCACGCGGAACAAAATTTTGATTATGGGAGCGATATAATCAATAGAAATTTTTAAGACTGTCAAGGTTGATGCCACAGATGAGAACGGGCTGCTAAAGGACTTAAGCAACGGAGCTAAACAGTTAATAGACTGAACCGGGGTAACCCGGGTTCTGCCCAACTGGCGGTCGACCGCCAGCCTAGGGGGGTCGACCGCCCCTACCAGTAGCCAACTGCTTGCATGTTTCTCAGTGGCGGTCGATCGCCAGCCCAGTAGCGGTCGACCGGGAATTCCAGGGACCATCCGTCTACAGGGTTTCTCAGTAGCGGTCGACCGCCAGCCCCAAGCCAACATTTATTGACTTCATTTTCCAGCTCGAGGCCAGCCCCTTTCCATGGATTTGTTTAATCAAAAGTCACCTAATCTTCAATGATTTGTGGATCTGGTATGGGGGATGTCTATGGACCATTCAAAGTCTATAAAACCAATGCAAGAGGGTTAGAAACCCTAGTTAATCAAGAGGGATCAAAGGAGATCAAGAGAGGCTAGAGGAGGTGCTTGGAAGAAGGGGTACTGTAGCCGTGAACAGTACTTCGTGCAGAAGTTCTTCATCCATTCCAAGATGTTTCAAGCTTAGATCTGAAGCAAGCAACCTCCAAGGAAGCTAGAAGCAATCAAGGTTCTCAAAGGTGATCAAAGCTACATCCATACACCTCTTCATCAACTCAAGGCCATCCAAGCAAGCTCATTTTCAAGGGAGATCAAATATGCATCCTTTATCTTCTTCATCAACTTAAGGTGATCCAAGGAAGATCATTTCACAAGGAAGAAGATACCATTGAAGAATCAGATTCAAGCTCCAGCAATCTCAGACAAGATCTTTTCTCTTTGAGCATATTCTATATCTTGTTTGAGTGTTTTCATATTTGTTCTCTTTCCATTTCATTCAAACATTTGAAACTGAAGATCGTCCCTATCGGTGGTTAGTAGGAAGGTAATCGGAAGCTGTCCGATCTGCGGTGTTGACGTCCCTACCAGTGGTTAGTAGGAAGGCAATCGGAGGTTTTTCCGATCTGCGGTTCAGTGCGTTTCACTAGTGAAGCCTCACCGGGTTTGGTGAGGGGTGGACGTAGGACTGGGGATTCAGTCCGAACTACCTTAAAATCTCGTGTGTTGTGGTTTGATTGTGCGATTACTTCGTGATAGATGCATGCTTAGGTTCAATATCTATATTACTTATTCATCTTGCTAAGCAAATCGTTGTGTGCTATGTTAAGATAGTTATATTCCGCTGCGATTCTTTTTAACTAGCTATAAAGAGGGTTGCATTGCGAAAAGAGGGGCAGATCTATTCACCCCTCCCCTCTAGATCTGCCATCCACTACTCAACAACTCCCCCATACCCTTCACATTCGCCCCTTGCTCCAGAAGATCCGCTTGCCCCTCCTCCCACCGCCTCCTTTAGACAGACTTCAGTCTACCTGCCCAAGTCTGCAGACTGGCCACACCACTTCACCATCTCCCCACACCCAAAACTCCTTCTACACACAACCCCAAGAGCCCTCGCTCTTCTACCCACATCCCCTCACCTATCCATAAAACCCCAACCTCAGATTCGCTCCGAACACCCCGTTCCCATAGCCAACTCTTGTTGTCTGTCCGACTGTCTGCAGACAGACCAGACCAGACAGAGGTTTGCTATTCAGGCTGCCCCGACTTCACCACTTGGTTCGAGCATTCTATCTTCACTGGGCACACAGAGGACGTCCCCACCAACGTCCACGGCGAATTTCATGGCCAGAGGATCACCGGAAGCCGCTATTCCAGGTCCCTCCTCCCGCTGGTCGCCAGACTCTAGGCAGGCCCGCCTGCTTTCGCCAACTGATTCGTTGCGACATCGGAGCAACTATCGGACCCTGCTGGCCGCCATCCTCCTGCGGGGCAAACATCAACCACTGCTGAACAATGTCAGAGGCCCCTCGCACCTACTCCGGTGACCGTGAGGCTCCTTCCCAGCAGCTGAACCCCAGGTGGTGCAGACGACTCCGTCAGTCCGGATCGACCCACAGCATACCGGGCTGCCATCACGCCATCGAATTGCTACCTGTCAACCCAAACACACCCTCCCGGATCCATTTTGTAGCCTTTTACCTCCTACGAGAAGTGGGCATTGGTTTCAGTTCTGTACTTGTTTAGTTTCGCTGTACCGAGTGGTCGTGTGTCTTGGCTGGGAGTCTTCCCCACGTCCCGAGCGTGGAGGTACGCTCTCACCTCTCCCCTTGTCGCACTTGCTAGTTTCGTATATGTTCTGGATGTTACTGCTTGTGTGTGATCAGTAGGATCCTAGCCTGTTTCAGTCTCATGCACTGTTGCGAACGAGAGAGCGTGACCATTCCGTGTCTTGATCCGAGCATGCGAGTGAGTAGACCACCCTAGTCCCCGTCGGTTTCTCAACCGTGCGGATCCATGCACTTCCCCTTCTCTTGGGGATGGCTACGAGCTTGCTGTTCTTGTTGTGGATGTCGCTCCTTCTTGGATGCTCTTGGTGTCAAGCCGAATTAGCTCGGTTGTTCGCGTCATTACTGGTCGCGTTGTCCACCTAGTCCGGTCATCACCTAGAGTCCCAGGTTCGCATCCCATCCCGTATCAATATGGATCTTACGCATATTACTAAGGCAGGTAATCGCACAATTCTACCATGATTACTTGGATTTGCATTTTCCTACTGCCAATTGATTTGGGATCTTTGTACGACATACCCGCGATTTGTACAATATCTCTCTAAAAAGGTAGTCATGTTAGAATTTGGACTCTTTCCCGATAAAAGGTTGGTCATGACAACCCTCAAGGTACGTAAACTGCTGCTCTCTACAGAACCCTCTCTCTTCTCTGATTTCTTCATGCTCTCGCTGACTTAAGCATAAGAGGATTTTATTGGAGAACATTATTCCAGGGGAGAACTTCTCTTTTTGTGCAGACGATCAACTTTGGTGTTCGGAGGATGCCTCCTGACACTCGGGACTCCCGTCCTGAGACTCATCCTTCACATTTAGCATTGTAGTTTGATACTGTAGACCCGTTGTTTAATCCCATAGGATAAATTCAAGTGTAACATACGCAATAGCAGTGCTATTTTAATAAGTGCTTAAGGAGTCACCTGACATTCTATCAGAGGATTATATATATATATATATATATATATATATATATATGTTTGTTAATTATCTTTTATTAAATTGTTAAAAAATAAACCTTGACAAAAATAATTATCTTTAGTTAATTACTTAAATGTCTTTCAGATAATTAAATTTATGTAATTATCCTTTGGTGCTTAAAGGTCATCCAAACTCAAGCAGCGCATCCTGACAGCCGAGCAAGTGAGTCGTCATCGCATTTTATTATAACTTTATGTTCCCCCCTTTCTTTCGTTCATGGTGAAGTCTCGTGATCAATGACACCCAAGAGGGGGAGTGAATTGGGTGATTACAAAATTTTATAAAACTTTAGCCGATTTAAACAAATGTGATGAGATAGCAACTAAGAAGTTCATATCTATAGCAAAACCAATTAGATCTATGTTCTACCCAGACTAATTCCCACCAAAATGACAAGGAATAAGGGTTCGGGTATTTTCCTGAACACCTCCAAGGCACAGGCTGCCTAATCCTTTCTACAACCCTAAAGGTCCCCACAAGGGTCCCGACCAACTCGCCGTGACTCGCGGCGGCACAAGCAAGTGTTCGGGGTCAATCCCGTTTGCTCTCATACGGGGTTTGCCCGCATTCTATATGGCCGCCTGGGACCACCCGGGGATGCCCCGACGTAAAGCCACGCCATGTGGCATCCAGCAAAAGAGTCGCGGGCCCATTCTGAGACTCTTCATTCAACCCTCCAAGGTCAAAGGGAGACCCAAGCAAGTCAACCACAGGCTTTGGAGGTCCGCAGCATGTACATACGGCTCACACACATGTGTTCGGCATTTCTCCAAACACCTTGTGGGTGCATATATTTCAATCCTTCAACATAAGACTAGAGGCCAACCCGTGGTTCCAGTACACCAGTTGGGTCCCACAACAACCCCTCAGCAAGTCGGGGCCACCCCCGACCCTCAGACACGTGGCAACAAGCCACTGAACTTAGCTCTCGGGCCAACCCAAGGCTACCCTGCCAACCCGCCGGACAACATGGCACGTAGCACGAGGCAAGGCCCATGGGCCTAAGGTGCCTCCTCCCAACCCCTACAGACTTCTACCCTTGGCTCTAGGCCAAATCCAAGGCACGTCGGCCACTTACGCGGCTCGTTCGGCAACCCGGGGTGTGTCGGGCATTTGCCCGAACACCTTGCGAGCGGCTACTCCGACTCAAAGAACAACGGCCCCACGAGCCCATGTCAGCCTCCCGAATGTCATAGTCCATCAAAGGATGTCCCCATGCAACACGGAAGACCCCCAGGGGCCATCCCCCGGGGTTACGGCTGGCCCGGCGCCAATTCGCCCCAGGGCTTGGCCGTGCCCTCGGGGAGGGCGAACTCCCCGGGGGGGCCACGCCCTCTCTCCAGCTCGGTGGTCCCTCGACCCCACTCAGCCCCGATTCACGCAATTACGGTCCTACGATGCAGTTCTTGTGTCGTACCAGTTCGAGGGGTCAAAGCGCAGACGTGGAAGCGCAAAGCGACAGCACGACGGGTTCCACCTCAAGTCAACACGCACAAGTCTCCACAAGCCACCACGTACCCTTGTACTTAGCCAAATTGGGAAGAGAAAAAACCCCAAAAAAGAATTTTATAGGGTGGGGACCAGCCCCCCCTCTCTCTCTCTCTCGCGAACTGCCTAAACCCCCCAGGGGGGGTTTACGCGGACCAGCCAGGACCCCCTAGCTGGTCCGCCTAAACCCCAAATCAAACCAAAAAAAAATATTTTTTCAAAAAAAAAGAAGCCAGCCCGCCTAAACCCCCCCCCCCATGGGGGGTTTAGGCGGACCAGCCAAGCCCCCCTGGCTAGTCCGCGTAAACCCCTTTCCCTCTCTCTCTCAACCCGTGTAACCCAGCACTATTCCATTGGGTTTACGCGGACCAGCTCACCCCCCTTAGCTAGTCCGCGTAAACCCCCTTGTGACCCTTCACCTTCCCTATAAAAACCCCCTAGAGGGGGCAAGGCAAGGGAGAGGCATTCAAAGGCAATTCAAGGCAACTCAAGGGATCCGTACTCCGGCAAGCACAAGACTTCAAGCGCGGAGCCAAGGAGAATTGTGTGTGGGTGACTTGTTCGACGGTTTCATACGACAGGGGTATGTCGTTCGCACTCCCCTCACGCCGTATGTAACCGTCACACGCGAGTCAACACCCACCGTATGTGAGACGTCGTGATATGAGCGGACATCCCCTCATGCCGGGATTTCTGTTCGCACGCCAGTCGGTCGCAACCACACGCGCGCCATGACGTTATGCTCACCCGCAGTCACGAGGCCATGTCCGACCGCTCAACTCGAGTCACGATCGACCCTCGCCCAGATACCGGATCAATGTATCCCCTCAGTAATCCAGTCATAGGCCCCCCGTTCGGCAATGCGGCCATGGCCCACGTCACGGGAGGAGCCCTATGCAAAACACATAAGTATTCATTCATCATACATCGACCCGAGGACCGACCCACGTGTCGGAATTATCCCGTGGCATGCGCCAGTTGTACTTTGGCCATTACGGCCGTCCTGTAAAAGAATATATACGTCTCAGCACAACACCGCCGATTAGATGAGTACTCTCGCACCCACATCCCGGCCTCCAGTCTTCTATCTACACCACTCGGCATCCATTCCTGACACTCTAACCCCCAGTAAACACCCCTCAGTCTAATGCGCACCAATAGCTGCTGAATGCCCCCAGCCCTCTACCCACGGCTTCAGACATATATACATACTTTTCTTCAGCATGGAACGAAGGTATTCGGATTCAATCCAATGTAAATAAACACCGGTTGCTTGCGGCCGGTGGGAAAAGATGTCATGTACATGATTCCCGCAATCGCCTACGCACTCGCACCCATGGAACCCCTTCTCTCCACGTGTCGCCCGATCGCCCGAGCTCACGTGCCGCGCCCTGGTAGCGCTTCCCCGGCCAAACCTTGGTTCCATGAGTGATTGTCGAGAGATCGACTGGCACGCCCGCACCCTATCCGGTTAACCTTTATCCCGACACTTACGTGCCATTCGACCCTTTTCGACTTTCCGTGAAAGGAGAGTGCCCGGTACCACCGTGAGAGGCATGCACCCGTAAGGAGGATACCCGAGATACATCAAACTCCCGTATTTTCCTTCACCATTGTATCCCTTTCTTCATTCTGGTTAATCGGCATAAAAACCCGCGCAACAATCTATCAAACCAATCGCCACGATAGCTCTTCGGTACTGGGCGGAGGTATGAATCCGAAGATCTTACTCACGCAAGGTGTTATCATCTTGACAAGGCTAGCCTTGTCAATCTGAACTCACCTTTTGATATACCAAAGATCTAAAGTGAAAATGATCAATTAAGCTAGAAGAAAATAACCGAGATAATATACGAAAGTGCTAGCATAGAATGGGGGTAGAAGAGAAGGATCAAACCACACAAGAGACAGAGATTTTTAGGTGGTTCAGATGCAACGACGGCAATATACGTCACCCCTCACAAACTATGAGGATTCACACACTATCTTGTAAAGGATTACAAGATCAGAACACACACACACTCGTAAGGAGATAGGAACTCCCACGAAGGTGCAAACGCACCGAAGCACACACGAATCTGAAGGAAATAAGACACACACACACAAATCTGGGTAGATCCACACACACACGAATGTTTAAAGATTACAAATAGCACACACTTGAAGCTTAGGGAATTTGGAAGAAGAAACACAAATGAAAAACTTCTAATTTAGGCTCCCCCTGAATAGATGATGTAGATTTTGGATGAAGCTTGCTTCTCCAATTCATTTGAGGTTGATTGGCTTCAGATTGATCTTGAAATGCTTGGAGATGGATAAAGAATCCCTGGATGAAACACTATTTACGGAGGTGTTGCAGCAGCCTTCTTTCTCCCCTTGGTAGCCTCCTTGATCTCCCTTAAGTGATTAGGGTTTCTTTACCCTAAGAGATGTTTTTATAAGTCTTGGGTTGGTCAAGGGACATACCAAAACACATATCCACGAATTTAGGCATGTCTGGTGGCTTTAGAACTCAAAAGTCCAAAGAGAAGGCTTGAACACGTTGATGAAAACAAAGTCAACAATTGCTACTTCGAAGGGTTCAGTCGACCAAGATTTTCGGTCGGTCGACCGAACTCTGTAACACTTGCCACTTTTCAATGCTGGTAAGTTCGATCGACCGAAATCCCTCATCAGTCGACCGAACTCTGTAACATTTATAGAATTCTGAGTGCTGGAAGAATTGGTCGACCAAACTCTGGAATTCCTACAAAATAGAGTTTTTAGCCCCAGAAAACATATCCATATGACAAGGCCTTTGTGTCCACATTTTGTTCCATTCATTTTGAGTTTATTTGACTGACTCTGGGCATTTTGAAGCATGATAAGTTTGAGCATTAGCTTTTAATGGAAATGGCTTTGTGGGCCTACTTGTGCTCGTACTCTTGCAATTACGAACGGTACCAAAACTATTTGTCATTTCGGGGTTTTATTATTATCAAAATTATTGACGCAACTCAACAATCTCCCCATTTTTGATGATGACAAAACATTTAGAGCATTACATGCATTGGCGTATCGTTAAACAAATTTGGAACTTGAAATCAACGCATTACAAACTTGAAAGTTCCCATATGGTTATAGTACCCACAAGGCAAATTAAATCCAATCGGAAGCCAATATTCCAGCAAACACCAAGCCATTCATTCCTTTATATTTGCTAGCTCCGAAAGTGAAATAGAAACCAATAGCCATGACATAACCAAGTGCTTCATTTCATTCATTAAGATTTTCATTACATAGTACATGAACTATTAATGACATTGACTCCCTGACACATTGATGCAATGCAAACGACTCAACTAATGCAAATGACACTCATAAATGCCAAATGGCAAACACTCAAACAAACATTTGACACGCATGCATAAGATATATATAGGCATAAACTAGATACTTCTCCCCCTTTGTCATCATCAAAGAGGGGATGGGTTACAAGAAAAGTGGACCAAAAAATGATATGTAGGACCCAGAAACAAGCACCAAGGATATGAAACAGAAGCTCGTTAGTGATCATCTTGAGGAGGCGGGGGATCTTGGCCAGGAGCAGTGAGATGGTGGATAATGGAGTTTAGAAGGTCATCCTGGGATAGCATGTGGTGCTGGATGCCGACGAGAGAATGGTTTGTGGTTAGGAATGCTTGGCGAGTGTTGTCATGGCTAGTAGTGAGAGTGGCCATGTTCTGAGTGATGGTAGCCAAGGAGTGGGAGAAGGTAGTCATCTGGCCTTGCATTGATTCAATTAAATTACCAATAGAGGCAAAAGACGTATCAATGTTACTCACAAAAGTAGAAAGTTGCTCCCCAAAGGCATCCACCATAGTTTCGACGCTAGAGAGTCGCCCTACAACGCCCTCAAAGTCTACCCAAGAGGGTTGTCCAGCACCCTGAGAAGAGGACTCCCCATGATAGAACTGTGATGGAGGCAACATTTCTGGATCTGCATGCTGAGTAGGAGGTGGAGAAGGCTGCTCCTCCGCCTAAACTGGAGGTGAGGGTGGTGCTAGAGCCTGCTGCTGTTGTGGCTCTGCTGCGTCCTCATCTTCAGATTCTTCGCCATACATGCGTACATCTCTGTGTAACTCCCCATCAGGACCCCAATAGTACCCAAAGTCGAAGATCATCTTGTGTTTATTATATACATCATCCTGTCTTTCTGGAATAGACACCTCTCCTGCCAAGCCAACTCCAGCATGAAGAAACACCCCTGTCAACTATGAGGCATAAGGCAAAGATCGCCTTCTTTGTGTACGACATGACCCTATCAAGTCTATCATCAAACGTCCCAGTTGATCAGATTCCCACTCATAACATGGTAGAACAGAAATTTATGGACTTCATTAACCTCATCCCTGCTGCCACCTTTAGGATAGATAAGAATGGTAAACATATGGTTTATAATCCACTACAGTGGCGGGAAATAGTTGGCATTCAGCTTGATCAGGTTACTAACTCCATGAATGTATTCACTACAAGTCATGAGTAAAAAAGTATCCTCAACTAATCCATGACCAAAAATCATATCAGCGCCCATAGCGAACACTCCTAGGGCGTGCTCAAATAACTCTCGATTGATTGTAATTTCGACTTCTTTGACAGCCGTATACAAACGGTCATTTCTCATATCCAGGTGCCCATAAAATTATTGGACTAAACTAGGGTAATACCTGGAGTATCTGGTAACAAAATCAATCCACCCATCTTGAATTTCAAAAATAGCACTTAAATTTGGCAACATTTCGTTCACATCATCAAAATCGACCAAACGGGGGTCGATAATCAGCCGTGGGAGGATCTGTCGTGCCCGTGGAGGTGTGGCTGGCCGCTGTGGTGGAGGAGCCCGTTCCTCATTTCTCGGGCACTGGATTCTCCTTGGGTAAGCCTTTGAGAGCTTCGTCTAGGCGCCATCTAAATAGAAAACCTAGGTGGAAACCCTTGGATCTGCTAACCTCTTTCCTCGAGAGTGGATGGAGACCAAATGACACACCAAAAGATGGTGGAAGAACCGTATCCACAAGCTGGAGCTCAGGTAATGGCTGCAAGGTTGCACAAACCGCCGTGGAGATTTCATCTCGAAACGAGGACGAACATGCCAGATCTTGTGCGGATGGAAGAGGGAAGAGGTTTGGGGGGTAGAAATGGGGAGAAAGGGTGTTCTAGGGTTTGAGGGGAGGGTAGGAGGGTGAATGGGTGTGAGAGAGGGAAAGAAATGTGGTGAAGACCCCTTTAAGAAGGAGTTCGGACGTGGTTCGGACGTGGTTCGGCCGGCCCGGTTCGCCGATTTTGGTCGACCGAACTCGGGGCGTCGGTCGACCGAAATGGTCGGCCTAGCCCTATTTTTTTTTGTTTGATCAACTCCTTCAATCTTTCTGTTTCTGTTCCTTTTCTCCTTCCCCCCCTTTTTTTTGATTCATACTGCACTTGTCCCCCTTTTTTTGTTTTTTATTTTTTTTTTTTGTGAAACTCCCCTTTTGTGTATGTGAAGAGAAGGAATGGGTAATCCTTCTGAGATGACTGCTTTAGAAGTTTTTATAAAACTCCCCCTCAGTAAATGCCTCTAATCCTCAGTTCTTAAGATCCACATTTATTTAGCAAGGAATTATAGGCCTTAGAAACATTTCAAGGAAGGGCTATATTGTATAAATACAGTCAAGCATACAAGGGTGGTATATTAACAAGCAACCAGAAATAGACACACAAGATATGCATGTCTTTCTATACAATCTACTCTTTATGCAACTAATGTTTCTACCTATACAAGACTCACCCTTAATGCCGACTTAGGTATGTATGCTCGCACCCTTGCATATGCCAAGTTCTCTTCTGATTTTATTGAACTATTCTTGGTTTAGGGGTTTTGTAAAGATGTCAGCTAACTGATTATGTGTGTCAATGAATTTCAATTCAAAGACCCATTTTCCTACATGATCTCTCAGAAAATGATGCCGAATGTCAATATACTTTGTTCTAGAATGTTGTACATGATTTTTTGACAAGTTAATTACACTGGTATTGTCACACAAAATTGGAACATATCTCATTTCAACATTCAAATCAAGCAATTGATTTTTGATCCAAAGTACTTGGGCTCCACAACTTCCGGCAGCTACATATTCAGCCTCGACCGTTGAGAGAGCTACTGAATGTTGTTTCTTGGAGGCCCACGAAACTAGGCACCCACCAAGAAATTAATTGTACCCACTAGTACTTTTGCGATCAACAATGCATCCAGCATAATCCGCATCGGTGTATGCAATCAAATCAAATGAGCTACCGATGGGAAACCACAAACCAAAGTCTATTGTGCCAATTAAATATCAAAAAATCCGTTTAATAGCCAACAAATGAGATTCTTTAGGACATGACTGAAAACGAGCACATAGACATACGCTGTACTGGATGTCAGGACGGCTTGCTGTTAAGTACAGTAGTGATCCGATCATACCTCGAAACAGTGTAGGATCTATTGTTTTACCTTTTCATCTTTATCTAACTTCGTGGTTGTGGCCATCAGAGTTGACATAGGTTTTGCTACTGCCATCCCGTATTTCTTCAACAGCTCCATGGTGTACTTGGCTTGATTTATGAAAATGCCTTCAGACGTTTGCTTCACCTGCAACCCAGGGAAGAATGTAAGTTCACCCATGAGACTCATTTCAAATTCGCCCTGCATTATCTGTGCAAACTCATCACACAAGGCATTATTAGTAGCTCCAAAGATTATATCATCAACATATACTTGAACTACTAATATGTCTTTACTTGAATTTCTTGTGAATAGGGTCTGATTAACCTTACCTCTCTTGAATCCATTTTCAAGCAAGAAGGAGGTGAGCCTTTCTGATGCGGGACGAGCGCGCGCATGGGAATGTCGACGGCGGCGTCCGGTGTGAACCTGTGAGTACAGCCTTATGGCACTACGCTCCACGCAGGGAGGGGATCGTGGGGATAGGAATAATTAATACAAAACTACCCTCACGCAGGATGGGGGAACACGGGGAAGGGAACACCGAAATGCCGCTCTGCGCGCAGTCCTGCAAGGCTAAAGCCGCTCGTCCGGTCTGGTACGCTGAGCACAGAAGTCCGAATTGAGCACCGTTGGTGCTCAGACGATGCCTGGGAAGTGCAGGAGTGCTCCTTAAAATTAAGCGACGTTCTGAGGTCACTGGAAGGCAGGGCAGATCGTTGAAAATAGCCTGTGCCAATCTGTCCTGCAGGACAGGTCTGCGTAGTTGGCGTGCAGAAGATGGTGCGCTCTCAACAAGACTCCAAACGATGCAAGATCAGTGGGGTCGGATGACATATAGGTGGATCTACGTACCCTCAAAAGATGAGCACCATCAAATCACTGAGCTGGGTGTGGTCGCAAATATGGTGAGCTTCAGTTTTCTGGGCGAGCAGCCAGACAGGGGTGGGATGGCCGGGGTGGTACTCTCAGCACGGACATCAGAACGCGACGAAACTACTCGGGTTGGTTTCAGGACACCAAGTGGTACAACTCCAAAGAAGATAGCTCGGCCAGAAGACCGACAGGGAAGGTGTGGCACGATCTGAAAGCCATCTGCACACCCTGGGCGGACTGGTTCTCACAGGTTCTGCGCAGTCGTAGGAGAACGGGTGCCACGATCTGAGCCGAAGTCGAAATGATGCAAGACCACCTCTGGAACGAATTGGACTCGGAGAAGAACAAACCCACAGAAGGGGGTTTGGGCTGATTCACGTCATGGATGTCGGGGTCGCCTCTGCAAATCGAGCCTCAGAATCTGCCTCAGATCTGTAAGCAGCAGATCAATGATTCCGCTGACACCGTGGGTGGGAGGCGATGGCGTGGGACTCCTGGACCGCCGTGGATGACCTTGGGTGATGGTGATGTGGGGGAAGCAGTGGGAAGGGTGCTGGAAGAGGCTGGGACGTGGGAGGCTGGGGTGGGAGCGAGCTAGGGTTAGGGTTGGGGGTGGGGGTGCACACTTGGGCTGGTTGAGAGGAAGAGGGGCGGCTGCTTGGAAAGGGGAGAGATTTTAGGAGATTTTCCTTATCTTGGGGCTGAGGTGGAAGTAATTTTAGGAAAGAAGGAATTAATTTGGTGGAGGGATGGAGGAAAAATAGGGAGAGGATTTGAATTTGGTTCAAGATAGGAAAGGGGATGAGGAGGGGGCCGCGCAAGATACCAAGGGAGGGGGAGTGAAAATAGGAAGGAGGAGATTATCTAGGAGGAGTAGGAGGGAAGGTGGCTGATGTGGCAAGGAGGCTGGGAGGGGGGATGAGAGCTGCGACCTAGGGAGGTGGAGAGAGAGGGTAGTTCGACCAAGAGAGAGAGAGAGAGAGAAAGAATGAGAGAGAGAGGTGCGCCTAGGAGGGAGAGAGGGAGAGAGACCAATAAAATTTCTCACAAAAAAACTGATTTTCTTTCACTATTTCACTAACTCAAATGAGGCCCTTTGGTCTCCTATTTATAGGAGAGGCCAAGGGTTACAAATGACCATACTTATCGCTAACAAATGAAAAAAGACCCCGCTATCCCCGGGGGTGAATTTAAGCGACCAGTGACCCATAACCGAGCTAGTCTCAACAATTGGCCCTTTGGGCCTTATTTAGCTGGCCCATTAAGGCTTACATGACTCAAATGGACTCAATTTAGACTTAACTAAATACTAGTAAAGGGAAAATCATAATAAAAAGAGAAAAAAGTCCTAGCGTTGTTGGGCCTGACCCAATGGGCCATGGGACGGGAGTGATCTCCCCATCAAATGGGTTGAGGCCACTAAGCCCTCATCTAGATGTCCCCATCATACCCCCCCCGGTTGGAAATGATTCGACCCCGAATCTTGAAGTGGGGAAGCACGATCGTGATGATCGCCGGAGGGTATGATCAAGGGTTGGGGCACATAATCATGTGACGGATACTAGGGTGGCACTTCTCATAGGCCATGCAAAACGTATGCCACACAACGTCACTATGGGATTGATCCAGAGGTTGGTGAAGAGCGTCAGGATGGACCGATGGA
Organism: Amorphophallus konjac; assembly: GCA_022559845.1. NCBI lineage: Eukaryota > Viridiplantae > Streptophyta > Magnoliopsida > Alismatales > Araceae > Amorphophallus > Amorphophallus konjac. Next base: position 235,363,817 of record CM040120.1, on the reverse strand, counting down.
GCTGCAATAGCAACCAAGTCGGCGTTGGGGCCGTCTTGCTCTTGAGTGGCCAATTCTTGCAAGTTGATGGTCGGCTCTAGCTCGGAGTGGATCGGAGTTGGATCCGTGGCGCCTTGTAGTAATGCCCACTCACGTTCTTGATCTTCATATCGGGCTATCAACTCCGGGTCCGGCTTGTAGATCTCCTCCGGGATAGGCTCCGGTTCCGACGGTGACTCAATCACCGCGACTCCTAACTCCATTGGAGGGGGAGTTGTGGGTGGAAGGGGAACTGATAAGTATCCATTTCTTATGATAATTCATCGCATGTACACTATTTTATGTGCATATAATTAGGTAATTCTGCATATTTCATAGTTAACCTCAACTCCGCATTTAAATTAGAACTTTCATGCAAATTAATTAATTTGATGATATTATTTAATAATAATTAAAGTTGAGGGCCATGAGCATTAATTCTCCATTGCATAACCATGAGTATTTGAGATTTATGTGCACATTGTGGTAATTTTTATGGACTAAATTATATTTATGTGTGTGCAGGATATTGAAGGTAATTGCAAGAAACTTCGGGGGCAAAACTGTCATCACCACTTTGACCAAGTCAAAAGCACATATTTTAGTTGGAGGGAAAATAAATTTCAAAAGTTTGAAATTAAAGAAAAGAAACACATATTTTGGTTGGAGGGAAAATTGAATTCAAAGTTTGAAATAAAGGAGAGACATGATGAGCTTTAAGAAATGGGGTGTCCAAAGTCCAAGAAAGGGGGTGCCCACCTCCTTTTCTTTTTCTCCATACATCATCTTCTACCTAAATCTCAACCATCCATCTCTTTTTGATATAATCTCCACCCTCCATTAACCCAACTTTCCTTATAAATAGCCCATGACAATGAGGAGAAGGGGAGTTCTTCTTTTGGCAATTTTCACTCTCCCTCTCCCTCTCACAAATTAGGCCGCCGAGTTCTCCAACTTCAGTTCATTTTCTACTCATGCACTCTTCATAAAAGTTCTTTATTTTTAAGTCCTCTACAACCTTTTATTCTGCATCATCTTCCAATTCCTTATGATTTGCAAGGTATTTCGTGTTCTTTATTATTCTATCCTGTGCATTTTCAGACTGTATTCTTCTGTGTTCTTCCCTATTTTCTCCTTCCTCCATCCATATTCTCCTCTTACTTTCTTCATAAATGTTCTTTGTTTTTAAGTTCTCTACAACTTCTTCTTCTTACATAATCTTCCAATTCCTTCTGGTTTGCAAGCTATCTCATGTTTTTCACTGTACTATCCTGTTCATCTATGAACCAATATTTCTCTCTGTTCTTCCCCTTATTTCTCCCCCTTATAGACATTTTATCCTCTTACTATCTTCATAAAAGTTCTTTGTTTGTAAGTTTTCTACAACTTCTTCTTCTTCATCATCTTTAATTCTTTCTGGTTTGGAAGTTATTTTCCATTTTTCAACTTTCTGTCATGTGCTTTTATTGTTCATCCGAGGTGCTAGCTTCTGTTATTCCTCCGTTTTGAAGCCCTTCTGTTCTTCTTTTCTATCTGAATTCTTCATTAAAGTTCTTCCTCTCTTCCTCTTCTTCAACTTCTTCTTCTTTGGCATCCCATAATTCATCTTGGTTTTGAAGTTATTCACCCTCCAAAGGCCGCATCAACGACGAATGTGACTTCTTCCCGGCGTAGACGACATCTTCCGCAAGGTGGTTCGTGATCCAAGGCCAAGAGAGGACGGCGCCGTCATCACCATTGCTGCCACCATCTTCACATCTGAGGCTCCTCTTGTTATTATTGCTTTAGTTTTATTTTTCATTGTAATCTCATCATATCTTTATTGTAAGCTTGTCTTACATTTCATGTACTCGTTTCTTTAAGTTAAGAAAAGAAGTGTTCATTTGATCTAGATCTTGTTCATCTTCCCTCTCTTCCTCCTTCTTCTACCTCTTCTTCTCCACTTTCTGTAATTATTTTTTGAGAGGGGGATTTCTACAGCCCATTCAAAGAGCAGCCCAACTAGGCCCGGTAGGGCCCAATGAGGCCAAGCTCACCCAAGTGACTGCCCATAGGGCCCACTTAGGGAAGAAAGCCCAATAAACAGTGCTCGAGGAAACAACCCTCCTAGGCGGCCTCAAGGCTCGGAGGGCCCGAGCATCGGTCAGGTCACGAGAAAGGCCCGCGCCCGAGCCATCTCTCCACCGGGAGAAGGAGGCGTAGGCTAGCCTATCCGACCCATCTTTTACCGAGCTAAGCCTACTGCCCGGATAGGGCTGGCCCCTCTGAGCTCAGAACGACCGACGAATGCTTATCTTTTCAGCCGTTAAGAGTCCGCAGCATGCAGGAATTCAGGAAGGCAAGGGACTTCTTCTTCCCCACGATGATAACGCTCCCACGATAAGGCCATAAAAGCTCACGATGAGAACGTAACCCCCACCTGAAACCCCTCGGCTGGTAGGACTCCAAGAGACGGCGTACTATTTAAACCAGGGATACCCTCCGGCTAAAGGTAAGCCAAAAAAGGCAATCATATGCCCAAAACTCCTGAGCAAGAACCGCTTCACCCTTCTGGTGGAGAGGGATCTCGTGTACAAGCTCTCTCCTCCCTACTATTGCTCCCACCATAGCTCCACTGACTTAAGCATCGGAGGGTTTGCCCCAGGGATTCCCCCTAGGCCCCCTGATCCGTTTCCCTATCTTGCAGTTCACGATCTGGTGATCCTCAGTCCGCTCAGGACCAACGCAAGATCACGCCTCTACATCTGGCGCCGTCTGTGGGAAACGCACGAAAAGCCAGTATGGTGCGAAGGAGCTCAGGGAGGAGGTCCGCCGGTGACAGGGGTAAGGCCGTGGTAGCGGTGGGGGATGGCCCTTCTAGGGCCTCACAGAACCCTCCCTCCAACGCCAGCGTCCCCGCCGACGGACCGCCACCCCCTCCTGCGGTGGTAGGGCTACCCCCCAACGGTGGCCCCGAAGCCTTCCAAGCCCTCAACGCGAAACTGGATATCCTTGTGGAACTCATGAAGAACCAGGTGGCTAGGGATGGAAGGTCCCTCGCTCCGTCAGGGAGCCCTCCCCGCGAAAATACGTCCCAGCACACCACCGGAGGTCGCTTCACTCTCCGCAGCCAGCAGCTCATCCGCAACAGGATTGGAGGACCCTCGCAAGCTCCGCCTCCGGAGCAAGAGGCTTCCTCCACGCCAAGAAGGGGAAAACTGGGGGCGCGGCGTCCAAACCTGGAAGCTGACGTTCCTGGAGATCACCAAGACGCTCCCCCCAGCCCCACGGCACGACAACAACTGGAACTATCCCTCCGGCTGCGAGATTTTGAGAGACGCTTCGCAGAACAGGAGCGCGCCCTCCGCGCCCTGCAGAAGACCTCTTTCCCGGAGGATGAGGAGAAATCCCTATTCTTCGAGTACATCTTGAAGGTAGAGGTATCTCCCAGAACCTCCATTCTGACCTTCAAGCTCTACGACGGCCAGGGCGACCCGGCCGATCATTACGATAGCTTCGACGCTCTGATGACCCTACACGGAGTGTCCGACGCCATCAAGTGCCGAGCCTTCGTGACCACCCTGGTCCAAGGCGCTCAAGCATGGTTCCGGGCCCTCGCCCCCAGGTCCATCCGAGACTTCAAGCAATTTGGGCGAGTCTTCAAAGAGAGTTTCGCCGGAAGTGCCCCCCCAAGGTCGGTAGCGGGCTCCTGGCCCTCAAACAGGCGCAAGGGGAAAGACTCCGGGCTTATATTCACCGATTCAAATCGGAAGCCCTGAGAATCCCCCGCCTGGACGTGGCCTCAGCCACAACCGCACTGACTGGAGGCACCAGGGATGAGAATCTCCACCGCGAACTTGTCCTCCACCCTCCCTTGACCCTTGCCGAGCTAGTGACTCTGGCACTGCACCACGCCGAGTGCGAAGAAGTGCTCGGCGCTTGTCGAGACGCAACCGGCTCGGGTCGAGAGGGGGACAAGAAGCGGGCTTCCGAGCCAAATTCAAGCTCGGGAAAAAAGCGAGACTGTGATGGGGAGCGCAAGCGGAAGTACGAGCGTTACACCCCACTAGCTACCCCGGTCTATGAGATTTATGAAGACATCAAAGACTCGGGACTCCTCCGCCAGCCCGAACCGATGAGGTCGAAGAACCGCAATCGCAACAGGCATTGCTTGTTCCATAGCGATCACGGGCACCACACCGGTGACTGCCACCACCTCCAGGATGAGATCGAACGCCTCATCCGTCAGGGGCACCTGGCTCGGTTCACAGCCGAGCGCAAAGAAGATCGAGGCACCGCAGAGGAGATCGACAATGCCGCCCGAGGGGTCCACATCAACGTCATCTCCGGAGGGACAGCATCAGGAGGCGACAGCAGCCGAGGAAGGAAGCGTCATGCCGAGCGGGCGAGCCGAGCCATAGAGCCCCCCAAGGCCCCGCCGAGTGAGCCCCAGGTCATAGTCTTCTCGGACCGAGATCTGGAAGGGCTGAGCACCCCGCATGACGACGCCCTCGTAATCTCGGCCACAATAAACCATTGTAACGTAGATAGGATTCTAGTTGACAATGGGAGTGCCCCTGATGTGTTGTCTTATGACTGTTTCCTTAAGATGGGGGAAGATCCATCCAAGCTCCGCCCGGTCCGAACCCCCCTCTGCGGGTTTAATGGCCTGGCCACCTATCCCGAGGGAGCCCTAAGCCTGCCGGTTACCCTCGGCACCCCACCCAGAACCGTTAAGGTCATGGTGGACTTCGTAGTGATTAAGGGCATGATAGCGTACAACGCCATCTTCGGCCGGGGAATCCTCAGCCGAATAAAGGCCGTACCATCTACCTATCACCAAAAAATGAAGTTCCCCACCAAAAACGGGTTGGGGGAAGTCCGAGGTAACCAGGCCGCGGCCAGAAGGTGCTATAATATCTCGGTGGAAGCCACAAGGCCGGACAGGAAAGATAAGGGTCCCCGGGGAGTCGAGGATAAAACCGAAACCACCGAGCCTGGTGGCGAATTACTGACGGTTTTCCTAAACGATAACCCGACCCTAGGAGTAACGATCGGAGCCGACCTACCGCCCAAGGTTCAGCATCAATATAAAGAATTCCTTTCTGAGTACATCTGAGTCTTTGCTTGGTCCGATGATCAACTGCCTGGAATACCAGAGGAGACCGTGATGCACAGGCTCAACCTCGACCCCGATGTGAAGCCCGTACAACAGCGCAGAAGGAAGCATGCACCAGAGAAACAGACGATCATCAAGGCGTAGGTCACCAAGGGACAAGAGATTGGCCTTTTTAGACCGGTCCTGTACCCGACGTGGCTAGCCAACGTCGTCCTCATACCTAAAGCTTCGGGCAAATGGCGGATGTACGTGGACTTCACCGATCTGAATAAGGCCACTTCTAAGGACTACTATCCGTTATCGAGCATCGACCAATTGGTTGACTCAACCTCGGGCAACGAGATACTCAGCTTCCTAGACGCCTATTCAGGTTATCATCATATCAGAATGGATCCAGAAGATATCGAGTAGACCGCCTTCATCACCGACTACGGCGTATACTGCTACACCCGGATGCCTTTCAGGTTGAAGAATGCTGGAGCTACATGTCAAAGGCTGGTCAATCACATGTTCGAGGAGCAGTTAGGTCGGAACATCGAGGCTTACATTGACGACATGCTCGTCAAGACCCCCAAGGCCCAAGATCACTTCACCGACCTCGCCGAAACCTTCGGCACCCTCCTGAAGTACAACATGAAGCTCAATCCTGCCAAGTACGCCTTCGGAGTAAGGTCTGAAAAGTTCCTGGGTTTCCTGGTCACTCAACGCGGGATCGAAGCCAACCCTGACAAGGTCCAGGCCATCCTGGACATGCGCCCGCCCACTTGCGTCAAGGACGTCCAGCGCCTAACTGGGCGTGTCGCCGCTCTCAGCCGCTTCCTGTCCTGTGCGGCCGAACGATGCTTGCCCTTCTTCAAACTTTTGAGGGGGCCCAAATTGGCATCTGCTACGTTCGCATGGGATGAGGAATGCCAGAGAGCGTTCGCTGAGCTAAAGGAGTTCCTGGCCTCGCCCCCGGTGCTCTTCAAGACCGTTCCGGGCGAAGTCTTGCTGCTCTATCTCTCGGCAACACCATCTATAGTCAGCTCGATCCTGGTCAGAAATGACTCAGGAATCGAGAGGCCAGTCTACTACACCAGCAAGGTGCTCAACGAGGCTGAAAGGAGGTACCCCGCAACCGAGAAACTCGTGTTAGCGTTGGTTACCTCCGCCAAGCGCCTCCGACCCTATTTCCAAGGGCACCCCATCACCGTGCTAACCGGCGAACCATTGAAGAAGATTCTAGCCCACTCCGAAGCTTCAGGGTGACTCGTCAAATGGGCAATCATGCTTGGGGCCTACGATATCTTGTACCACCCGTGCTCGGCTATGAAAGGTCAAGCGCTCGCCGACTTCATCGCCGAGAGCACCATCCCGACTGAAGAGAGATCTCCGTCCGCGCCCGGGCCGACCTGGGAACTGTTCGTCGACGGATCTTCCAACTTGGTCGGTAGTGGTGCAGGGATCCTCCTGAGGTCCCCCGAAGGAGTAGAACTACAGTACGCCTTGAAATTCAGCTTTCAGGCGTCCAACAACGCTTCTGAGTACGAGGCCCTTATCTCGGGAGCTCGCATGGCTCGACGGTTGGGGGCTGAGCGAGTCAAAATCCACACCGACTCCCAGCTGGTCGCTAGCCAAGTCAACGGCGAATACGAAGCTCGAGAGGCCCCTATGGTCAAATACCTCCAGCTGGTCAGAGACCTGGCCCAACAGTTCGAGGGATTCGAGGTAGTCCGAATAGCTCGGGAGGAAAACTCCCGAGCGGATGCCCTCTCTCGATTAGCCTCCTCTCTCGACCCTGAAGGTACCCGATCAGTCCTCCTTGAAGAGCTAGAGTGCCCGAGCATTGACTCGGAGCTCCTGGCCGTTGACTCGGCCCTTCCAAGCGACTAGCGCTCCCCCTACCTGTCTTGGCTCCAGGACTCCCGAGAGCCCTCTGACCCTCGGGAGGCACGCCGAATGAAGTATCAAGCCCGGCGCTTCGTCATCCTCGACGACACTCTCTACCGGAGGTCCTTCTCTGGTCCCCTCCTGAAGTGTCTCGGCCCCGACGAGGCCAACTGAGCCATCCAAGAGACTCATGAAGGCCTGTGCGGAGCGCATTTAGGAGGAAGGTCTCTAGCCAGGATCCTGCTACGGCAAGGGTACTGGTGCCCAACCTTGCAGCGCGACTGCACGGCTCACGTACAGCAGTGCGACCGATGCCAGCGATTTGACCACTTGGTCCATCAACCGGCTACGGAGCTCATCACCCTTACCGAGCCCTATCCCTTCGCTCGGTGGGGAATCGACATTCTCGGGCCGTTCCCTATGGCTCAGTCCCAGAAGAAGTTCATCATCGTCGCCATCGACTACTTCACCAAATGGATCGAGGCCGAAGCCACGGCGATGATCACCAAGACAGTCGTCTGGAGTTTCGTATGGAAGTCAATCATTTGTCGCTTCGGCATCCCCCGGGTGATAGTGAGCGACAACGGTCGGTAATTCGATCCTCGTTATTTCTGAGACAGATGTGCCGACCTAAACATTTGCAACCACTTCACTTCGGTCGCCCACCCTCAGGCCAACGGGCTGGTCGAAAATGCCAATAAGACTATCTTAAAAGGCATAAAGACCAGACTCGGCAAGGCCAAGGGTAGCTGGCTCGAGGAATTGCCCAGCGTACTTTGGTCACACCGAACGACTCCCAGAACGGCAACCTGTGAAAGTCCTTTCCAGTTGGTGTATGGCAGTGAGGCCGTCATTCCGTTAGAGGTTGCCAACCCGTCTCTCCGAGTCATCCGCTACTCGCCCGAGGCAAACGAACAAAAGTTACTCGAGAACCTCGACCTAGCTGATGAACTCCGAGAGATTGCCAGTATCCGAGCTACGGAGTACCAACGCCGCCTCACGCGATACTACAACGCCAAAGTCTGAGACAGGCACTTTCAACTGGGAGACTTCGTCCTCAGGAAAGCCGAAGCCTCTCGACCACTAGAGGCGGCGGGCAAGCTATCCCCTAACTGGGAAGGCCCCTACCGAGTGGTCGAGACGCTCAGGAAAGGTGTGTACAGACTAGCTACAACGGAAGGGGAACCCATCCCTCGGACGTGGAACGCATCCGCACTACGCAAATTCTACTTTTAAAGTTGTGCAAACAATTTGAGGGAAATAAAACTCTCTTCTTTTCATTCAATTGTTGGTACATCAGAAAGGCAAAAGCCAGTACATTGCATAGCAAAAAGCAAAAAATCCATCTAGCACCACGGCAAGAGGCCATCGCTCGGCCGACTCGGTCTTGATCTCCTTGCGTCCAGCCACTGACTCTGCCTCGCGCAGAAACTGGCTCGGTCAAAGGGCGATCAACCCTGTTGGCTCGGGTGGCCCGTGACAAAGGTGACAGAGGGATTAAAAAGAAGGAAGGCTACCTTCCAAGTTGAACTTGGAAGAGGAAGAGGGAAGGAATGCGCAGGGAAGCCCCCCCAACCTGCCAACTCTTTGGAGCGCATGGAGAGTGCAGGCACCCTCCGAAGAATGAAAGAAAGGAAGAGCAGAAGAGGGAAAAAGACGTTGCTAGAAAGAAAAAGAAACAAGCAGAGCTGGATGAGGAGGCAGGGGAAGGCCCGGAGGGGATGGGCATCACGGATGCCCCCATCCGTCCTCCATCTCGCCCCCCTGGAAGCATCGCCGCAACTGATAGAGGGTGAACAGCATGCCTCCGCACGTCGAACCCTCTCCAGATCTGCGCGACGACCATCGGACCTGCTCAACAGCCCAAGGCAGCAAGAACTCTCTGCTCCTCCATCACCGGCAGCGTCGTCTTCCGAAGGATCCTCCATGCTCCGAATGCAAGGGCACAGCACAACATGGAGTAGGGGCGAGGAAAGACTGTTAGTGAAAATCCTAAGCGGTGGAGAGGAAGGGACGCCCTTCGGTCTTTTTATAAGGCTAAGGGAGGCTACTTGCCTTAGATGACTCCCCCCTCGAAAACACGCCAAAGGATTTTTCCCCTCTGAACGGTCACCTCAAATCCCTCATTTTCCGCCTCTGCGGGATACACGAAGCGGACTGGCATTCAAAGCGTGAGAAAACGGAAGGACACCCTGTCAGGAATCCACCCAACCAGCATGCGAAAACCACGCAGGACGTATCGGCACTTTCCAACTACTACCGATACGCTAACCAAATTACGGCAAGGAACGCAAGAAGCAAGTAAGTCATTTATTGCCTCACAAAAAGAAAATCTTTCTTTTTTTTCAGAAAAGGAAAAGAGACAAACGGAGAAAGAGGCAAAACAAGGCAAAATACATCTGGCCTCGAGCCCACTTTGAAGCTTAGGAATGGCATGTGTGGGTATTTCGCCCCCGGCACCCTCGGTGACGGCCGACCCAGGCACTGACCTCGCCTGTGCGAGAACTACCTCGGTCGCGAGCCCTCCCAAGGCAGCCGGAGTTGGTGACCCCGCCGGAGGAGAGCCCTCTGGATCTTCCCCGCCCGATGCAGAAGAGCTAGAAGCCGACTCCTCCGAGTCATAGCACTGGCCCGAGGGGAAATCGATCCCAGAGTCTCACTCGTCGGCGTAATCCACTGCCCGGCGATAACCCTGCTTGAACCCCTTGCGGGCGCCTCGGCGAAGCGCTATCTCGTAGTATGGAAGGGTAGCTTCCTGAAGGTCGGCTCGGTAGGCCTCTGAGCCCCTGTACTGCTCGATCGCCTCCGCCCCGACCTGCCCCATCCTTTCAGCAAGTTCGGCCGACTTCCGCTCCGCCTCGGACGCTCGCTCCTCTGCCTCCGCCATCCGTCTCTCTGCCTCGATCGACTTCCGCTCGGCCTCGGCCGCCCGCTCCTCGAGCTCGATCGACTTCTGCTCGGCCTTGGCCGCCCGCTCCTCGAGCTCGATCGACTTCTGTTTGGCCTCGACCGTTCGTTTCTTCACCTCAGCTCGGTCCGCCTTGGCCTCCGAAAAACGGCGCTCCGCTGCCTCCGCCCGGTCCAGCAACTCAGCACGCTCAGCCTCCCAATGGCCGTCCAGCTCGAGATGGTGAAGGCGCTCCTCCTCAAGGAGTTTGTTTTTCCTCTCGAGCGACTCTCGAGCCCTGGCCAGCTGCTCAGTCAACACTCCGGCTTCCAGCCGATTCGACCGCGCCAAATCCCTGATCGCGGAGAACTCCCGTTGAAGCCCCTCATGCGCCTCATTGAGTCGGGCTAGCTTCCTCTCGCACCCTCCGAGAGTCCAGGCGAGATTCGACCGCTCTGACTCCGTCCGAGCGTAGGTCTCCGCCATGGTGGCCCCCATCTGGGCCATGATCAAACCGCCCTCCATGATGACGTTAAGGACCCCGGAAGGAGAATGGCGCCTATCTCCTCCTCTCATCCTCGCGGACACCTCGCGGCAGAGCTTGTATAGATTGCTCGAGATACCGAGCCTCTCCAAGGCCTCCGGCATGGACACCCGATCCGCCCCTGGCCCCGGGCCGGAAGGCCCGGACCGAGCTACTGAAATGGCCTCCCCGCGCACTACGGTCGGTTGGGGTTGCGAAGCCTCCGTAGGTGAACCCCCAACCTCGACCGACGCAGCAAGCCCGGTCGCCCCGAGCGCCACCGATGTTTGGGGTTGCGACGCCTCCATAGGTGAACCCCCAACCTCGACCGACGCAGCAAGCCCGGTCGCTCCGGGCTCCACCGATGTTTGGGGTTGCGACGCCCTCACAGGCGAACCCCCAACCTCAACTGTCTCGGCCCGCGTTTCACTGCCCGAGACATCGCCAACCTCGACCGGCCCCCCAGTCTCGGCCTCGTCTACTTCAGCTCCGGCCCCCTCTGTTCCCACCGAGGGGAGAGCCGACCCACCGTCACCACCCTCTAAGGGGCCCCTGGTCTCCTCGGCCCCCTCTCGCCCGGTGGATGGGGGAGCCGGCCCGGTAGGGTCGGCCCCATCTTGCCCCTGAGAGGGGAGCGCCGCCGAGCTAGAGTCGCCCCCGGTAGTGGCGAGAAGGCCGGCCTTCTTGGCCCACTTCTTGGCCTTCGTGACTTCCCGCAACCTTCCCTCCATGGGATCCTTGCGCTTTGCACCGCCCGGTCATGAAGTTCCCTCAGATGTCGCCCCCTTGCCCTTATCCTGGGCTTGGGAGCGACCCACAAGAGCGTCAGGCTCATCGACCGCCGAGTCATCTCCAAGATCGACGACCTCAGTAGCCTCCTCCAGAGGCTCCCGCCTGATGTCTACAATAGAGAAGAAGGCATGGTTAGGAAAAGAGAGATGATTCCCACCCCTGAAGAAAAATCCGAGTGGTGGTACCTGACGGTTTCAGCCGCGTAAGGAGGCACCGTTCGACATTCACCGGCGTCACCAATTCCTCGGTCGACTGGCGATTCTTCAGCAGACGAGCGGCATTTTTCTCCACGTGAGGAGGGAACTCCTCCTGCCGGGGAGGAATGTTCGGATGAAAGTTGGACATCACCTGGCACCTCCAGGTTTCGTCCACCGCCTCCGCCTTCACCCAGAAGAATTGGGCCTTCCACACTTTGTGCGAGGAATCCTTCGCCGCCAGCGGAATACAACTCCTGTTCCTCTGCACCTGAATGAAGTAAAAGCCCTTCCCCGCCAACGGATGCACTTTCAACTCAAAGAAATAATGAAAGAGGTCCAAGGAAGGAAGAATCCCATGCTGGCGACAGAGGATTCGAAAAGTGGAAAGAAGAAGGTATGAGTTGACAACCAACTGAATAGGCGCCAACTAGAAAAAATTGAGGAGCTGAAGGATGAAAGGCTCAAAGGGGAGGCGAAACCCGCTCTTCCAAGCAAGAAGAAAAGTGCAGATATGACCCGTGCGATCGTCCAGGCTCGTCTCGTACGGGGCAGCGGCGGCAAAGCTGTATCTGAGAGGCAAGCGAAACCGGTGCTCCAGCTTCTTCACCTCGGCTTCCCCCAGCTCGCTGCGATTCGGGACCGGCGACCTTACCTCCAACCCCTCGCCCGAACGCTGGCCCGCCATGGAACTCAAGGAGGAACTGAAAGCAGAACTCTCGAGAGAACCCGAAGACTCCGGGGGAGAAGGAAGCTGTCGGACCACCTCCGCGGTTATGCGCGCCAACTCCTCAAACGCCGCCGCGAGGCTATGCTCCTCCGTCGTGACTTCTCGGAGCATCAATGAGCCCCAAAAGCAGAGGAATGAAGAAAAGCCAAAAACCCTAGAGAGTCCGGGATGACAAACAGCACCCAACGCCTATAAACCCTAACGGGAGGCGGCGCGTCGTTCCGACCTCCGAGAAAAAGGGGGCCCCTTCATTTCAAATCCGTCAGGATCACTATAATTACGGGCCCAGGTGACCACGGCACGTGGCTACTTAACACCGTCAGATCTCCACCCACTTGAGCCACGCCGGTCCGACGCCCTCATAAACTACTCAACCGAGCCTCCTTTGGCTCGGGAGTAGGAGGGGGACAAGTGGAGAGGGGGATTTCTGTAGCCCATTCAAAGAGCAGCCCAACTAGGCCCGGCAGGGCCCAATGAGGCCAAGCTCACCCAAGTGACAGCCTACAGGGCGCACTTAGGAAAGAAAGCCCAATAAACAGCGCTCGAGGAAACAACCCTCCTAGGCGGCCTCAAGGCTCGGAGGGCCCGAGCATCGGTCAGGTCACGAGAAAGGCCCGCGCCCGAGCCATCTCTCCGCCCGGAGAAGGAGGCGTAGGCTAGCCTATCCGACCCATCTTTTACCGAGCTAAGCCTACCGCCCGGATAGGGCTGACCCCTCTGAGCTCGGAATGACCGACGAATGCTTATCTTTGTAGCCGTTAAGAGTCCGCAGCAGGCAAGAATTCAGGAAGGCAAGGGACTTCTTCTTCCCCACGATGATAACGCTCCCACGATAAGGCCATAAAAGCCCACGATGAGGACGTAACCCCCACCTGAAACCCCTCGGCTGGCAGGACTCCAAGATACGGTGTACTATTTAAACCAGGGATACCCTCCAGCTAAAGGTAAGCCAAAAAAGGTAATCATACGCCCAAAACTCCTGAGCAAGAACCACTTCACCCTTCTGGTGGAGAGGGATCTCGCGTACAAGCTCTCTCCTCCCTACTATTGCTCCCACCATAGCTCCACTGACTTAAGCATAGGAGGGTTTGCCCCAGGGATTCCCCCTGGGCCCCCTGATCCGTTTCTCTGTCTTGCAGTTCACGCTCTGGTGATCCTCAGCCCGCTCAGGACCAACGCGAGATCACGCCTCTTCATCTGGCGCTGCCTGTGGGAAATTCATGAAAAGCCAGTATGGTGCGAAGGAGCTCAGGGAGGAGGTCCGCCGGCGACAGGGGTAAGGCCATGGTAGCGGCAGGGGATGGCCCTTATAGGGCCTCACAAGAACCCTCCCTCCAACGCCAGCGTCCCCACCGACGGACCGCCACCCTTTCCTGCGGCGGTAGGGCTACCCCCCAACGGTGGCGCCGAAGCCCTCCAAGCCCTCAACGCGAAACTGGATATCCTTGTGGAACTCATGAAGAACCAGGCGGCTAGGGATGGAAGGTCCAGCGCTCCGTTAGGGAGCCCTCCCCGCGAAAATACGTCCCAGCACACCGTCGGAGGTCGCTTCACTCTCCGTGGCTCATCCGCAATAGGATTGGAGGACCCTCGCAAGCTCCGCCTCCGGAGCAAGAGGCTTCCTCCACGCCAAGAAGGGGAAAACTGGGGGCGCGGCGTCCAAACCGGGAAGCTGACGTTCCTGGAGATCGCCAAGATGCTCCCCCCAGCCCCACGGCACGACAGCAACCGGAACTATCCCTCCGGCTGCAAGATTTCGAGAGACGCTTCGCAGAACAGGAGCGCACCCTCCGCGCCCTACAGAAGACCTCTTTCCCGGAGGACGAGGAGAAATCCCCGTTCTCCGAGTACATCTTGAAGGCAGAGGTATCTCCCAGAACCTCCATTCCGACCTTCAAGCCCTACGACGGCCAGGTACTACGTTCTCTTTAGATCATTTTGTGTGAGTTCGATTTTAAGATTGTTAGTGCGCGTGTAGTAACGACATAT